>CALSBV010010486.1:1074829-1116266 GCA_943590825.1 Bovichtus diacanthus
TATCTATCTATCTATCTATCTATCTATCTATCTATCTATCTATCTATATCTATATCTATCTATCTATATATATATATATCTATAGATATATAGATATATATATATATATATATATATATCTAAATATATATATGTTACTGTTAATTAAAAAGCATGATTCACAGGATTAATTTGCAGTTGTGAGAAGAAACATTATGCCCTGTTCAGACAAGTGCCATGCTTAGAGCACATTTGGGTGGGTTCATTGTATTGTAAATTTATGTAGTATGTGTACACCTAATTATACTAATCGCAAAAATGTACATGTACCCATGTACTACATCATGAGCAATACACATGCAAACCCCACCAACCCTCACACGCAAAGATCATGACATTGTTTAAATAGCCATTATAAACATCCCCAAAAACATGATAAAACGGCATTAGAATGGCATTTTGTGAACAATTTGAGATCTTACGCTTGCTTAATCAGCCACTCTTTTAACCACATCTGTGTCCCTTATGGGTAAATAGATTTGGAATATTCCCTGGCCAAATTGAATATTCATTGAGTTATTTCTGTCTGTTTGGGGACAGAAGCAGAGTTTCCTGCTCTTTTCACAGTGCTGCGTATAATGCTTTACTCTGTTGAGTTTCCGTGTATCCTCCATGCATTGTGTTGCTAGTTATTAGGAGGTATTGGCCTGCTCGCCTGATGGTACCATTAAATCCCAAGGACATTGAGGAAACATAACAAGCCTCAAGAGATAACTAGCGCTCCGAGGGTTGTGCTGTGTGTGTGTTGTGGTAGTGATTGATTCTAGTTGTGTGTGCAGCTGTCTGCATTCAGCAAAGCAACGGTCCTTGTGCGACAAGAACATGTTCATCTGGACTGTGTATGCTCTGTGAGAGTTTGTGTGTGTCTATATTTATGCCCGCATTTGGGATTATGATTTTTGTAAACAGTTGTAGTCCACAATGTCTTCTCTGCAGCATTTGGTCGCAGCATTGTTTTACAAATGACACGTACGATCCAGCTTCGGTCAAGTCTCAATCCAAAAATAACATGTTTGCCATTTTTTACTCCCCACTGCTAGCGTTACATCCATCTGCCTCAATTCTTTCTTCAAGAAAAAGGACAGCTCTCTTGCTCAGTGCTCGACTGAGCTGCAGCAGAGCTGTGCGACTTGACTGAAAGAGCAATCTGTACCCAGCTTCATACACCCTGACCCGTCTTCTTGTCCAAGTGAAGCTCTGCAACCCTTAGGATAACTGCATGGTCATGTGAGCCACCACCGACCCATTTCCTCTCACATCATCCCATGGGGAATGTTGGCACAATCTTGACAGAAACTCTGCTCAAACTCTTCAAGAGTCTTTGGCTACATCAACACCACAGTGGAAACTGTCCCATTTATTATTTTTATTCCATCATTTGAACATTTTTTTATTCTGTGCCACAAAACTTTCTGTACATATTTATCAAAATGCTCTAATTGGATGTACTCAATAACTGCCATGACAATAGGTTAATGTAGAAATCTATATATTGAGCTAGTTGTCATAGTTGTCTAATGCTTGCAGATGCTTAGCTAAGGTAGCATTAGTGACGAATAAACAAGACAGTAATGGAAAAAAACTTAAACAATTCAATTGGCATCTTAGGAGATGTCCAAATTGAAATAATTTTCAAAAGGCACATACAATAACCAAAGTACAGAAAACACTTGCACATTTTGGCATTTAATCGGGCCCAAGGTCTTCAGATTCCCCACATACCAGACTACACCTGTTGTGTGAAGCTGTGCCAGGCTTTCAACTTCCTTCCTCCGCAAACATTCAGCTCACAAACATTCAGGTGAAGTCTGGTTTGAATACTTCACTGCCCACTAGTGCTACACAGAGTGCAATGTTGCACACTCCTCCTGAGGGGCAACACCATATTTAGAATTGTAAATATGACACTGAAACACTTTTCAAGTGTAATAAAAATGGCTGAAGCGGAGGCAATATTTATATAGTACAATAATCTAGACCGAGGATAATAGAAGTGTAGCTCACACAAATATTTACACATGCAAATAGTTTTCCTATGCACAAATACACACACACGCATTGTACACAGTTTCCACATGCAAACACACACACACACACACACACACACACACACAGAGTCAGGCAGGAGCCATTAATCCTGGCCTGTGAGAAGCTCAGCAGTGTACCATCCGTCAGCATGAGGCTGCTGCCGCCGCTGCTGCGCTCTAATTAACCAGAGAGGCACGCTGAGCCAATTTTAATATTCCTGGTCAAGATATAGAACAAGGATTTCAAACAAGAAGTGTTTGGAGACTGAGTAGAAAGGAAAAACATGAGAAGATAAAAAAAATGATAAGAGACGATAATGACAGTGGCCAACCGTTCTCCCTACGAGTATTTAAACAAATAAATGTACTGTGTGGCATCGGAGTCGTTTCATAAGAAAAAAGGGACGAGACCTAAGTGCTTTTTTAAATGAATGTAATGTACAGGCTTTTTACTGACAGGTAATTATGTGAATTATGTGAAGTGTAAAAGTTTTACATATTTCATGTATCAGGAATGTTGTTGATTACAGTCTGTGCTTCCAGGTTGATGTGATGTCAGATTTCTGGGTTAAAATACTGTGTAGTTATTTCATTCTTGATGTTTTTTTTGTAGTTCATCTTTCCCAACTAGCAAGTAAAAATTTCTGAATGTCTGACATCACTAGAATGTGGCTCTAGGATGAGGAGACATATTTATTACTCAGGGATTGAGCAAAGGAGGAATTACAAAAACTAAATAGAATTTAGGTGTTCTTTTTTCACAAAGAAGAAATGAAGAAGACTGAGTACCTTAAAGCGGACCAAAAAAAAAGAAGAAAAAAAAGAACTAATCAGTATTGTGAAAGCCGACCTCCACGACAGTCCTGGAGCGTGTGTGATAACACAGAGGTGAGCGGGCCTTTATTCTACATCAGACTACAGTCTTTGATCAGCCTCGTCAGCGCTAAGCCGCTAGTGACTAGCTCTGGCTGTTAGTGCTAACTGCATTTAGCTCTGATGAGGAGATGGTGATGAAACGGATCAAGGGCTTTAGCCTGTACGAATAATAATGACTTTAGCGGGACTCCTTGTTGCTCATTTTGCCGTGACACCTTCACAGGGGAAATCATAGGGAATATATTTGGGAATTTGTTCCGCATGCTGAAATGTTGTGAGGACGAAAAGAGACCGCAGTCATAAAGGGTGAGTTAGTGAAAGATAACCACACTTAACATACTGTATATTCTGCAGCTTACTTTAGACTCTACTTGGTTCTGCAGTAATAGGTCACCCAAATGTGACCTTTATCATGTCCATCAATAACCACTGGCTGGAAATAATGAAAGCTTTTTAAGAGGATACTGAGTGGAAGAGTTTTTTTTTCAACTTGTCTGGCTAGTCCAAGATCAATTACAGACGCAACACACAGTGGACTTGCCTCTGTGGATGGCACTGCTGACAGACAGCCTCACACAAAATACAACAAGACACATAAAAGGGACAGAAAAGGACACATGAAGGCACACGCAGCAACACATGCTGCATCATGTAGGCCAGTGACACCAGAGTCAAAAGAAGCAGACCTTTCAGTGTTACCAAGTCATGTCATTCAAAGATATTTTTATATCCATGATCAAGCCAACAAAGTGCTAGAGAAATGGGGGTGGGGGGGACTGAGCATGAGGGAAATATGTGAAGAAAAAACCCAGAAAAAAGATGATGTCAGTGACACTTCGCCTGCGATACTACTTGAGACGCAGTCACGCAGCTACACATGCACTCACACGCACATCATCCTCCACACAACGGCCAATAAATCTGTGTCCCATCAGCCAGCTTCATCAAACTGCAGTGTTATGTTCATCATGTTGTGAAACAGAGGAAGAGAAAGACTGACAGTGAGCTTTTGCACACATACTGTAACATCAGAGTATGGCTGCCTGCTCATCCAAGCTCTAAATATGTTCTTGCTTGTCCTTCCGTCCGCCTTTTTCCTCCCCGTTTGACACTATCCTCTTCATAATGCCTCTCATTTCCCATCACCCCTCCCCCGCCCCGCACTCCCTCACTCTTTATCTCCCTCTTTCAGATTATACAGCCATCCATCACCATCCCACTTTGGTTCCACCTACTTCCAACATTTCGGGAAGTGCAAGAGTTTGTGGACTACAGATGCAGCCGCCGTTTTAATCCAAACAAATCTGACTTAAGTGCATACTAAAGCAGAATGAATTGGGGTTTTGTTTGCGCCCCGGGTTAAGCTCTGTCATGTTATCAATGTTGTGTGGTGGTGATGGTGGTGGGCCCAGATGAATATCAGTGTGTTCCACTGGAGTATAGAGGGGAAAAATGGTTTTACTTTCAATACCTGGAGGGGTTAATTATTGTGTCTGTGTGTTTGGTATATGTTTACATACAGGAGCACCAATCAGTTCCAAAGGTGACGCACATGCAAGTGCAATCAGAGGCAGCTCTGGGCAGCTACAGTATGTTTACAGTAAAAAAAGTTTAGATATCTGAAAGTGCGGTTTTCCTCCTCTTTCTTTGAATGAGATACTGAACCACTACCTGTTCAACCGTTATAAGTTGCTTTGCATGCGTGAAATGTAAAATGTTTGCTGGGGGCTTGTGGGCGATTAAGTGTGAGTGTGTGTGTGCGAGTGTGTGTGTGCGAGTGCGTGTGCGAGTGCGTGTGCGTAGTGTATACCCAGCAGCATGTGTGTGGCTGCCTTGGTGCCTGAAGATGTTTTGGTAGGAAGCACAGCGCTCACTGGCCAGGCCTCGAGACTCTCCCGTTCCAATTAACCAGCCCAGCAGCCTGCAGCTCTACTGGCCTTATCTCAGAGAAAGACAGAGACGAAGAGAGGGGGCAGGAGGGAGTGATAAAGTGAGACTGGACGTGGGAAAGACAGAGGGTTGGAAAGCAAAAGAAAGAAGAAAGTAAGGCTTGAGAAAGCGAGAAGAGGACAGACAGGAATAAAAGGAGAACTAGCTCCACAGTCATGTTGCCAGGCAGTGCTTGCTAACTATCTTGCAACCACATTTACACACCGTTTGCTTCCCTCCCTCCTTCATCTTCTCCCCATCAGACGAGGTAAAACCATCTTGGTAAGAAACAAAGACCTGTCGGCGCCTCAGTGTGGGGGGGTGAGGAACTGATAGTGTGCAGGTGACAAAAGGTATTGTGTCTATTTTTGGAAGAAAATACTGCTGTCAATATAGCTCCTGGGGATTTTCTATAGCCATTGTCAGCTAGAGGGTGGAAAAAGGCCACGCATTCAGCAGCAGTCACTTGTTGTATGCTGGGTCTCATAATGGCCCAAAAACTCTGTGAAATGTCAAACCTTAATCTAAGGAGGAAATGTATTGCACTGCAAAGGGGAAACAAAAGTGCTGATTTATTTATTAAAAGGAAGATAGGCGATCTTAAAATTTGCTCATTTGTAAAGATCATTTGTGCTGAATAAGTTAAATATTCAGGATCACATAATAAAAAAAAAACTAACATCTGTTGATAAACTAGGGGAGTAACACCGATGTGAAAAAGCATCCAACTGTGTGCCTTTGAAGCTTTTAAAACGCTGGGTATTAATACGAATTCTGAAATGAAATGCCTTAAGGACTAATTTCCACATCAGTCGGACTTCTGCCAGTTATGGTTCCGTCTCCTTGCTGGGCTCCATATTATGTCGCAGTGTACTTACACACCTTCTTTTTGGGCACGTTATGGGCATTAAGGCTACAACTAAGGATTATTTTCATTGTCAATTGTTTTCTCGATTGATCGATTATTTGTTTGGTCTAAAAAAAAAAATTAAAAAAATCTGAAAATGTTGGTCAGTGTTTCCCAAAGATGACGTCCTCAAATGTCTTTTCCACAACTCAAAAATATTTAGTGTCATCCTTCATACCTACTGTAATGAAAAGAGTAAAGAAACCAGAAAATATTGACATTTAAAGGAGCTGGACTCAGAGAATATTGACAATTATTTCTTGATAAATTACTCAAACGGATTAATCGTTTATCAAAATTATTTAATAAACAATTCATTTAAAGTTGAAAAGTAATTGATTAATCTTTGCAGCTTTAATGTGCATCTAAATGTGTCAAACTCATTTCTCAAGGATTTCTTAGAGCAGTATGGATCTTGCCTGTGCATACAGGAGGAGAAAATTGTGTTTTCATTTCACAGCAACCATTATGCTACAACTCGGGATCGCCACTAGAAAAATTCCAGTGACAAAAAAAGGGGCCATTAGCAGTTGTTTATGGTGGCAGCCGTCCAATCGTTCCTGCATGTTAAGTGTGGAAATGGCAGGCGCAATTAAAGACCATTTCTGGTTCCTGAGTGGCCAATGACAAGAAGCATTTCAGCAGCCCGAGCCAACCTATAAGAGGGCAGCGAGTACAGCGAGCGCCTTGAAGACAGGCATTACTGGGGTTTTTCATGAGCCCACCAGCAATTAGAATGGGATGCAATGAGACGAGGGATTCAAGTTAAAAGAAGGCAAATTATAGCTCCATTTCTCTCACACACTCACAATTATATATATTATTTATATATATATATATATATATATATATATATGCAGTTTAAATGTATGTCTTCAAATTGAATATTTCTGGACACACGTATACATACATACAGTATATGGTTTTGCATACAGCAACACAAATCTAGTGTGGTTTTTAATTGTGCCTTCCACAGGGTTCCTATAGTTTAAGGCACATTAGAAGGCTGTTCTAATGCCACTAGGACCAATTTTACAATAGCAACCCAGGCGGGGGAAAAAGATGGAGTATTGTTGGTTCCGCTATCCGGATTTCTGTGACGTTGTTGCGAGAGGAAATTGGTAACCATTGTTCCCCATTATTTTTGAGATTTTAGAATGCAACGTCAGATTAAAACGATTCATAAAATCCTACTATCCAATTCTTAGCATTTTTAAGACTTTTGAAAGATTCATTTAATACATTTTAATACCAATTAAGGCCTTATTTTTAGATTAATGAATTTAACGCCTTATAAGACTTTAAGGATCCGCGGGAACCCTGCTTCCAACAGTTTCTCACTCTTAACTCATCACAAACAGACGCTCGGTTCTTCCTTAGACTTCAAAACATAGTCAATGTTACACACCTAGAGGCAGCCCTGCACGTCCAAAACTGAGGCTAGAGGGCTACGTGGAGCGTCATAGTTTGACACACTGACCAGGCTGCCGTATTTGAAGAGTTGGGAGTGAGAACACATTGTACCTTCCCATTTTTCATGTCTGTAAAACTGACGTACAGAAGCCAACACTCTGTAATGTAAAATTCTCCTTAAGCTTAGAGCAAGTACTGAATTCCTGAATACTCAATTTCATCTAATATTCGCATGACTGTGTTTGTCCCTGTGTGTATGTGAGGCTAGGAGGTGGATTGCTTTGCCTTCTTACCCCCAATGAATTATGGAAGAATCAGAAATGAAAAATGAGAGGGACAACAGATAGAAAGAAAAGGAAGTAAGATAGAGCAGGAAAGGGAGGGCCACTGAAGCACACGTAGCAATTCTGAGCGAATTGGCTGTGGTAAATGACAGTCGATTACCATCTTAAATATACTGTCAAAAAGCAATTTGCTTCGTTCATGCTAGGGGCCTGATATTTGCACCTTATTAGGGAGGCTGCCCTACATTTTAAGAAGCCAACCTCCCTGAACTTCCATTTACCCATAAGCTCCCTATGTACCTGTCTAAAGGACGTTTTCTTTTTTTTTTTTTTTTTCGAGTGAAAGGGACTGGTGAATACAACAGATGGAAGGCTGAAAGCTGTGGGAAAAGCCTATAACGTAACCACAATTAGAACACAGAGACTACATAGGCCTTGTGATTGTGTTGTGTGGAAGTTATGTTTAAAAATGTCCTTTCATACAGAGAATGCAGATAAATTTGTACTCAGCAGTGTTAGAATATGAATTATTTTAATTCAGACAAGGAGGTGTCAAGGAGGAAATAATGAAGTTGGAAAGTTTAATCAATTTTGTTGGTTAAGATTCTATCAGCTGTCCGCAGCTATCATAGAAATACCATTAGCGACAAATCGTATTCGAAGGAAACCTGCAATTATTACCAAGCTCTTTAATGTTTATTGGCTTTTAGACCTCAGAGCTTGTAAACTCTTAAACTTAGAGACAATATACCAGCAACTGCAGATTTGTAAATGGTATTGACATTTCAATATCTCAGCTAAGGCTGATGGAGGGTCGTATTGTTGCAACCATTTCAAAGAAATCAAAAGAAACATAAGCACACTGGAGACCTGGGGACCGACAGAAGCAATAAACTGGGGTCTGGATATTCTACTCAACGTTCCACCTTAGTGATTTCCATTGATGTTAGGGCGCGGATATGACTATTAAGAGTCAAGGCCCTACGATATCTGCAGCAGGTGAGCAATGCGTTTAATTTCACAGACCTTGTAGACTCACTGAGCTCATTATTGGCCTCTCAATTCACTCAGTGCGCTTCCTATGGTGGCATATTGATGTGGGCAATATGGTTGAAAGCAGTGTCTTACAAAAGACCGCTCATCCAGCTCCTCTCGCATGTAGTCCACAGTATCAAGTCTGTCTCTCCAGCTCTCTTTCGTCTTTTGAGTAGGAAAGAAGGAAGTAACTTAGAATAACTGATGAAAAATGGAACTGACGCTGCTCTGAAAACATTGATTCAGGTCTCCTTTAGTTCAGCTCTGAATCTGAGGGAGCTGGAACATGCACAGGCATGCGGTGCCACTTTGTGACTCAGAACAAAGAAGTGGCAAGAATTTGGTGTGAAAAGATATGAGGTGACACACAGCTTTGCGTGCGCACACACACACACACACACACACACACCGAGCTGTGAAAATGGGACAGAACATATTTGCAAGCCCCTGGGCAGAAGTAGGTTAGGCTAAAGAGAAAGGAGAGGAGACACAGGCTGGATTGGGGGGGGGGGGGGGACACTGCAGTTGAGAATAAAGGATCAGATTATGTAAGTACTGCTAATGCTCACTCTCTTACTGAAAAAGCAAAAGGCAAGAAGAGTTCTTTGAGCATCCACCCTGAACTCACAAGACAAACTGCTTCCTCCTCCCAACAGCCTCAGTGGGGATATTATAGACAGGATAAATTATGACCCCTGGAATAAAATAATATTACACCAGCTGCCTATGAGGCCAATTGAAACCACTCAGTGCCTCAAGATTTACTGCCGAAACCAAGCGGAAAAGCTAAAAGTCAGTGGTTCAGCTGATCAATACGAAATGCACTGTAAAATCCGTCAGTCTAGGAGGTGTGTGCCGGACGTTGTCTCAGGTGTGTTTGTTTAGTAATGTAAGATGCTGATAATCACGTCTTGAGATGAAGTTGACATCTTGAGATGAAGTCGATATGCTCACTACCTGGCCTCATGAGAGAGGCTTCTTTGGTGCAATGGAGAGTTGCGAGTGCTTTCTGCATGCCTGTGCATGTGGATATTGAGGATGTTGAAGCCTCTTTTAATGGACACACACTGCACAGCACACAGTGAATTTTAGACTCTACATTCAACTCATCCTAGTATTAGGCAGCTAATATATTATCAGCGCCTGGGAGCAGTGTGTGTGTCCGGTGCCCGGTGCCTTGCTCAAAGACACCTCAGAAGTGCCAGGAGGTGAACTGGTACCGCTCAAAGTACCAGTCCACACATCATACTTTGTCCTTTTGGGAACTTCAACCCTCTTAAGCCAAATCCGTACAGACAGAGCCAATGTGTGCTTTACAATAACTATAGCTTTTACTTGTGCTCACAATACCCAGTCCACAGTCTATAATACACACATTGACTACTTACTGATTCAGAGAGGAACCTATGACCTCTGAGGTCATGCAGCAGACACCTATACAGACACAGTAACACATACTTTATCCCTCTGTCACAGACAAAATGAGGATAATGCCTTTGAATAATTGCTTGCAAATCTCCTCCTGTCCGGCTATAGATTAGCTCATGCTGGGCATTATTATCACCATTTCACTGTTGCTGCATGTAATTTCACCAACCTTTTTGCAGCCAGCTGTCAAAATAATCTGTCAAGAATCTATAGAAAGAACATCATGCAAATCATTAAAAAATAAAAAATTCAGATATGTCAATTCACTCCTTATCCTTCCCTTCTGCTCACCACCATCTGGGTCAGGGAATGAATTACAGTATAATTATATATTATTACTATTTTTTTTATATAAAAAGGTGTACGAAAACATAATCGATTACAGATGAAAAAAACTCCATAAAATATTATAATCAACATTTCTATAGTAATCATCATGTACCTAAGAGGGTCAATATTTTTTTCATACTAGAAGGTAAGAAAAATTAACAAATTAATAATTTTGACATCTGTAATGTAGCATATTTTTTTCATAATGGTACTGTTTATCTGTATTTTGTCCATACATTTACATACATATGTATTTTGTACTGTGTGCAACAATGAGATAAGATTAAACCTTTGTGATTCCCATGGGAAATTGGGTCACTAACTGAAAATGTATTAATAAATACAACATAAAATATTGATATAGGAAACAACATATGCAACCAACAATTTCATGCAACAAATTGCGTGTGCATGTTGGCCTTGATAAATGGGTAACAAAAAACTGAATTAGGAGGCATACTAGCTTTGGATAAATCTCTGCCCTTCAGCAAGGTTTAAGCAAACTGCATCTCTTTAACATAACCAGGCTACAATAAAGTGAGCCAGTGAAACAAAGTCCCAACCATAAAGGCTTATAAATCTTTATAAGCACATTCGTACCAATTCTTACAGATCGGCACATAGCAATAGATTATTAGAAATAGTAAAAACATTTTCCGCTCAGTGATATTTTTACACCTGTGAAAGTTAAAGCCAAACACCGCTCAGGTAATCACCTCTGCCCATATGGCTGTGTGAACTACAGCCAGTACACACTGTGCCCATCCACCAGCTCTAAACTGGGTATAATGCAGCAGTAAACTCTAACCATTTAAATGGCCGCCCAGCACTCTCACAGAGAACCTACAGTACTAATAGTGAGGGTCAAAAAAACTAAGTGCCAATGGGAAGCCACCTTAGGTTCAGAGGGAAAAGTTATATGCACCGTTTTGCTGTCATTTCTGGTACTGGAGGATACAGAGATAATATAATTTGACAAGGCAAAAACAAGTGAACTGTTTTTATTTTTTTATTTTTCAAGCAATCGTTAAAGGTTCTAGAGTAAATCAAAATGCTGATGCTTCCATGCTCTAAAAAAACAGACTTCATCACTCCCTCTTATCCCGTTTGGTGGATTTTAACTTCCAATGCAGTCTATGTGACTACTTTTGCAGCCCAACTATTATTGTTCTAGCTTATTACTCAAACAGTGAGTAGAAATATGAGGTTTGCCTATTTCTTTTATAGCCTAATCCTTACATAGTGAGTGTCACTGTCAAAGAGAGTGAGGGAGGCATTTGATGGATAATTAAGACACATGTTGGCCCAGAGGAAATGCCAATGGATTTTTGTCAAGTTGCTGTATGTCATAAAAACATAAAAAAGGATTCAAATCATGAAAATAAACTAAAATTGGGACTGTGGCTGTCACTCTTTTGGCCTGCAGTGGCTACAGTTCTGAGCCTGTGGCCCATGCATAGGGTCTGCATGTCAAGAGTTATCTGGTTTTGATGTGTACGATTAATTAGCAGACCGCGTTGCAGTCCTCAGTGCACCCTCTGCTGCAGTACAGGACCCTTAGTCGATGCTCTTCCTTCTTTGACTGTGAAAGTATTCCATCATATATCATTCATCACACTCCTGCTATTTCATGCATTTCTTTTTCATTCTCCCTAAATAATCCTCCACCCCCTGTATTCTGTCATGTTCCTGTCTGGCCTCCTACTGTATTTACCTTCTTAAGCATCCAATAGCCATGGGTAAGCCTCAACAACAATAGCAGAAAAAAGACAAGGAGCCAAGTGGGGCAGTGCACAGAAACAAGCGCTCCTTTTCATTGTCGACCATTACCAGGAGAGTACAGAAGGAAATATGGGAGTGGGAGAGAGAGGTGGGAGCAGACGGAGAAGAAGCAAGTGAGACTAAAGGGCTTGGTAAGAAGCTAAGCGTGGCGAGTGGACGCAAAAAGGCCCCCTGCTTCATGGGCAGGATTTGGTCAGTGCAAATCTATGTTGATGGCTTCCCAGACGGCAGGGTGGCCACGTGTGAAGAATGGGGCAAGGTCAGGAATACTTGAAACAGGCAGTAACACATTGAGAACAGCAACAACAGCCACAATAACCCAGCTTGAAGGATAAGCACTAATGACAGTGGCAGTACAGGGAAGAAGGGAGCGAAGTACTATGGAGAGGATGCAAGTACAAGTGTATGGGGAGCTCCGGGTTGCCAGAATAAAGCATTACTGCAAATTGGGCCATGGAGATGGCAAACGGGGATGTCAAATGGATGCATAGGGGAATGTGTATGGCTGACCAAGAATACATCTTTAGGCATTCATACTACACAAAGTGGTATGCAATGCTACTGTATATGTATGTGCATCATATTATGCAACCAGGTGCGGGGACTTGGACGCGCGCCTGGGAGCGTTTGCATGCGTTCAAAAAACATGCCCGCGTATTGAGGCACACAATGTCGAGCATTGTGGCGAGGAATGCAGGAGATAATGGAGAAAGCCAGAGCCGTGTTGGGAGCTGGAAGGTAAGAGGAACTGAGCGGGGAGAGAACATCCAATTCAATTTCGAAACGGTGCCGGCTCAGAGTACAAACACAAAGGCTTCATTACAGACAGATCCCTGTTGAAGGCTGGAGCTAATTCACCGTCTTCAAGCACGAGGAGAGAGAACAGCAGGGAGGGAAGGCGGGGGCGGGGGCGGGGACAGAGGGAGCCACAAGGAGATCGGTGAGGAAAAGAGTTGACATCAGGAGGGGAAAGCTGGGGGAGAAGGAAGGAAAGACCCAGCAGCAGTTAGTCTGTTCTGAAGGAGAGGGAGAGTTCAATACCAATGGTGCCACTAAGAGCATACTAATGCCCTATTAGAATGGCACACAGGGCAAAAGAGTAATGACTTCCATTACGGTGTCCACACACATGTGAGGAACCATGTAAATAAACATGGTGCAAACAGAGGCATGTTATTGCAATAATAAATCTGGTTAAACATTAAGCGATCAGCAGCCCAGTGCATGGGTGGGGCAAAAAAATAGGCTTGTTAGTTGATAAACCCAGAATGAAACAGCGAGGTATTATCTCCACATCGCTTATCAAATAGTATCTACTCATGTAAACAGCCTGTGTTTCGTGTGTGTGTGTGTGTGAGCACACATGAGGACATGCAGGGGGGTGGACAATATAACAGAAACACATTGTGGTTAAATCCAATACTGCGATAACAAATATTACCTTTGCATGAAGCTTGTTGCCTTTGTTCAAATTGGGTGTGTCAGAGAGTTTTTGATTCACCTTTAAAGTAACTTTTGAGGCGTATTTGAGTTGTTTTGTTGTTTTAAGTGTAACCTTTTTTTCCTACAATCTCAATTTTGATATGTTTGAATTAAACCACTTCAGTTATAAACAGAAAAATGTCTTGCAGGGCTAATTATGAAATTGCAACTACTAAACTGGCATCTCCAATCTTTTTTTTTTTTTTTTTTTACTTTTGTCAATGTGTCTGTAAGATCGACAGCGGATGTATTTAGTTTCTGTATGTGATTTTCATTTTCTCAATCAACAATGATAAATTTCCAAGTGTCTTATTGATGAATCCATTGATCTACTCACACAAGAGACTGTTGTCAGCTGGCAACCAAAGGACTTCAGTAATAGTGCTATTAGTTTCACGAATATACATTTACCCACAGTGGGCACAATGTTCGTGTGTGTCTGTATGAGCGCAAACGAGAGCAGCTTTTTGCTAATGGCTGAAGGTCAGTGGCTGCAGACCTCCTTCATTTTCCCCATTCTACTCCTGCCTGACAAGCTGTGAGCTCTCACACAACCACACCCACACCCACACACACACAGACACAGACACCAGGTGAAACGACTCTCCGCCGAGGGTGACAGAACAGAGAAAGAAAAAAAAAAAGAGGAGATGGGGGTGGGGGAGTAGTGAGTCAAAGCAGATTAAAAATGCATGGCTTTGCTCTAGCTGGCGTAACAATGAGTGTCCTCATTCGTTGCATGTCACCTCTGGGAACTCATGGGACAAGGTGGAGGAGGGAGAGGAGGAGAGGAGTGACGCCAAAAAGAGAAGGTGTACCAGCAGTTCACATTAGGGAGCAATAAAGGGTGTAATGGAGAAATAGAGGAGAAGCACAGCTGAACAGAGGAAATGAAAGGGTAGCAAGGGATTAAGATGAGTCTTTGCGTCAAAGTTCAGCCTGGTTGGATGATGGTTGAGAAATAATGACCTTTATAGCTCCGATCTCTTACACACCCACACACAGATTAATTGAGAATAGTAGCATCCAGAGTGTGTTGAAGTCTGGCGTTCAGCCAGTGCTCTCCATAAAGAACTATGTGAATTATAGTGGAGTGTATGGCCAAAACTTAAATGGATCAGTTGAAGCCAAGCCATCAGGACATGACATTCTGCCCATGAAAAGCATCATTAAGAAACGCAGCCTTTGCAAATCACCACTTGCACTCTGACAATGACTTGACTAAACACTTTGCACTCAGGGAGAATATGCTCATGGCAGCAGAGCAAAAGCTGCCTTTGGCAAATAGCTTGTATGGCGTCGGCACAATCAGCACATCATAGAAAAAATGATGCTTGGAAGAAAAAGGGGTGACAGGTGACAACAATCATCTGGGAGTCGCTCCTCAGCGACCTTGACAAAAAGAAGGACGTCATCTGTGGCGTGATGAAAAAGCTCCCCTCCAGGAAAAATGAAAAGGAAACGTGGGAGAGAAATAGGGAAGGATAGATGGCCCTTGATTTACACGAGTGGATTCAAACAGCTTTTTAATTGCATGTGGAGGAGAGCCGAGGCCACAGCTGTAAATAACCTGTGTGCTGCTGAAACACTCGACAGAGAAAGGTGAGTGCATGTCATACCTATGGATATTGCAGTGCGTAATGTGTTTGGGGAGTTGCAATGACCTGGTATGGTTGTAAGGTGATAATGATGGGAATAAGGGCACACACTGAACATCCACACGCACACACCCTCCTTCCCCTATTTTGGCACACCTACCCACCCACGATTACTGCTGACAATGTGACATTAGTTGACATATGCAGTGTCAAAACACTAAGTCATACCACCTCTGACCAAACTGATGCCATTTGTTCATCAATTCAGTTGAACTGAACCCCTAATCCAATTGCAGGTTTCTATATTTCACAAGGAAGTTAATATTTAAAAGCATATAAAACCATTATCAATAAATCAGGAATGCTTCATAAAATAATAACAGCACAGCCAGTAAAATCTTTTTGAAGATACAGCTATTAATAGTGTATCATGCTTTCTATTTTATATTAGTTTAGGAAGTTTTGGGAAAAACAGGAAAAAACAAATGCACAGCTGTCTATAAAATATCTGCCACTTAACATTAATTGTTTACTTGTATAGCTATGTAAGGCATTTCATTAAATGTCTCTATATAATGAAATACAAAAGAAGAAAAAACACACTTTACAAAGCCATCTCTCTGCATTTGCAATCCCGTGCCATGACAAATAATCCCATCTCTTCTGGATTTGCGACCAGAGCTGCAAAAATTAGTTGATAAAAAATAATAATTGCCAACGATTTTGATAACTAATTAATTGTTTACATTTTTTTCAAGCAAAAATGCCAGATGTTTCTAGTTAAAGCCCTCAAATGTGATCATTTTCTTGGTTTTACGTTGCCGTAAATTGAATAGTATGTTTTGAACTTTTAGACACATTTAAAAATAACACATTTGACCATGTTTGTTTAGGCTCTAAGATATTATGATGTGCATGTTCCATTGTTTTCTGATGTTTTATAGACCAAATGATTAAATGAGTAATCAAAAAATTCATAGGCAGATTAATTGATGAAAATAATAGTTGCAGCCCTATTTGCAAGACCTTGCCGTTTTGTCCTACCCTTACTGAATTTTCAATCTATTATGTCACAAGCATATGTTTTTAAATGTTACCAATCACTACACATCAACATAAAGAATCTTTTAATAATTACATTTTAGAAAGGATTGTAATTTATTGAAAAATGTTCAGCAAGCCCTACACATCTAGTCCAACAAGAATAAAAACATTTGGGTTCAGCAGATACTCTTTGGCCGAGGCCTGGTGGGTCTTAACCTCTTAGACTGAGCCCGAGAAGCTTCAGAGTGCAGGGCAGATTGTGTTACGAGTAGGAAAAGCTCTCAAATCCTACATTACACGTCATATTCCTTTTATTTAACATATTAAGTAATAGAGACGGTAGAAGTGGGAGTTGTGTATCTGTATGTGCGTGTGTGTGTGGTCAGTAGATGAATAGCCTCGTGTGTAACCAGTGTGGATTAAGTTTGCTAAATCTTTGTAACCACACGAAAATTGCAACACATTAGGCTTACACGGAGTTACACAGCGAACATGTTAGTTTGGTAAACTAAGCAACACTAACAAATCCATTATTTCTCAAAAAGGCAATAATATGGCACCAGACTCACATGTATGTCAAATGAATAACATATTTGATATTTTCAAATGTCACTGTCAAAGTTGAAGTGCTGTGTGAAGGACAATTAGAAATGAAACAGTGGACAGATTAATACAGTGCAGGATTTATTATGGGATTAAGGATTTACAACAGTCAAATTATAGGTCTGATCTATCGAGAACTGTATATTAAATAGAATCTATATATTTATAATAATTCTGATATTATGCACAGATGTAAAGCAAACATTTAATTCATTAGTTTAATTGCTGGCACCGCATGGTCACTCAGAAATTATGTTGAAAAGTTCTAGTCACTTTTATCCTACCAGTCAAACAATAGAACATCAGTGAAATCTGTGGCCAATATGCAAATGAGGGAAACCATGAAAATGGGAATCTCACCGGTTCCATTGCCTCTAATGAGCCAAGGTATCTTGCATAGCCAATCAAGCCCGTCTCCAGTAATGGGGTCCAATGACACCTGTAGGACACTGATGCATTACAATGAGCCAGTGGCGGTCAAGCTAAAAGGAGTGGACAGCTAACTCGACACGGATCAATGTCTGTTCCTTTAGCTGGGAAATGACAAATGTCATGGTCATACAGCTGGAAATGACCCACTTGCGGCTTTGCTTTTTTCGGCCATTTGGTAACAGATTGGAGGTAGTTGGAAATCTTATATCAAGGAGAAATATCTCATTGAGCGACACGCGTAAATGGCAAATGAGAGAAACCTATCAAAGTCTAATCTACAGTTAATTTCTTCGTTTTTTTTCATGAGTATGACATTAATTATCCTGGATATTCATCAGACCAGCTAACTAGTTTACCAATGTATGTAGTTATAGACTGATGTATGGAGACTTTCAGAACCAATTAACTGAAATCTGAAATACATAAATTAGTGTGCATAGATTGGATCTTTTCATGATAACAGCAAGAGTCCGATGATTCTCACCTCTTCCATTTTTTTCAGTGGGTGAATAGTACAGATAAATATTAAATCAAAATTCTGTCTCTTTCACTTCATCAACTGAGGTCTAACTCAACAAATTAGACATGTTCTGCCTTGCAAGAGGACTCCTCCTCTGAGACGAGCTTGCATAACTAACTGCAAATCTGCCACTGGATGGATGCTTATATTCAAAGTGCTCAGAAGGCACGCTAAAGGTGTGGAGCGAGTGAGCGAGTGAGCGAGAGAGAGAGCAAGAGAGTGAGCCAGAGAGCGAGAGAGCAAGCGAGCGACAACAAACAGCTGCTGCGGAGCAGAGGAGAAAACCTGTGGTCCATGCCGCCCAAAGACTTGTGTGCTCACAACTCTTATTAATCTTCCCATGCCTAGACAAAACAAATGTATCACTTTGCACAGCGTCATCCAGTGCAGAAACGGGGCTAACGTGTCGTTTTTAGGAACCTGATAAGCAGAACCTTTTTTTTTTTTTTGAAAATAAAATGGTACCCAGTTCTTGCCGTTTCGGTTCCCTACCCATAAAGCAGTCTTGGGGTCTTCGTTTCTAGACAACAGACCGGTCTTTATATAAAAAGTATACAAACATAAAATAAAATATATACAAACATCTTGGCTGCTACTATGTCTGTCTGGTATTTTGTTAGAAGATAACCCTAACTGTATGTGAGAATAGCCCAAAGCATGCGTTTTCTGTAGCTCAGAAATATTACCTGACTCTGTTGTGGCCTATTGGAAGAAAATAATTCACTTTGGAATTAAGAAGTACAAAGAAAGAGTCTCTGCCAATGAAATTTCCGATTTAGGATAGTGATGCCCTGGAGCTGGGATGACCCAAAAGCCTTACTGGGAAATAAAGCCAAATGCAGGTTACCAACTGTGAAGGAAGACCAGAGGTAGTCTGAGCCAGCACAGCTCCCTTCCTTCTCCTGGGTAGTAAAGTTTGCCTCAGGAGGCTATGCTGCTTTAGGTGAGGTGAGGAACAGTTCTGCCTTCCAGACGTTTCCGCATGTACTCCCTCCTACACAAAACCATTGTTTCTTTTCAATCTAGTTCCTTTCTGGCACAAACAATCACTTCTTGCAAATCACTCTCAGATCTTAACCTTCAAGAGAATGAAAGCACAGAGACCGACAGAGAAATCACTAATTAATTAGTGCTCCGAAATCCAACTTTAAGAATGAAAGCCAATGTGTTTTCTTGTGAACAGTACATTTAGATTTGCAGTTTTAAATCACTTCATAATATTCTTGCTTTGTAATTCATGTTGACTCATTATGCAAATCAATGATATAATCTGGAGAGAAAAAATCTTTAGTATATTATAAAATTATCAGCATGCAATCTGAAATCTATTATGTTTTAAGAATGTTATTAAAACTATTTACAGAAAGCATGACCATACTGCATATCAACTGAAATGCTATGGATATAATATTAATTTTGCAGCACTTCCTTACTCTGTAGTGCTGCAAATTTCCCACATTTCATAATGCAACGTATGCTGTTAAGTCTATCTGGGTTATTGTGGGATGTTTTACCAAACATTTTCGGAAGTTAATATCCGCTGCTTTTTTAAATGAGGAATAACCTTCAAATGAAACTGCCCCAAAGACTTTTGCTTGGCTCAGGGGTACTTTGGCCACTGCAAATATAACTTCCTTCCTAAGAAATCCTAGGCGCCTTCCAGCTGCTCAGCTTTACAGCAGATGGGTACACCTTGTTGAAATCAAAACAAAACCCTGCTTCCCTTTTCATGGCGTCCTATGAGTTTATGTTTTGCATTTGAATGTAGAACAGGTGGAACGTATCTTGCCTATACAAATTTCAGACACAAAATAAAAGGCACTGACTTACTTAAATGTGTGTCAACATCAATGCATTTACCACCTGGTGCGACAATTCAGTTGATACTGACTTTTTGCACTGACAGCAGCTGTAGCCCAGAATACTATTGAGGTAATTTAGGTAAAATTCCAGCCTACTAAAAATTCTTTTTAAAAAAAGTCTTTTGGGTTACATTTCACACAGTTATAAATTACTGAACAAGAAATTTACCGCTGATCAGTCAGTCTTTGAATCACTGTGACCTCCATAGTGCCTACTGACCACAATGTACACTATGACATAGTTGATGTGAAATAAAAGTAAGTCTATACTTAGAAGATGAAGACATGGAGGGCAAGCAAAGAGGTGAAGTACTAAAGGGAAATAAAAAGGGAGTAGAAAAGCCTGGGGCACAAAGAGGAGCTAAGGCGGGAAAAGGAGATGTGGATGATTAACGATGCCAGCTCCAACTGGATGAAAAAATACAGACGTTGTCCAGTTTGCATTGCTGAGGAGACCCAGAGGCAGAGATATACACCGCTGATATTGAACCCAAGGCGAGGGTCAGAGCTGACAGCAAAGCAACAGTCCCGAGGGGCCCGCTTTCTCAGCTGTCATCACTATCATCTTCTCTCCCTTACTGCAGAGTAACTCACCGCAGATGACCTTTCAAGAATAGCACTTAGTCCTACCTAACTAACTTCCATCTATCTTTGATACAGTATATCTGTGCAAAGCAGCATTGATTAAAAACACAGTACAACCACTGTTCCTTAGAAATGGGATGATCAAGGATATCTGAGGCCACACATCCCGTTTTAGCATAATCGCCGTTTGACTTCTTTGTCTAAGCATGTTTGGTTAGAAGCACCGAGAATAAATCATTAGTGAAGAAGGGAAACGCAATTTCATGGAAGCTGCAGCTTCCTCAGAAATAGGGGTGAGGGAGTTGCTCAATCGATTGATCACTGCCTTTGAAGCTGATGGACTCGATTAATTATTTAACAGAATCTTTTAACAAGGTAAAGTGCCATGACTGGAGGCCGCAAAGCTAGGCCATACAGCTATGTATAGCCTGTCTGCCATGAATAATAATGCATACTAAAATTAACAATATGCATTTTTTGAGGGCACAGAGCGGCACCTTTGGACGTCAGGGTCAGTGCTTGTACCTGCAAAGGTTTCATTAACCTTTGACCTCTGAGAGTGCCAGTTATACAGCAGAGACATTAGCCAAGGGCAATGCTGATCTTAAATATACTGTAGGGACAGCATGTCCGTAGGCGTCGGGGACAGAACGTGATCATGTTGCATCTCTTCTTCAGAAAATACATTTGTACAAGTTTGCTGCCACATTGTGTGTTGTATTTTAAGACTGATTGAATGCATTATTCACCTGTGTAAGATCTAATGAGGAGAAAGAGTAGAGCTACACAAAGACTTTGCAGGGGTGAGTGGGCAATAATCAGGGAGTGAATAAGTGCAGCATTAATCCTACGGTCCGAAGTCAATAACAGTTGGCATGGCTCTGCGTGTCCCTGATTACGCACACATGCACTCTGACGTCCCTGACTAACAATAGCACAATTTTCAATAATCCTTTTCTCCATTGCTCTGCCTGACTTATTTCACTCTCTGCTGGTTTTCCTTTCTTCTCCAATCTCTAAGTTCCTCATATCAATTCCATTTCTGGTCATATCAAAGGCGCATGGGTGGAGGCCATTCCAGAAAATGGACGCCAGACAAAGTAAAGGGAACATAAGTGAAGAAGCAATGTAATTGCCCAACAACAAAACGGGGTTTGTGTTTGGCTTGAATGGCACGGAGGCTTCTAAGGAAGATAATTAAGGTATTTTCACCTTGTTTTCAGCACTTAATTGAGAAAGATTGGCACATTACCTGACTTGTTTTGTAGAGGTGGCTGTGGTTTTCTCCTACCACTGGGTATAGCAGAAATCTGGGCTGTGGTTTAATTAAAAGTACAAGTGTTATTGTTGATGTTTTTTTACACCATAAACCAATAACAAAAGGTGTTACTGGAAAGGCAACTACATTAAATAAAGGGCAGTCAAAAAACTATCTCCATACTGTCTTGTACACATTCTGGGGGGCACCCAACACACACACACACACCTTCACCTTTTAAAACAACTTTTAAGAAGCTAATCAATAAGAATATGCTAATGCTAACACTAGAGGATTTTCTCTACACCAAATCCTGTTCTGCTAAATCCACCTCAATAACCATGACGTAAAGGCACTGTATGTAGCGACTGTCGGGGGATATCAATGAAAGGGCAGAGGTCCCTTCTGTTTTGAACAGTGGTGTGTAGGTTTGTATTTTCTAGCAGCTGACAATCTCCAAGTATGCAATTTCTCACAATATGAGACTGCAGTAAAAAAGAGAAATAAACAGGGTAAGGCAGATACCAAATATAACCAAAAATCAGAGGCTTCTGGAGTATGCTGAACAGTGAGACTTTGAAAGCAGCAGGATACAGGCTTCTACCAGCGAGCAACTTTCCACCCTAGGAAATCCAGTACAGTTACTAGAGAAATACTGACCTTGACGAGGTCCAAACACAACAGAAGAGCTAGCTTCACCAACATCAGTGCTACATGAACACAACAGAAGCAATCTTCATTCTTTCTCAAAAGTAACAGATTAGTTAAATACAGCACAGTGGTTTTCAATGTGGTCAAATTCATTTACTTCCCTCTCACCACATGCTTTACCAAACACGTTGCCTCCACAACAGTGAGTTCAGATAATTGAACAGAGGACAGGGAGCAGGTTGAAAGAAAAGATTAGATATAATGAGGGAAGAGTCCGTCTGTGCAATTAGAGCTTTAATTAAAGCCTGGGAGGACGCCAGAGGCAGCAAGGCCGCTGGCCAATAAATGTAAAGGTTATCTTCCTGCCGGACAAACAGGAGGAAAAACACATTTAGACAAAAGTGACTAGCATATGGCTGGTGTGGACATTATGTGTGTGTACATGATCAAACCTCATGTTAAAAACACCTCAGTCTTGCAGCTAGTGAGGTTAAGAGGATAAATTGTTGTGGGTGTTGGGACTTCAATGGGTGCCCTTTCCAAATCCTCTCAATACTCAAAATGCTCTCGCTATTTAGGAGCAGAGCCTTGACAGATCGTTGAGGTAATTCAAATTTAAAGTAACACATCAAAAGGTCACCTCAACAACATTGTAGACAACTAACTCACTTAATAGTCTACACAGCTCAAGATACTGACCTTGGGGTCCAAAGTAAACCTACTGTCAGTAGCTGACACACACTGTAGCCTGCAATTCAGTGACTGAAAAAAGAAGAGCTACGAAAACATTAGGAAGAAAGATTGTGTAGTTGTATTAACTCACCCATAGCATTCAAGCAAAGCTAACTGTGACAAGCAATCATCAGTTTGCAACTGGCAAGAAGGGAAACAGGCTTGTTCCATACACTTGTGCAGGAATTATCATAATTTCCAAGAGTATTAAAGATTGAACATGTTCGTGTTGACACTCTGGTCCTTCAATTGGCCCCATCATAACAAGCATAACTCCAAAAGGAAACCCATTAGCTCTGGCAATATGTCTGTGGTAAATATCTGAATATATTTAATGACAACATTCCTGCTCTTAACTTGGATAGATAAAAGCTCCATCAGTGATGTATTGTATACAAGTCGTCTTTAGTTGCACACAGCTGCCCCCTCTCTCTTGACTCTTCTATTTATGACATCTTTGTGTTAAATATTCTAATATAATGCTAGAATTTCATGCAGATCATATTCATAACAGACACCTGTTCAATTATTTTTCAAAGATTTCTGTGATTGTATACATATTTTTGTAGGTGTGATATTTAACGGGAATAACATTTATTCAGAAGTGTGTGTCATAAATTCAGATGGGATATTTTCTGATGTATCATTGTTGATTGCTTTTTTGCGTATTGCCTAGCTAAAACCAACTATAAATCAAAAATATTTGTGAAGCTCATAATACTCAGTGTAACAGGTGTTGATTTAACTCTATTGTCATTTTTGGGTTGAACAAAACATCTTCACTACAGCCTCCAAACTGAATTGAATCAAAACCTCTTACAGAGTCAAAATCAAAGTCATTTAGTGCAAGGCTGCCGTGTTTGGTTAACAAAATGAAAGATCCAGGAAATGACCGTGATTTGGTTTATGTAAACATCTCCTGCTTCAGCCATAGTGGGAGGCAGCAGTGGGAGCTTGCCAAGAACTCAAAAAAGGAGCTCAAGCCAGCGGAACACAAGCTTAAAATTGAGTGCCCAAGCAAGATGTGGATCAAAACCATGGATCAAGCCATGTTGTTGATAACTCAAGAGTTAACTGCTAATTCGTTTTCTCTCCTCTGATCAGAAGACTAGACACTTCAGTCCTACATGGAACGATATTGACATCCTGGAGGAAATCAACAAGACACTCAGCACACCGACAGATCTCACTGATGCCCTCTCAGGAGAGCAGTATGTTAACATCTCCCTCTCTGTGAAGTCATTCCACTGAAGCCAGTTCTCCATCTTTTCCAAACATTAGTTGTGGTAGTGCATGAAGATGACTTAGAACTCAAATTATTTAGTCAATCTTTAAGCAGTTAGGTCCTGAAATGAACTATTTACTAGGTTGTTGACATTTACTGTTTTCTGTTTAATAAGTATAAGCATTCAATGTGACATACCAAACTTCCACTTCCAAGCCTCTTAACCTATCCACCATTACTAGTCTACAGAATGTAAGCAGAACCACAACATAATAGCACAACACTAATATAAAACACACATGATTTGCAGAAGGCTAGACACATAGATAAAAAGTATTAATCAGTAGGCAAATTTCAAATACCTATTCACTTAATGGATTGAAGTGAATGACGTAATGATGAAGTACAAAAGGCAGCACTAGCTAGCCAGGAGCTTATTTTTTTATTTCAAATCTGTCTAATCAGGAACTGATACAAATTCAAGAATCACTCCTGCAACCCTTCCCTCGTCTGCAAGAATAAGACTGGTAGAATTAGTTGAATAATGGTAAACTCTCTAAAAAACAAAAAAGGTTAGAACAAATATTCTCCTGACCTTTTGTCATCTCTACACAGGTTCCCAAATGTATTCCTATTTGTTTGTTTGGTTGCGTTTGTTGTCAATTGAGATTAGGTCCATGAATATTAATCTATGGACAGGGAGTGAACCGCTGGTCAATGAAATGTCAAATCATGTCATGCAGACATGTGGTAAACCATTTCACACAATCACATATGAGGATGAGGGGATTGATGTGTGGTTGTGGGCATACATGTTCGTGAGCAAGATCAAACCACTCAGGTCAACCGCAAAACCAGCTATTCCCTCAGAAGCTCCACTGACTCACAGCCACCATGTTTCATATAGGACTGCGATGAGTGAATGAAAAAGAGAAATCATCTATGTAACATGCTTGACAAGATTAGAAAAAGAAAGTGGGGAAGACGGACAAAGAGTGTGGAAGGCCATCATGCACAATCAATACTGACACACCACTCAATAATCCACCCCACGGTAACTCAATACATGAGCTTATGTTGCAAGCAGCCTTAAAAGCTCTGTCTTAAATCTTAACGATATGTGCCCTCATAAACTTCACCACAAATACATTTCTCTAGGGAGGCTTATTGGTGACAGATCCTTTATGAAGAGACGTCGAAACCCATGAACATGAAAGGAGGTGGCGAGTAAGGAAAGTACCACTCTTTAACTTCAATTTTCATTAAATTAGTTTTACACTATCTTTCGCAGGAGACCATTATGATATGACCATTACTGTAGGTACTGTAAAGAGAGAACCCAGATCATTCCCGTCTAAAAAACATTTTCAAATATGTACAATAATGGTTGTAGTTGTATATTTAAATGCAACACTGGTTGTCTATGGTAAGCGTTTAACTCAAATGAATCCTTAGGGTTAGGGTTAGTCAGCGGTTGGCCAGGGTTGCAGACAGCAACATTTCAAACAACTCTAACATGTGTTATTGTTATCCTGATTTTCAGTAGAATATGTTCAAAGTTTTACATATTTGCTCAAGTACTTGCCAAGCCTTCGAAACGGAATTTACATAAGACGCTGACATGCATCCAAGCTACTAGTTCCAAAAACCCATATCAGTCTAACTTTAATAAACCCATACATATCCATATGATTGGGCACATTATGTAAATAAGTCGATCATTACATGGTTGGTCTCCACAGCTTGTAGTACACTGAGTAGATGCGACCTCAAGTCACCTTTGTTTGCCCCCTGCCAGCAATTTGCAAGTATGAGGGAGAGTCCGGCCAAGCGTGTCGCGGAGACGGGGCGAATGCGATCCACCCGCACATAAATAAACTCATTAATAAAGTGGCTTCCACGCTGTCTCACATTCCATCAAAATGCAAAGTGCTGATTTGGATGTACCCTCGAGGGCGCGCTCCATATTCCACTTAATTATTGCCTCAGAGTTTAGTGCCCTCTTTCTTTCCACATTCTTCCACCTTGCTTTGTCTTACCCTCCACACACTGTACATAACACCATTTTTTCAGTTTCCTCATGCCCCTACGATTTAAGTACGTAGAGAAGTGACAGGTGTCCCTGTGCTGCAATAGAAATCACTGCATAATCCTGTAATCCCTCATCAAAAGATGACAAGGTTAGGCAATAGTGAGGCCTTATAGTTTACAAGGTCATTATCATTTTCCAAATAAAACAAGTTGCAATTAGCTATGGAATTGCCACTATATAATGGATCACAATTAAGGGATCTCAGGATGATATTTGAAATGAATGTCTTTGTACAGGTTACTGTATGAAGCAAGTGCATATACCTGTGCTCTTCTGGTGGGAGGGGCTTAGGACAGAGGGTTTTATTTCTTTGCCTTTTCCTTACCGGTCCCGAGGGTACTACTTGAATTACAATATGCTGAAAGGTTATTATGGAAGTTTTGCCCAATGATGCCAAAAATAAACTGACTCCCCCAGTGTTAAATCCCTATGCAGTTTATCAAGTTCATTAAGCAGCAAGGGAAAAATACCTGCACCTTACTTACTTACTCTAACCAGAAGCAAGGAAAGAGACATCATGGTTTTGTACATACACTATTAACCATTGGGGGCAATGGGGGAGGGATAGGCAACAATGAATAGAAAGTGAGACACGGCTTGAAGAGATATCTGGGTCTGTTGAGACAAGTATTTTATTATTGAGAGGAAGGGAAGCAGAAAGAGAGGAAAAAGGCTAGGGTGGAAAGGGTTTGTGTGATGCCTAGACCTCTACTTTATCACTATTGCAGCTTTACTTTACACAATCTCCCCACCCTTCTCATTCCCTTGTCAGCCCGTAATAAGGCAATTAAAGATTGCAGTGTAAAAAAAACAACAACCTTGTTTCTTGTAGTTCTCATCAGGCCAACACAGATGACTTCCAACGTGATTTGGCAAAGACAGGGGTCGCTTGGATTTGGTTGTGAGGGATCTTAGTGCAGTGCCACGTCACAAAAAAAAAATAAATAAATTCAAAACTCAATTTTGTAATCTAATCATTGGCACAAGTACGTGCACACACAAAGTGCTACAAGGTTCTCTTCCTTCTCAAGCTCAATGTTAGCACACAGACAAAAAAGAGAAAAGGGAGGAGACGCAAGCTGTTTTTCAGAATGTAACATTCCTATGATGTGTTAAGATTGTTACCAAGCAAGCACTAACGAGACGGCATCAATCAAATACAACCTGAAGACAATTACTTTAGAGCTCAGCATTATTCCAAGCAATGGATTTAATAGATCTTCAAGCATACCTTTTAAGTGTGTTGTTCGTCGTTCAAATAAATATGCTGGGAAGCTTTAAACATTTGCCATTAACTCAACCATTCTGTATGTGGCAGGTGGATAAATACTTTTTTATGAGAATAAAATCCCATAAGTAGGTAAACAAGGAGGCAAAGCACTATCACAAATGTGACGGTCATCAGTGACAAAAAACAGCAGAAATGGTCAAATTTACATCAAAATCAAGTTAACTGCCAAGTAGTTTTTCATATACAGGTAATTTGCCTTGGTATTTTGGTGAATAATGGTCACAACTAACATATTAAGAGAAAAGAAAAACAAGTACTACAAAAGGCCAAAATCATAAATATAAAATTTACTATAAAAATATCAGTTTTAAAATGAAAGTGTGCAATTGTTTACAGTATGAAGAATATGTGCAATGTGCAAAAAATAAGATTTTGTACAAAATTCAAAGCATTTGCCAAAATGTAAAATGACTACAGCTAAATTGATCACATCATGTCATTATTTTTTGTATATACCAGTTAACCACGTAAATAGGCCTATACTTTATCTGGTTTATTAAAAACTGACTAATATAAATTATTTGTTTTGTAAATAATTTAATGATTACATTTTAGGTCATAACCTTTTCCGCTTGCTTTAGGGTCCTGAAAGCATACAGCTCCTGGGGGATGGCAGATTACAGCCAATCAGCTTCTCAGTGGAGGGAATGATGTGCTGAAGTCAGTCCTTGGCCTTGGCAGTGGCAGCAGTGTATCAGGTGGTGACGAAGGAGGTGAGGATGGACTCAATGATGGCAGTGTAGAAGTGCACCATCATTGACTTGGGAAGGTTGAATTTCTTCCAGAGAAGACCCTAATGAGGGTGGAGTCCTCCACAAACTACAGAAGCGGTGCCACTTTGTACAGGCAGAAGACTAGTACCAACCCTTAAACTGTCCAACTAGTGTAGTTTTTGCATATATTTTGAAGTTAGTCACAATGGTGAGCAAGGTCTCGGCTGACCTTTTACACATTCTTTACTATTAAACAATCGTAATATATCTAGATGCTCCAACAGGTAGAGACAGTTACTAATGTGCCCAGACAAAGTAATCTGAATCGAATCCTTTAGGATTCTCTTTATTTTACACTGTACAACACCACATATTCACACATCCACTTACAAAACACCACCCATCTGACAAACCATTGCACACATTTAGTTGGTATAATTCTGATGCTATTTTTATTTATTTGTAAAAAAAAAAATGTATTATGCAATTTCCCTGTACAACTGAGTGTATCAGCCTTTCTTTGTCATGGGCTAAGAGTTGGGTTGTGACAGTCTGTAAAATATTGTGTTTGTTGAAATACAGTTTATGCTAAGCTAACAAGCAATTAATAAACCCTCAGAATTTGACACTGTGTCTTTCCCTATTTTTAAAAAAAGCTCAAAGCACAAATATTAATGATATGACCAGTTAGATAATGTTCAAGCAGTGAGGACATACTATGATTGGCAGTAAGTTAAGGACAATATTGAATTTTCCTTAAATATGAATGGAGACTAAAACATTGAAACATCTTTACTCGTGTTTCACCAAAATACTAAACAATTAAGTATGATTTAATACTATTAAATAATATACATCAATTCAAACATATATTCAGTTCATGTAAATCCTAGATCCAAGAGTTTCTAATAAGGCAGAAGATGATTTAATAGTATTCATATACGCTTCCAGCAAGCAAAAACCATACGTTGTTTGAAACTTGGATCTGTGAGTTGAATGCGATTTAAGTGCTTAGTTCACTAAAGAATTAGTAGACCAGAATAAAAATATCATACGCACGCACACACACAGAAAAACGACACATCTCATGCCATCCATCCATCTGCCCAATCATATACTGTACATGCATAACATGCCATTTATGCCACAAGCCAAACACTTCACAGCATGACTGTGTTTGTGCCAAACACACTACCGTTCTATACGTGTGCTAAAACAGATAGTACAGGAGCGGAACAGAAGTCAAACCAAGCAGCTGTTCTCAACGCCTTGCCTGGGGGCTGATAAGGGGAGGCTCTGAGACCTGTGACTCCAGATGTGGCGTCTCATTCTAGGCAGAGAGAGCATTTCAGGGTTAGCCTCTCTGGTCATGAATTATTCCACGTCCATGCCTCCCTGAGTACCTGTAGTCGGCTCTGTGGAGACAGAGTCAAGGGGCTTTGACTGACAAAGCCTTTGATCCCACAACAGCCACGCACTTTATGATCAGCGTCTCTCTGAAGGAGGGAAGACCAGAGCTCTCTTAACACTTTCTCCCAGTGAGCTCTCTCGCTTTTACTCCTTCAGTCTCTTTCTCTCCATCCATCGCTCACTCTTTGTCTGAACGCCATCCAACTGTGTTTCCTCCTGTTTTTATGGTCACCCACCTCACCACACTTAGTCTTAAATTGTCTGTTAATTAAACAGACTTATGAAATTAGATCCGAGATGCAACAAACTACTAAGCTGCAGTTTAGGTCTATGTTCCTTTTGTTAGCTTTAATTAACTGTATTGTAGGTTAGAACTGAGAACAAAGTGCTCAAATCTTTATCCATATATGGACACCATGCTCAGTACTTATGATAGTATTAGGTATATATTGTATCAAGCATATTTGAAGAGTAAAAGTGAAGTGGTTATAACAGCAGCTATGAGTCAGCTTGGACTGCAAGTATAGCTTTAAAAACACAGTTGCATTTTGGTCAGGGAACGTTCATTTTCTCATCTAATCAACTGCAAAGATTGTGATTGAGGAATTAGTATTTATCATTATACTATACGATCGGCAAGTGTGATTCATGTCTGGGTGTCATCATAACAGTTATTTTGAATCTGATCTAATTGAAACTCACGTCATATGTTATAAGTTTTTCTTAAATTATTGCCTCGTGTTTGGCATCGCGTCCGTAGAGTAGTAGTTGCCATTGTGGATCTCTTTTGACAGGAAAAGTTAGACAAAATTTGGTCAGTATCGGAAATGGATTGACTAAATATAGCTGGTACATCCCTGGTGAAAAGTGTACCTGTATCTTCAGTTTAGATGCAGAAAGGAATGCCTGCAAATATACTCTACACATTCCCACATATTACCAATATCCTTTTGAGACAGAGGTTGACCCACATGCGGGTGTGAGTAAGTGGAGAAAACAGTACACAGGTAACTCTATGGGGAAAAAGAGTAGATGACTGAGGATGGGGTGTGAGCATAGCTGACCAGGCGTCAGCATTTCTCCCTTATAGTTTCTGGGTAACAGTATCATACTATAAGCTCACAGTCCTTAGTTTCTTTTGTTCTTCCATTCCATATTAGCCCTTATAGCCGAGGGGGGAACTGTCACAACCACAGCCCCAGCTGCATGGTCCAATAGCATGCAACAGGACAGGGCTAGAGGGGTCCGATTAAGCTGCTGAAATGGAAGCGATGCCAAACACAAGGACAAAAAGATGGGCAAGTGTGTGGGCATATGCTGCCATTTTAGAACATTTATATGGTGCAAACAAACTCAGAATGTACACAGAAACAACAGAACCAGAAAACATGTTACACTAAATGCATTCAAAAAAAAGAAGCAACCCATCTGTTTTTGCTCCTCCCTCAAACCCTTCTGCTGTGCTCTACTCAACTTTGCATATGCACGGCATGCTCTGTCACCCTCTTCATGAGCATCACAATCTGTGGCTAATCTCATCTGTAAATCAATGGGATTCTCACAATGCAACCACGGGTCTTTGGCTCGCCAATGGTTACCCAAGCCAACAACATCTTAGAGCTTCATCTATCCCACCAGAGATGACATGAGGACTGCTTTCAACACAACTCCAGCAATACGCAACACACGTGCCAAATAATACATTAGTACCAGAAGAAAATCTCATGTATGAATATTAAATGATGACATACTGTAGAACGGTTTGATGCTGGACACATGGGATTTTGCGTGATGCAATTAAGGAATATTTGTGCAATAATCGAACAATAATGAATCCTGTATTCTTAAAAATACTACTGTACACACTGCCTACTGTCATTTATGCAATACATTTCAATGAAGTAAAAGTTTAAGCTTTACTGATCCATACACATCTGATAACACCCAAACCATGAATGATTGGGCCAATCATTGCCTACAAAAACTGATGTGGGTGTGTTTTCAGTTTGTTTACAGCAGGGTAAATGGGGCAATAACCACTGTTTTGGCATTGCTGACATATGTCCTCCCAAACGTATATCTGTAAATATTTCTGACTCGTATAAACAGCACTTGCTGCAATATCTGTAATGCGAAATGCAAAGATGGCCTGGTGACAAACTGACTGGAGGTTTTGGTGATGGGTTTTGGAGGAGGGGTTTTATTTTGTGCGGTGTGTTAAATGTTAAATTAATAACAATATTGCAGTTTGGACTTTGAACAAAACAAAAAAAAACACCGGCACCAAATTCCAGGTAACGGTACAAACGTGAACAGTACCCAACCCTAGTGAGTACCATCTCTTGCAGTGTGATTCACTTATATAAACTAGTATAAATTCACACGTTAAGAAGGAAGTTATAACCAAGGAAGGGCAAATGTACTTGTTGTGACTAACGGTCACATGCAGAGGAGGACAGAGCCTCAAGGTCAACAAGAAGCGTGGGTGTAACTATGCACGTGTATGTGTGTGTGTTAGAGAAGAGCGGGAGAGAGGAAAGGAGGGGCTGCCAGAGCAGCACAGAGAGAGTGGTTAAAAAATCCTGAACTAAGTGAAACAGGGTTCTTCCTTCGTGACTTCTATGGAGATCAGAGACGGGAGCTTGCCACCATCAGCAAAGAGGACTCAGAAGAATATTCAAGTTGCATGATCTACACAACGGAGCACAGAGAAGGATTTGCCAGCAGCCATACAACTTTGGAGAAGTAATTTGAGCTTCTGAATGTTCTATACTCACTCTGCTAATGGAAGATCATACTCATAGACATAGGTGACAAGTCGTGGGTCTCCCAAGGGCCATTGTCCGGCAGGACGAGACGACTGCAAGGCAGCAGTCTGACCTCTCTCTCCTTAACCAATACTTACTAAAGGGTAGTTACAGTAGGAGCATATTAATACTTTTATATAACAATGTTTTGTATTGTATAATCAATTGAAGCTGTATGCCTTGCCCATGCTAATTTCTTAAATAAAAATGAATCTTCTAGATTTAAAGTACAAATTGTGGAAATTGAGATTTATGACTTCATGAAGGTTTTATAAGGTTTGGTTCATCTAATATCACCAACGGTATCCTAAAAGGTTTTCTCTAGCCAAATTAAGTAACATATCCTTGAGGCCTATACCTGGCCACTAAAATGTACCTAGTGTTACCAAGAGCACAGATTATCGAGGAGTACTGCCGTTGCCAGCTGCAGCCAATATTATTAACTGATTTCAGGGCTATTCAATCATCAGTAGTATCGGATGAAGCAGGATAGACGTCTGGATGTAGGTAGTAGAAGCTAGGCTAAATCTCCTCATTGTCAGCTTAGACAACCCTTAGGAACCCATTAAGGTCACAATTAATAGGTTTTCAGGCTTGGACCCTTTAAAACGGAGAGTTGGTCTAGTTGTGCCTTAAATCCATCAAGGCATAATCTAACATAATCTAATCTAACAACAGACACAAGATATTCATGGTTTTATTCATGGAGTTTCAACAGCCGTAATCTAACCAATGTCAGCATACAACCAAAAATGTAATCGTCTACCTCGGCAAGCCTGACAAATATCAATAGACTGTGACATGTACAGTCTTTATAAGGGTACTACCTATGGGATGTGAAGGTTGTCAGTTAACACAAATCGTCAATGATACTGTACTACAGGGTTTGTAAATCACCCCAAAAATGCAAAGGAAAGTTTGTTACCTATGATTTGACAGAGAAAAAAAATGACTGAATGGTGTACTTGCTGTATATTTTAGCTGGTAAGCTAGTACTAAGGACGGTGACGCCTCTTATCAAAGAAGGCAACGCACACTAATGCGATTGAATGAAAGCACGTTTTATTTAAAATACTATTATTGGGTGAGATTTATACCAAAACAGGTATTATTTTAGGATTTATTAGGAAAAAGCAAGCAATTATGTAAAATCAGACAGACATTCAGCATTCCCATGTAGCCCGAATGTTATTATCCTTTGTTTGATAACCACATTTTACCACCACTGCAATGGAGCCTGGTTCGATTAAAAAGTCGAATCAGGCTTCTGATAGCAAATTGCTGAATAGATGACTATTCAGGGTCAGCCCTATATAGTGATACCGCAACCTCGTTTTTTTTTCTCCCCCAACAATAAAGGAGCCTGTGCTTCCAAGGACAAGAAACAAGGAGTGGGTATTAATTAAAATCTGCATGGTTCAAGCCTAATCAAAATGTGAAATACCTAAATACTACTCTCACCTACTTAGCCTTTGTTCAATTTCATGACATAACGCGGTTGTGTGCCAAACTACTTAAAACTGTTGACATCTTTTTTTTTAGTAATTTCCTTCCCACTGATAAGTACTTTTACTTTACTTACTTTTTTTTTTTTTTTAAAAACACACAAGGCATGTCCTCTCTCCTGTATGTGCTGCTGCTATAGATATAAACATGATGGATATGTAATCAACAAAGCTTCAAGAAGAAGTTTAAATCATTAAAAAAAAGTGAACAAGCCAAATGAGATGCAATAAGTGACATCACACAGGCTTTCCTTTATGAGTGAAGCTTAAATAGCTTTTGACTATTGTTTATTTCATCATGGCCAAAACCTTTCCCTGATCTTAACAACACTTATTTACAAAATGTAACTCCAAGATGTCTAATGCTCTCCAATGTTTCATTTGCAGTAACTTCAAACTACCAGTTATGCAGGAATATTTTAGAATATGCAGTAAAGGTTAGCTACTCTATACTAAATGGTTGAAGGTTTACGGACTTTTTGACTACCAAACACAATAAAAGACGGGGGGGGAAGAAAAAATAATGATAATATCCCTTCATCATATCCTATTTTACCCATGTTTAATGTTACAATTAACTTCAAGGTGGCTGCACTAATAGCATCAAGCTAGTCCTCATATTTTCATTCGGCATCCAGCATAAAGACTTGCCACACATGAGCTGGAAATGATGGGCTCAATTTGCAGATGAGGAAGGGTCAATTACACTGTAATGCAGCATCCCAGTGGAGTTATTATGTTTATATTGCCAGTGATAAGTCAGGAATGATGCCGTCTGTTTTTATGACTCCACAACCAGAAAAGCAGTAGTAAAACTTGCTCTTCGTTCTGAGTGTGTGCGTGTGTGAGAGTGTGTGTGTTTCTGCCCCAAGGGAAATGGACAAATACAGAAGAAGATGGGTCTCTTCACGGAGAAAAGAAACAACATGATTAATTCACTTTAGCTTCAATGAATATAATGTACATAGGTGCATTTGTGTGCATGCATGTGTGCGTTAATACATTGTTCACAAACGAGAGCATCTAAAAAATGTCTTCCTTTTGGATCCCTTCATGCATCTCTTGCATTTGCAGTAAGTGAAGCAGCTACGTCAAAGAAAAAGTGAAATTTTGAGAGAGTTAATGAGGCAGAGAAAGAAAGAGAAAAGATGCTGGAGGTAGAAAATGAGGCAGAGATATACAGAGCACAGGTTGGTGTGCTGATTCGATGTGTCTGTGGCCCCCTGAGAGAGCTAAGCCAATTAGCTAATAAAGAGAAGTGGATGAAAACAAGGCAGAGGTGGTCTAATCAGGTTGGCCTGAGGTGTGAAGGCTTAAGTATTAGCGGCTGGAGACCCTGAAACTTGTAAGACAAGGACTTTGCGCACAGTCGGTCGCCCTCAACACTCCTTCCCGAAACTGACACCTATATGGTGTAACAAAGTGTCTGCTTTGTGAAACCTAAAGGAACTTCTGTTTTAATTATTGTAGTGATCTGTAATAGTCAATTCCCCACTTTTCCATTTCACCAGCAGAGCAGATAGGGTAATAGAAATGAGGCCACAGCGATGGGAATGGAAACTAGCCTTAAAACATATGCCGAGACAGAAATGAAAGGAGAGACCCCACTAAACAGTTCTTTATACTTCACTGGCTTTGTGCTCACATGGACTCCCTAGCCTGAAAGGTAGACATTTTCAGATATATCTATTTGCCATTATCTGACATCATGATGATGGGATCTAGTATAGATGACCCTATAGATTTCTAGTGTGATCATAAAGCACGACAGATGTATCTGGGATTAAAATGCATTTCTGTTTTGCAGTAAATTGTGTTGAGAGATGTACTTGATAAGGCTGCCTCGCTGGGCAAAGAGACTGCTATCATGAACCAATTATACATAAACAGAGATGTCAGCCGATAAGGAAGAGGCCATTACAACTCAGCATAATTGATTTTACTATGGACTTTTTTTCCTCATGTAATTTTTTGTATGAAAAAATAAATAATTGCTCACCATGTCATGTGGAATCTATAATAGGACCTTAGCTCTGGCAGTGCAAAAGCATACTATACCAAAAAAAAGAAAAACAAATCTGCCTTAGTCACAACTTTGTTGTTGCACATGCTGTGATTGTGATTGTAGTGCCTGCTTTGTGCGTTCGTCTGGAAAGAGGTGAGGCGACACAGACAACACCTGTCAGGACTGGTGTGAGGTGGCCAACTGACATGCCCACAGCCTGTAAAATATGCAAGGTACAGAAACTGCAGGACAAACCATTAACATAGAGAGATAGACACTATGGCAACTATATTTATCCAAGCCACGGACATATGTACAGTCAAAGTTACATACAAACAGTTGTGAAAAGAAGCTGTACGCACAGATAGACTTAAGCCCGCAAAGAGATTGTGTGGACAGTTCAGTGTCACTAACTCTTCCGTGAATGTATTAATACACTACTGGAGAGGAAAGAGATTTAGATCTGGCATACAACAAAAGAGAAAGGCATGGCACTTTCATGTTCTGGACAGGAAAAAGCAATCAGGTATCTCTGGCAACATGATGTTTATTTTAACGAGAAGAAAAAAGAAAAAGAGGGGAAAAAAGAAGAATAAAAAAAGGAAAAATGTCGGCTTCTTTGCAAGGAATTCCATGTCAATATGAATAATTTGTCTGTGCATGCCACTTCAAAGTAAAACTTGAAAACCAGTCAAGACAACCACGGCACGCTTGTAATCTGTGAATAATTTTGATTGTATGAAATGCAGGACAGCAATAAAAAAAATGTAAAAAAAGATTGATGTAGCGTACTAGCAGGGAAAAGAGGCAACCTTAAATATTGACGCAGGTGTGTCTGTGGCAGACATTTCTTGTATTATTACAAGTGAAATGAACAACTTTTATATCGATTGATGGAAAACAATTATTGAGAGGCCTCAACCAACTCCTTCTCTATTTTCTCCCTCTCGTCCCTTCATGTCCCACTCCTTGGGACAAGTGCCAGTGGGGTCTACTGAAGATATACGAGTGCACTCTGATTTGACCAGTCAGTTTCCGTTTGACTTCAGTTGGGTGCAAAATCAGATTTTCATGAATATTACACAAACACTCACTTTAATCTAAAATGGCAATAGTATATACAATATATGCACATTTTGTGCCAGGTAATTCACAAAAAATGATTTATTCACAGGCCATTAATAAAATGATATCCTGCATCTCCACTCTTTAAAAGCAAGCTTTAGAGAGAGCCAAGTTGGATTCCCACCAAAGTCTTTAACAGACAGCTTTAGGCTATCGATTTATGCTACGATGGTGCTTTGAGCAAGAACAGATGAAGAGCATTTGGGTTATAAGCATGTGTGTCCGTGTGTCCGTGTGTGTTAGAGCACTGCCTCTTTCCAGAAACTATTATTTATTGGGTATTGTCTGTATTTCAAAAGAATAATGGCGCTGACATCACTGTCCCATGTTTTAACACCCTGTGTGTATGGGTGGCTGTTTGGAGCCAGCCATACAATAAACAACGTCTGGCATGTCTCAATCTGTCGCTAATGGCAGAAGTGAAAAGGTTAGTTTGAAACACACTTTTTGGATAACGGTAATTTTTGCAATTAGTCTGCACCTATTGGGCTGTTTCTCATCTATTTGACAGTAGTGTCTTTAGTGTGTTTCCTTTTTTTTTTCTTTTTTTTTTACAGTAAGTAGTCACTTTATTAAAATCAACCACACACATCATACACCCCCTCAGCTTTGATCATCTCTCCAACAAAGGAGAAAACACTGAATGAGTGTATATGACTGCCTCTTAATGGTGATCTATTTTATGACAATTAGATTTGAAAATAAAAACATTTGTGGCAACCCCAAGCCCAAAGCATTTCTGCCGTAGTCACTGCCAATGCTGATTATCTTTTCTTTTTTTTTTCATTAAAAAGGTTACTGCAGAAAACTGCGTTTCTTAAATATCCCTTCCTTCCTGATAAGAAAGCCTCAACGACTGTAAATATACGAAAACAAGGACATGGGGACCAGCTCAGAGAACTAGAGCTGTTTTACAATCAGTCCGGTGAAGGATAACGTTTCTTTGCTCTTCCCATGGCAGTTCCACTGTTCTTGTTTTTTTTTGTCATCGTCTTTCTCCATACAGTTGTCAATTGTCACACTCCACTTGATGTGAAAGTGGATATTAAAACTTGATAAAAACATGTTCATGAAGAACCATGAATAATTCAACAAGCTTTTTGCCCCAACTGTTTGTCTTTGAGATCTGTGAGCTAGGTTTGCCGCATTAGTCTGTGTCACAAGGTGTTCAGGCATACACAGATTATATTACTTGCCCACTGCCCCCACCGTCGTTTTGCTTAAAACTTTTATTTATTTATTTTTTTAAATAAAACCCATTTAGGTAATCAAATAAAAAAAATTTTTTAAAAACTCTCCAGTCGTCTTTTTGTCTGCACCACTAAACGTAAGCTCTTAAGTGTATTTTACAAATATTTGTTGTACTTTTGTGTTTGACATTGGAAAGTGATGGTATATGTCTACAAGTCTCATCAGGTTCATAAAGTCGCCACTTTGTGGGTTTTCCTCCTGCCAACTCTGCTACGCCAGACAAGGTTTCTCAAATGTAAACATCAGAGTAAACACAGAGGAAAAGGTGGAGAGGATAAATACCAGCTATGATCCCAAGCAGACTTGGACAAGCAAGACTATCTCTACATCCATCTCTGCATCTGAGGAGGCAAGGCAAGCGTTGAGGAATTTAGACAACAGCTGTGGTACCGGCCGCGTAGGATGCCGGGCCAAAGGGAGGCATTCTGTAAACTGTGGGTAAGAAGCAGTGATGAGAACGGAGCAGTCACAGTCGGAACACAGCGCAGCGGCGGCAGGTGGAAACCTGCAGCTCTGCAGCGTAAGCTTGACTGGAGTGGTCGGCCAGGCACACAACCATCCAACATTAAAAGGTCAAAGTAGGCGCTCTTAACGTCTTCAACATATCTTTTCTTGTGAAATGTATGTTGTGGACATCGGTGTTGTCACAACTTTATTGACCGGTGAAAAATGTTCATCATGGCATGCCTACTGACAGTCCCCCACAGACACATACCGGAGAGCTCTGTAGTAGTAGAGCTGCTACAAAACAGGTACCCACAATGACTCTCTCAAAAAGGGACATAAATGTGCTTCTAGTGACTGTCAAAACTCCTCCAGTCTCCCTGTCTTTCTAGCGGATACACAGAGAGTCTGACAGTAGCTTCTCATGGCTGGTTAGCTCTGACTATCAGCTCTACATCGGTATCCATGATACACTGGTCAGGTGGTCAGTCTCCGCTGTGTCCCCTGACCCCTCATGTCACACAGCCACGCGGCTTCACCTCCTACTGTTATTTCTCCCTCAATCTTCTGTTGCATTTTGTTTAGCTTTTTTATTGGAGAAAGGGGTCTAGCAGAATTTGAGGATGTAGTTACCCTTTAGGTTATCAACTTAATAATTCTGATTTAGGACTTCCAATATGCAGAGAAGGTTTGTGAAAAATAAGGTGCGTCAAAGTCAATAGGCTACTGTAAATTAAATTTGCCAGGTACATATTTAATCAAAATATATTGTATATAAATGTAAGTATAGAGCTCTGTTACATCATTTATATCCCAAAAACACATCAGTTAACACCTCTTTAGGTTAGTGGTGAAGTATACTTTAACCTTTAGTGTATAGTGTATCCCAAAAATGTTTCTCCCTTCGTGCTTTTTTCTTTAATGGGACTCAGTGGACTATTCAAAAATCCTGTCAGGGGGTGCTCCGATGGCTTACCTGGTAAAGCAGGCTTGTATGTACTAAGGCGGAGTCCTTACTGCAGTGGCCCCGGATCGAATCTCTTCATCTCCAAAGAAAGAGAGAGAAGGTACAGAAGGATCAACTTTTCCCTATAGCCATATTATCATGAAGCAAAACCATAGATAATGTGAAGCTCAGTTGTGTAAATGAAAGCACAAAGCTAGCAAAATAGGGGTGTTTAGCAAGCAAATATGACATGTTATGAATGTTTGCAACAAGGTGCTATATGAGCTCATTTCCAACACTTTCCAACATTTTTAGTTAGTTAGTTGTTTTCTGGTCAGTGACTAGTTATACAGATACTAGATACTGCACAATCTGCATGGTGACTTATTTTACAATGCAGCAAACTTCCTTTTTATAGTTTATTTAGAATTATGGAGCTAAATCCAGGCCAAAAGTATTGATCATTTGAAAAAAAAAATGTCTTTACTTAAAAGTTCAAGTTCTGATCTTACAAAAATACAATAATATATTCAAACTAAAGATAAGTGTTTGAAAAGTTTGTTCAGGTTGAATATTGTTTGATTCAGTTCTGTAATTGTTTGTAATAAATAAAAAAAATAGACTTTACCTATAACGTAGGTATCGCAAGAAGTATGGTTCAACACTTTCATTACAACATATTCTGATGATTGCAATGGCCTTCACTTTACTAGGACCTTGTCACTGGCATCAATTTTTTAAAATTTACAATTACAGGAATATCGTGTATAGAAAGTGTTGAATCATATTCTTGCGGTACCTACGTTTCCTGAAGGCAACATGATTGCGGAAGACCCTTAGCCTTCTTTGTTACGCTGTCATTCACATTTCAACGGCCCTCTCAGTTGAAGCTACGCCCCCCACGCCAGATCAGGGTCAAAAGTCTGAAACTGAAAAAAATATGATCTGTAACTGAAAAAAAAAATGTAACTGTAAAAACTAAGATCTGAAAATAAAGAATCTGCAAATGAAAAAAACAAGAACTCAAATATGAAAATATATATGAAAGTGAAAAATTTAAATAAATGATTTATTCCAAATAATTACAGAACTGAATGAAAATAATTTTGAACCTAAAAACTTTTCATACACTTGTTCAAGATAATAACTTGAACTTTCAGTTGTTTTTTTAAAAATTTTTTTATAAACGATCAAAACTCGGATTTAGCTCCATATAACATCAGCCTTCAAAAATGTAGTTATGTGGACTTTAAAGCTGCTCATTCATGCAAATCTTTTCTCGCTGGAGGAGACGGATAAGTTGGGTGGATGAAGTATAACTGTGGGAGGTAGGGGTACTGAAGATGATGTCAGCTTTGTAACCTGAGCCTCTGGCCAAAGATCCCCTAGTGGAGGAAAGAATGGATCAATCCAGGAGTCCTATTACCGTGCCTGCATAGGTAATGTCATGAGATGATCCCTACTAGCAGTCTCTGGATGAAAGCAAGAGCCTACAGATGATTAGTCTGAGAGGAGAAGATTACAAAGGACAGGAGAGAACTACAGAGAAGGACAGCAAGGAAGGCATTTCATTTTTGCAACTACTGTAGTTTACTTTTGAACTGGGTACTGTTGTGTCAGTAGGAGGAAGGTAAAAAAAAAAAAAAACATTTCCATGCCAATTACTTAAAGTTCCCTTCTAAAATAAACATCCAGACGCAGCAATCAAAGTTAATACTACCTCTGAGGAAGCTCAACGCTATTATCACCACCTGCTTGCCACACACACACACACACACACACACACACACACACACACACACACAC
>CALSBV010010486.1:1124368-1156860 GCA_943590825.1 Bovichtus diacanthus
ACACACACACACACACACACACACACACACACACACACACACACCTCCTTTTACAAATAATGAGAACGCAGTGTTGCGTTTGAACTCAGCGTGCCTCCAACATTAGGCCATAAGGCCTGGGCTAATTCAATTATAAAGCCTTCACATACCAATGGGCAGCAACTCTGCGAAAGTCAGCCTACACTCAGAGATCCCTACGATGTAAACAAGAAAAGATGATGTTTCCTGCCCACAGGCTAGGATCCATGTATACTACCTTACATCCACTCAAACTCACACACAAACACATAGCCTACACCTTTAGTCACACACAGACAACATTTTAAGCACAACTACTATTGGACCCCTACAACCATTAAGATGCACAGGCATACAGCAACACAAACACACACCTGAGTAAGATGACCCTGAGTTTAGAGAAGAAACCAATGAAGCATATATCCAGAGATGATTGACCTTTTAATTTGGCACCATTGGGCATGTTTTATGATCAAGATGTTGCTTGTCCAGTCATGACATCATGATGAGGCACCATGGCTGAGCCATTAGGTTTGAGGCTCTGAAATGCTCTCAAAAACCTGTTGTGTCTTTCACAGTACATTCAAATACACTCTCACTTCAGATCTAAAACCCTTACAGTAGCCTGCTCCTAATCACTAAGATTGTTTGAACAGTTAATCTCAGACCTTCCACACTGTTTATTGATTATTAAAGCACATATGCACACAATTTAGGGATAGAAGGGATTCTTTCCCACCACTTTCGCAAGGACGCCACTACAGGCGTCACATTAAGTGCTAAGTGTCAATGAGGATGACCCTGCAGCAATGAGTTAAATTAAAGTCAAAAAGGCACACTGATACACCTCACTTACTGTACAGATATTGTTTGGTGTTTTTAGGTGGGAAAAAAAATCCCTATAAATTTGGCCAGCTATGTTTGCTTTTCCAGGCAAGCCCAATTTTATCGCATAGTCCTGCTGCTTCAATGTTTAGAAATCCTCTCAGAAAGATGCTTGAGATCTTTAAAGCCTGTTCTTGATACACAAACGTTCCACGTTAAATATGCATTATTTACCTGCAGTTTGGTTTATAACAATATCCTGCAGCTGGTGGGTACAGGTGTTCAAAATGATCAACCAATTCCTCCTGTGGAAGATAATCCACATTGTTCATGGTGACCACAGTTACTATAGAAACTTCTGCCAACTATGAGCAAATAACATCACTTGGTAAATAGCCACATTTGTGCCATGCACTTTCATTGAGGTTTTGGGCATGTGTATTGTCGTTTTCCTAAACTCAAGGCACTTGATATTGCAAGGGTCGCCTATCCATCTCGAGCAAAGACAAATGGAAACACCATTTTAAAACTAGTATATCCAGCCACTGACCTTGAATTATAGAATAATGATAAACAACAGCAGCAGATAGCCATTTGTTTGATGGCATGCAGGATGAAATAAAAATGTTTAGGTTACTCAGTACCACTAAAACCATAGCCTACTTTTTTTCTGCTGCCAGTAGGTAGAGCTTCCCCCTACTTTCCTCCAAATTACCCTTTGCCTCTAAAAGTACCATACCATAAGAGTTTCCTTTCAAAAAAGGAGACACACACTGACAACTACTTAAAAAATGACTGATGGCATGAAAGTAAGGTTTTCTGAACTCATAATTGCAAGCATAATTCCACCTCTGTTGTGCAGAGGTCTAATTAGCCACGACTGAAAACACCTGTGTTTTAACCTCTGGCAAGGGGTCAAATAGTTTCCTACACTACACGACGGAAACGTTTTTGCACCACAAGTATTAGCAATACTAGTAAAAGTAATACTAGTCTGAAAGTTGTTTATACAAGTGATCATGTCTTAAAAATAGTTCAGAGTGAGAAGAAACGATTTGTGTTGTTGTTGCTCTGGACATGTCGCGTTGTTCAATATGACGCAAACTGTGTCATTATTCATATTGTATGGTACCATTACGCTAAAAACTCCCAAACGTGATGACTGTAGTAATTTATTACAAACATACAGGCTCTGTTTAGAAGTTTACTGGATACGAGTAGACTATTTGAATAAATAAACACTTGTGCTGCACGTTTATATCCTCGAGCTCCGTTTTCACAAACGAGCTTCATGTTCAAAACAATTACGCTAGCAATTTGGGAATTTAACAACGAACATTTCACACTTTGAGAAGTGTTCACTTGTACAGAATATATCCGTTAGTTTAAAACTATTTCCCTTCCTCCTCCATAGTATTTTTAATTCGTCTTCTTCCAAACAACGCTGCACGTGCCAAATTAAACCTGGGTAACCCCTGTCTCGAGATGTCAGGTGAAGGAAGCACTGTACCATTCTGGGAGTGTGGGAGGGGTCGTACATTTTGACATTTACCATCACATTTGCTAGCTAGTTTGCTGTAACATCCACAATCGTCTTACTTGGTCCCAGGGTTGTTTTTAGAGACCAGTTGACGTTTCGTCTAGCAGAAAGAAATCTGTCAATAATTCTGCAACTCTCTTATATTCTTATACATTCGCTGGAAATGCCATGCTATCAGTACATCTTGTCAGAGTCGATCTTGTCAATTTGATCACTCAACTTGAACCAATGCATATTTTAAGTGCTCCACTGTGCTTAAGAGAAACATTTGGAAAGAAAAATAATGAAATCAGAAAATGGTTACATGCTTTTTTTTTTTTTTTACTGAACTGAACCAGCCATGGAAAGACGACAAGGGAGATAGATCTCTTAGCAATTTCAGGCAGGCAAGCAGCCTACAGCTAGCTCTGACACATCCAGTCCTCTGCCCTCCACTCCTCCCCTCTCAGGAGTCAGAGGCAAGCAAAATGCCTGAAGGGATGTGAAAGCCATGCTCTCCAGTAAGCAGAAACATGTTTAGCATTTAACACTGCACATGAGGTAAAGGTCTCTGTCTTAAGATTTAGTCCCTCTTTTTCTCTCGTGCTCTGTCTGCGTTCGCTTTCCTTGCCTCTCATCCTTGTCATGAACATGACAATGTGTGATATGTTCCCGCTCACGTTGCATCTGGGGGCATATTCTGTGCCATGTTGGCATGTTATAGGAATAATAGGAATGGATGATAGCTGCGATCTCCTTACTCCTCCACATCACTTCCCACAACTGCCCTTGCACCCTGCAGCTCACTATCCCATCTCTATGTGGATACTTCCCCCTGAGTTCACGGGCTGCCTATTTGACGCAGTATAGTCAGTGGAGCATACGAATGAAGGATGGGATGCTTTGGTAACAATAGGCCAACGAAGGAGCCAGGCAGACAGAGCGGAAAGGAAAGCATCAACCCACATGTGGGATTCACCGGGGTGTCATACCATGGGAAGCTGGAATTTCTTACAGAAATTATAGAAAATTGAGCTAAAAATCGAAAGTACAAGACACTATATAGGCCAAAAGATAGGAGAGAAAGACAGCTCAGGGGACACCTACCAAAGGTCAGGATTTGGATTTAAACCTACAAAATGAAACCAAATTGCACATGAGACTCAGCTTGAGGGGATATTTAGTTCCCCCCAGGAAATGACTGCTAGAGGTGAATTTTTCAGCCACCTGTTTTCCTACCTCCATAAACAAGTGCATTAGCCATTCCCAAGGCCTCAGTAAATTCATTAAAACAGCAGGGAGTGGACCAGGGGGAGACAGATGACCCCTTCTTCCCACTGACTGGCATTCAAGGTGAGCCAATGTCAAACCACAGGTTTCTCTCTGCACCATCACCAAACCTAATTTCCTCTCTGTCTCTGGCTGTTTCTGTTTCTGGTAGACTCTTACTGTGTTAAATGAAAAGAGGATTTTTTTTTTCTCTCTCCCCCTCTTCATCCCCTTATATTCTTCCTCCATCTAACCAAATCATCTCTTCTCGCCCTCTTCGAAAGATTACTTCCATTACCCCATTCTCTCCTTTCTTTTTTTGTCACTTTTTACTCATCTTTCCTCTCCGACTCAAAATACAAGACCCAGCTAACATTGGTTAAAAGCTGCTAATTCTTCTTACTGACTGCACTTTGCCCTTTGTACTATGTGTAGCTGCACATTGGTGGCATAAATATTGCTCCATAGTTAACATATGGACACTCACAAACTTACACAGATAGGGTGACTGTAGTAGACTATAAGAGATGATGTACTATACTATTCTTCTTCATGAGAATAATCTTCATCATCAGGATGCGTGAATACATTACTTGGGTTTCTGTTGCATTAACAACCCTATTTATTCAAGTGTTTTTGCTCCTTTGTGCATTGCAAAAATTCTCCAACTACTTAGTCTAATACACATATTTTAAAGCCAATTGAAAATGTCAAATATGCTTTGCAATGAAACTCAATGCAGCAGCATTTTTCATAGTTCTTGAGCAGTTGACCCTTTGGAGATTCAAGGAACAGCAAACACAGCACCATAAATGCTCCCTATGCCTTCTCCTCCTTAGCACCCTCTCACCTTTCTCCCTCTGTGTGTGTGTGCTGTGACACCCAGCAGCTGTCCAGTGCCATGTCGTGGCCTATCAGGACCATCTGTAGGGGTGGGAAAGGCATTAGCTGCCACATCAGCATACTGACTTTACCCTTCCTTAGGTCACAGGTGGTGCCAAGGGACAACAGGGCCCACGCATGCACACAATGTATATACATATACTGATATGCATATGCATCATATGCATATAAAACTTTCTCTAAAAGGACATGTAGGCACTCTGAAGGATGTGATCATTCTTGCTGAAACACACAGTTTTTTGTGCAAAATTAAATGTATTTAATCCTGCATGATGCATACTTAAGAACCATTTTCTAATTTGATATCATCTACTCTATTTAGATACATTCTTGCACACGCACTTACTTACTCACTGGTTCGCCAAACACACACACACACACACACACACACACACACACACACACACACACACACACACATAACACCGTGCTGTACTGTAATTGCCCACTGAGTACTGAGTACTGCTATTCTACGATACTCCATAAATCACCTACGTATTTCCTCAACTAAAAAACTTCCGAAGTTGCACATGCCGTCAGACAAAATGTATGCACTTCAAAAGAGCTTACATGGATATTCTGCAGCTACCTTAAGTGCACTGAGAGGCTTGGGCTTAACATGACCTCATCACTACATTTACGACATGACCTGACGCAAAACCAGCAGCACCAACATCAAAGGGCTCCAGTCAGCAGTTCTCGCCCTAAGCCTCTATTATGCCGGTCTCAAGTCTGGCTTGATTTGAAAATGAAAAAAAAAGGGAAGAAATGGTGGATGCAATAGTTGGGAAAGGGAGAAAAGAGAGGGGTGGTGAAAAGAGGTGTGGGGAGAGGAGAAAAACATTATTAGGAAGTCCTAGGCCTGTAAATCAGACATAATCAAAGCAGTGTTATCCCACAAGGGCCGCAAGCCCTTCCCACTGGCTTCAGACAATTCAATAATTAATACAAACGGCAGCTTAAGCCACCACTAGTCCTCACACATACACGCACGCACGCACACACACACACACACACACACACACACACACACACATGCACACACAAACAACCTTTGTATTGTATTTAGAAATAGGCCAGACTGGGTCGTTTCATGGTTGTTTACTTCCTGAGACCTGCCATTAATTTCCGCAACAGCAGTGAATAAAAGTATTGTAAGTACTGTCGGGAAGGTAAACAACGACTGGGCCAAACCAGACTCAGAATTACAGGGTGAAAGAGACAGAACAATACAGGCAGAGAGGGAGGAGAAGATTTGAAGCATAGTTAAGATGTGTGCCATTCAAGTCCTCCTAATACACACACACACACATACGAAGACACACACATACACACCTCTAATCCATCATAGAAAAAAAGCCAGAGCAGCAGTCCTTGCGCAGAGAGCTGTCCAGGGAGCTCTACCAACAACAACCTCAGAGTACACACCACGTCTATGGTACACACCCTCGCACTCACACACAGAAAGTGAGAACTGTGCTGGAAAGTGTGTGGAAGTAGGTGCTAAAAGAACAGCTCCTTAGTGCTACAGCAGAAAAAAAGGCGGAGCGAGAGGGAGCAGCAGTCCAAGATCTGGAGCTATCCAAGGTTCTGAAACACTCCCACTCCCTTGGAAACAATTGGCTGGAGAAGAGATGAGGGAGTGGAGGCAGAATGGGCTGAGGACAGTAACTGTCCATGACAATGACTCAACAGTGTGGCTCTCCTTTCGGCACTGGCTATGTTTGCATGCATGAAGTAAGCCACAGTCAGTGTTTACTTATACCTTTGATATGCAATTGAGTTTCCCTGCTGCTATGAATAAGGCTACTGACTGAATAATCCTGTTAACGGAGAGAATGGACCACCTTAAAAAAAAAAAACTACAAAGATGTAGCTGCCTACAGATTACATTTATATACAATTTTAATTTGACACAAAATCAAAAAACAAAATACACAATTATGTTGAAAAAATAGTAAATAAAAGTAACACACTTCACATACTTAATAATGTAAATATAAATATTGTAAATATATACTTACAATATTTTAAATATAGTCTAGAATATAAAATATGTATGTAAAAAAATATATATATTTAACTTAAATAGTGCTATTATATTCAATGAATGAGAATTATTCAGATAATTTACTATGAGAAATACAGAACAATATAACCAAAGAAAAGAAAACCCTGCTTTCATTTTCAAAGCGAAAGTGGGCTACTGGAAGTAAAGTACAGATAGTGTAAATGCAGCATTAGCATAACACATACTTTCCTTTCCTTTATTACTGTACTGTGTATTGACTCTGTAAAAAGATTTCTATTTAAAAAGTCGGTTTCATGTTCTCCAGACCTGCAATGATGAAATATGAGTGCAACAGTTTGCACTGAGCCAATCGATGTTAGGAGTTTTGTAACACAATTAATAGTCTAAATTTAATTCATTATTGATATTTACGCTCTTTTAACATCTACCTGCTGTTTGTTAGACACTACATTTTACAGCTAGAGAGAGCAAATGATTTAAAAATGTTAAAAGTATTGAATTTTTCTACAGAAACAGAGTTTAAATCAGGAACTTAACCTTCTATGGAGCATGTGAGCTATGTTATGCAGCATAGGTTACCAGGGTGAGCTTCTGGAGCAAGACATTTTTGTGCAGTAAAAAAAGGTAGTGTTCAACCCAAGGTTAGCTGACTAAGCCCTCTGAATTTGTGAGACAGGCAGACCACGCCCTGTTCTTCACATGTGTGATTGTAATTCATGTGTAATTCATGCTGTTGTCTGGCAAAAATAATCCTATTTAGTCTCGCCAGCTAATTTGGTTATTGGAAAGCCGTGCACTCTTATTTTTAAATAAAGTATCAGTACTATATTATCTTGTATATGTTATTATTAATAAGTCCAGGTAACTGTTCATTATGAAAATTAAGTTGTGATAATTACCCCAACAGATCATAATGATTTCCATGTTCTCATCTAAAATCCAATTTTAACACTTTTTCATTATAAATCTAGGCAAACGGGCCATTTATATCCAATAATTAGATGAGTCTTTGTCAAGGTCCAACTAACTGTCAATAAGCCCGCAAGTTTGGGTTTAAGGACATGTTGCTCTGACAACAGTTCCAGATTAATTCTAAAACGGCTTTCAAAACCCCCAAAAATCCAGACTCAAATCAAATCTGTAACATTCTAATCTACATATAAAGGATGGGGCCCAGTGTGGGAGAGCTGAAACGATGCGTGCGAGGAGAGAACTGTCCGTGGTGCTGAATTGACAGCAGCTCACAATACAGTGGCAGTGCTGGGAGCTGTCTACGAAGTATGTGGTGCTGAAGTGTGCCAATGGCCAGTGTGCACAAAGCATGTCCTTCCTTGATGGTCATGGAGTCCTCACGGCATATCCCACAGTGCATCTTGCACCCATTGTTTCTGGTTCAGCTCTCCGATTCTGAACCGGAGAGGCTGGAGGTGGCAATGCACTGTGGGATATGCCACAAACACTTAATGACATCAAGGAAGGTCATTGAAATTCTCAGAGCTGACGCTCAGCATTTAACTGTAAGTAGTGGATAGAGGAAAGCTGAACATAGATAAAGAAATGTATGATATCAAGAAAGTGCGGAAAGTATTCTAGAGATATTCAATGTTTGGTTAATGCTTGTCTTTACAGATGCACCAAATAAGTAAATGAGGCTTTGTTAAGAATCTTCTTTTTGTTTCCACGTTACCCATTGTGGCCTGACAAGGTCTGTGCCTTGAGCTAGGCATTTCCTTTTCAAGTAGGCTGATTCACAGTTCTCTCCTTTCACTCAGATATCAATGTAAATAGTTTCTGCAACTGACGGCTCAACACACTTATTGGACTCCGATTGAACTCATCTTCCAAATGTCTGTACTTATTTCAGAACGCATTTTCAGAATAAACATAGGGTAAAAGAAAATAAATGGTGCGCTTGCAAAATGTAATCTTTCTTTTATAACCGTGATTTATATCACCTAGTTTAAATTGTTGTCCATGAGAGGTTACGAGTCATATTATCATCTTTACACGGCCCATATTCTACTGATTGCCCCAGCACACGTCTGTTAGGTCCTTGGTGTTTGCTTCTCCGACTTAAATGTCTTAACATAGACTGAGGGTGTGAGATGAAGCATGGATTAGCAAGGCTATATACTTTATATACAGGTATCGTATGAATAGATGATTGAATTTTGTAATTGGGAAAATCGCTGTGTGCTCTGTGGCAACCCATGCTAATAAAGATTAATGTAGCCAAAACGCTGAAAGAATATCATATCCCAACAGGAATCTCCAGTCTCACATCCTTATTCAATGTGTTCGGACATAATCAACAAAACGATAATGATGTCTTCTGCAATTAATGATGGATGATTGTAAGTGCTGATTTGATCGTTCCCCAAATCGAGGAAAACGCCGGAAATTGTGAAAAACAAAGAGTGAAGGGACTTCATTTCTGTTTCCCTCGCTGAGAACACAAAAAGAATAAACCAGGAAGAAGATGAAGACGTTGATGTTAGAGGAGAGAACAACACGCTCATTCTCTCTCCTCATTGACTTGCCCCGGGCCACATAGGTGTGACTAAGTCTTATAGATTCATGGCTGATGGCAGAGCAGGGTTAGCGAGTGAATAGTGGGTAACTGGAGCAAAGTGCCCGTCTTGCAGATCCTTGGAGAAAATGGCTTGGCAAGAGAGAGAGCTCTCGATCGATAACGCTCTGAAGAAGTTTGATAGGGTTTTGGTGGGGCTGACTCTTCAACACAGCATCTGTGCTTTGGAAGACCTAAGAGGTCTGCTGGTTTCCTACGATCTTGTTTTCTCTGTTGATTCTCTGTCAGCCTGGAAGCTATTCACTGTGATGATATTGATCTTTCCTCTGCCTGAATGGTGGGCACTATTACCCAACTGTATTCTAGTGTAATATTTGTTCTATGAAGGTAATATTGAATATACCTGTGTTTTGGAGAAACTGGCACAGAGAGCGTTGAAATAAAAATGGTCAGTAAAGTTTTATTGTACCCTTTTACTTGACATTCAGGTTGAGATGTCTCTGACTTTATGCAAGCTTTGCTCTAAAAAATGTTAAGAAATCTTGTATTGTGTACCCGATTTCAGAAAACCGAAAAATGTGACAGACCGACAGCAGTAGTGGAAATCCTTGATACATTTCCCGGAGGATCCACTCTGTAAAAACAGGCACAAGCATCTCTGCTGCTATTACCATCTGTGACACACACACACACACACACACACACACACACACACACACACACTTCCTGTCTCACACATTCCACAGCCTGCTATACACCGGGGGCCATGTCAAATTGCAGCTATTCCAGGGACTTGCTGCGGAATGGGAGCCACAAGTCACCATACATGCCAGTCCCCAAACACCCAGGCCAAATGGTGTGACACTGATGAATCCTGGACTGCTCCATTCGGAAAGGGGAGAGAGACAGAGAGACGGAGAGAAAGAGAGACTTGGAAACCTGGTAAGTGCTAAACCCCCGCAATTAGCACCATTGATGGCAAGAGTGGCTCTGATCCCAAAACAATAAGATCTGGGATTATTTCATTTCTGGGCAATGATTTCAGAGGTTGCAGATTTCCTCAGACTAAACTAGAAGTGTTCTAAAACACTGATTCATTAAAAATAGTATTAGCTATAATAATATTTCACCTGTCTGTCACCCAATCTGTCGAGTGATGCGAAATCATGTCTTCTCTGTGTTGTTGTTGTTTTTTTTTGTATATGAACCATGATAACTATTACGGCTTATCGTAACTCAACAATTCCTCTTGTAAAAAAATTTAAATCACTACTAAAAGGGCAGGAAATAATCACATTTTGTGTGGCAGAGGATTTTTCCTGTTCAAACTAGTCAATAGCATTAGTTTGAAAATATATACATTCATTATGATGTCTCAAATCTAACAAGTAGGAAATGAGAGTTTTGCATTGGGTTGTGAATAAGTAGTAAAAAAGCATAGAAGAAAAACGTATGCGACAGCAGTGGACTAAACAATTCAGAAGTCCAAGTATGGCAAGGGACACGGTCCAAACGACTAAAGAAAAGCCTGCACTGCATCAGAGCAGTTAGTCAGCAAGTCTCACTAAAGCTCTGGATGGATGGCTGGATTGAAATGGCTGGACTGAGATGGAGGGAGGGACGGATTGTCTGTGACTCTGCTCTCCCTCTCTCTCTTCCCCTCCTGATTCTCCCTCCTCCCCCTCTTTTCCTCTTACCATCATTTAGACACATTCAGCCTTCATGTCACTACTTTTCCCCTTCAAGCTGTGAAAGCGGCCGCCAAAGTGGCACATCGGCACGACTGTGACACGGGCCTCATCTGCCCCTGACAAAATGGCAAAGAAAATCTGCATCAACACAAGAGAAGCTAATAAAACTAATGTTTGGATCAGGACATATGGTACAAACAAAATTTAACACCATAGCTTAACATTCCATTTTTTTACACTGCCAAAAAGCAAAGAAAATGTGGAGGAAATACAGTTAGTGCATCAAAGCAAGATACATCACAACTATATATATATATATATATATAAATATATATATAATAATACAATAAAGTTAAAAGTGATTGAATTTGAGTGCCCATTTCATTTCTGTGTTTCTCTTTTGAATCCCAAAATGGTGTCAGTAGTCATTGCTCAATTGTGCTTCTCTATTCCTGGCTCATTACAACTGAGAGAATAGTGCTGGATAATTGTTTGACCCTTCCTGCTCAACCTGTGTCCTGAGAGTGCTCGACGGGAGAGTTCTATGGGATAAATGGTGGCTATTCCCACACTCTGCCCTGTGGCTGTCTGCAAACAGAGCGCCATCGTATCGGTGTCAAGAGAAGCCTGATGAAGGTACGCTGGCTGCACAAACCCAATGCAGGCCTCGGCAGCAGCAGCGCCACCTCTCTAAAAGGACCCATTGTGCCCTGCCAAAGCCTTTCCCTCTCTGCAGTGAAGTGGCCATTGTGGCTCACAGAATAGCCATCCTTCTCCATTGCCTGGTGGGTAAAGTGCTGCCGTGATGGGGCTGAGTGTGGCCGTGGTCGTAACAGTAGACAGTATCTCAATATCATGACCCCCATCAGCCCCCGAGTGCCCCCTGTGGCTGAGACCATTCTGCCCACAGGTGGGGACAATCCAGACTAAATTTCAGCCAGTGAATAGAGCGTAAGGAACAAGTGCATTCTGATATTGGAAATAGCTACACTTCAGAATGGAGCTAGAGGTGGAGTTATGCGCTTGACAATTTTTACCATGTATGGCTCAACTTTGGACAACTTTTATTGATTTGGCTGCAGGGGTGGTTCTCTGAAAATATATTCCTGTATGACAGGACGGACAGAAACCTTATGGATTTCTAGGAGAGGAATAAACTGTGGTAGAGCACAGCCATTCTCTTTAGGTTTCTTTACTGTGAGCAATATTTTCCAGATCTGCTCAGTCAGCTTAGGGGTTGGGAGGAGGAGTTCAAAAGAAAGAAACATAAACAGAGACAATACAATTATTAAAAGTTTGACTGAGGAAGCTGTATGTCCATGGCCTTAGCGACAGCTCATGTGTGACTCATATGCAAATTAGTGTACGGGACACAAGCACATTCAAATTGATGACTCTGAACTATCCTGGGACTGTCTATATTCCCTACATCTTTAAACACTGCTATATATTGTTCAGGTGGAGAAACAATCTCATAATATGCTTTGTTGACCATAGGATAAATCCATTAAACATTCCCCAAAAGAAATAAAGGCTTATCGTGGATTAGCTTGTATTTTATTGCATATGAATCCGTCCAAATAGCGGGTAAGTGACTGATGGTAATGTCCAGCACTTGTCTTTGAAAGCAACTGCTATTGTCTAGCTAGATATGCAAGTGTTATGCAAACAAACTGCGTGATTATGCAAAACTAGAAATAGTGGGGATGAGTGATATCCCACAGCATAAGGATTAGTAACTAACACCCACTCTTCAATTATGAGCATAAAACTCTTATGTTGGTTTTTTTGTGTCCCATATCCCTGTTATGCAACCTGCTCCACTTTGAAATAGGATCCTTTCCCGGGCTAACCACATGTTAGCATACCTGGGAATGGATGGGAACAGTTTAGACGAAGATGGAGACAGTCTTGGTATTGATGATGACACAAAGCCAAATGAGTCTCAGAACAATTTGGTTTTACAGGCTCTGCAGTACAAAAAGCCACAAATGTTTACAACTGACTTTGAGAGAAAGGACTGTCTTCAGGTTGCAGGGGAACATGATATATCATCATCAACAGTGAGGTTACATCAGCTTGTTTTGTCCAGAACGTGCCCTTCCAAGTGGGGAGGTAGGGAGTCTGGGGTGATATTTTTAAACCTGAGCAGCTGTCTTTGCACGGGAGTAATTTAGGTTAAACAGCTCACTGGCGGGTGCTAAAGAGATATGTCTCACACCTGAAACATAAGCCGGCCCTTATTCCCCGGTCAAGAATTCTCTCACGTCTAGGTTGTGTGACACCGGAGGGAGATGATATTCGAGTTGAGGCCAAAAAGAGATAAATTGCAGACATGACAAAATGACTTGAAATGCCTGTTTTATTTCTCTATTATTAATACTCGCTTATTTTCTTTAAGCAATTCAAGCTGAGCATCTTAAAAGGCAAGAAATATGGGAATGCAAATATTTCAAATCATCCCACTGGAGGCTACGAAGAACATCTTCATTAATTCATTGGCCTGCTTTTTGTGGGTTACTCTGATTTTAAAAGAAGGGGGCTGGGATTACATTACTTTCAACTATTTGAGAGAAGAAAAAAAACCCTCATCTAAGATTCAAATGTACTTGCAAGCTCCGCTGAATGAATTCATGACCCAATCTTTGTGGAATACAGTAGACTGTGTGGCACAAATCCAAGATTTTCAACACCCAAATCTCTCAACTCTTTCTCAATTAGAAAGACCAAAGGCAAGTAGTTAAAAGCCGCACAGAGCTTTGAACTCAACTCGTGCTATCACGCGTCAATTTTGAGCCTTTTCCTTTGCAGCCGACAGCGCGACAAGAGATGTACTGACTTTAACGTCCTCAATAATAAATGTCCAGCTAGACTGACTAATATTAGTACAAATCTAGACACGGATACCCTATTGGCGTGGCCGCACAGGAGGAAAGGGCGTAACTTGATCAGATCGATGAGCCATACTGTATCGTTTCTTCCCTCCTGTTTCTTTCTTTCTACCGACCCTTCTCTTTCGCTCACAAATCATTCCATGCAATCACTCAGAGACAATGAGAGGTCTTTCAATCCGTCTGTCCATTATAGGATTTTCCACCTCTACTCAGCAACTGCTTAATCAAAAGAAAAAAGTGATTGAAGGGCAAGAGAGAGAGCTGGCGGGGCACGTCTTCCCTCATCATGGCCCGACAGCTAAAATGGAGGGCGTGAGGAGGAGTAGGAAGAAATCTCTCATTTTCCTATCGCATTTCTTCCCCCTTTCTATGAAAGTGTCTGTCTTCTTTATAGCTCCCCTAAGCTCCTTTAACCTCTCTTCTCTCCCACTCTGCGGGTGGATGCTGGACGGATGGACGGGAAGATGGATGAGGGCCAGACGGCGAGCGGCAGAAGAGTGAGTTAATGAGGCAGATTGCTCTCTTTGCCAGCGTGCGAGGGATTACAGGAAGATTACCCATTTTGATTCTCTTCTCTTACAATTTTCGCTCCCTCAGCCTCTGTGGTGGTAAACTTAAGGGGTGCGACGGGGCGGGGAGGGGCGTGGGGAGGGTGTGAGGGCCAATGTTTTGATAGAGGTGAGATAGAAGACAGTGCCTCGGCTCTCTGTCAGGGGAAAATGACAGCTGCTCAAAACACTGACCTGCAAAAGGGTAGAGTTTCTGACTGATGCCTCCAATCTGACAGCTGCTTCGAATGCTGCGCTTGGCCTAAATATACCCAGCATGAAATTGAATATCTTATACATCACATGAGATCGAGCACCTTGATCAAGTTCATTTTCTGAGAATGACGCTACAGATTCAATCCACAGAAACGCACAACGGACACTTTACAATGAATCCAATTATGCATTTGAAGAGGTGTTGTTTTTCCTGCAGCATTCAAATGGTATGCTGATTGTGTGTTCACCAAGAATGATGGCATTTGAGTTGAAAAGCTGGAAATTTGTATTCTGGAAAGTTGTTAGGAGCCTAATGTCATAGGGATGAGCGAAAACAAAGAGAAGCACAGGACCTCAAATCTACTTTTTGCACTCACCGCATACCAAACAGTGAAAAGGTCTGGAGAAATTATTCAAATTGCAGGGAAATTTGCAATTATTATAAGTCATCTCAACCCACAAAGGCAATGTTAAGCACCCTTGATGAAGTGCACTGAAAGCTCTGAGAACAAAAGTGGAATCATGTATGGGCCCATTTTCTGCCTGTTGTTTCTGCTCACTGTATTATTATAAAGGGGAGACGCTATTTAGGTATTTCCGAAGCCATTGTCTAAACTAGACTCGCAAGACTGGGTTGATGGTGGAGTCATTTTTGTGAGAGTTTTTTTTTGGCCAATTTGGAATTAAGAACTGGGTGTTAAATTGTGCTCAGGAACAAGCAATATCGGTGCTAACATTCTTTGGTTGAAAGTTGATGAAATTGCCTTCTGAAAGAGGCAGAAACATTTATTTTTGTTGCAGAGGTCAAATGTCAGCCAAGTCCTACAACAGGGCCTTTAGTCCAAGAAAATGAGTCACATCACCTTGCTTGATTTCTAGCACAGGGCTGCATTTGCATTTACCCAAATCATCCTCACTGTATTGTATTTTCCTCTGCAAGGGCTTCAAGCAATAAATGCTTGCCAGTCAATCAGAGCTGGGACACTTCTCTGTAATCATCAAACTTCTCTACACTGAGCGCTATGTGAAAAAATCTGAAGAGAATTACTGACATTTGTTCCACCTAGCCACAGTCCAACAAGAAAGATGGAGAAGTGTTTTTTAGACCAAACTTAGACTAGTTTAGAATTGTTCATAAATGGAAATAGTATTTGATGAATGCAAATATTATGAAAAAAGACACGCTGGTGGTCTCATATTTATTGTGAAAAAGTTGACACAGCTTCAGTATCAAAAGGCAGAGTAGGTCAGTTTTCCCACAGGCGTTTACAGGGACTCTCCGTCTGTGGTGTCTGCTTTCCTCCTTTCTCGCTCCTCACCTTCCATCTCCACCTCTCAACTAGACTAGCATCAGCTCGGTTTGATTATTGTAAGCACAAATAAACCCGCGACCCAAATTGTATCACACAATTATTGATCTACCGGTTTGTAGTTCTTGTTATTTATCCTTTGGTTCGGGGATTTTGTGTAGAGACACCGTTACGCACCCCAGTGGGCGTTTGGCGACACGGTGGCGCAGGAGTCGCATACAGTTGCAGTAGGACTCGGCGCAATATAAAGCCCAAAATATCCACGTACTGTAGGCATTTCTACCACTTCGTACTGATCACATCTACTTGGATAGAAACACTTCGTCATTAACACCACAGAGGGTCAGTCCACAGCCAGTCTGCCCTTCAGCAGCCAATTATAATGCAGCTGTTTAGTAAAGAACGCATACCCTCCGGTGGCCTAATTCCCCACGTCATAAAGATTTTTTTTAGATTCTTTTTTTTTTTTTTTTTTTTTTTTAGCATTTTCAAGATAAATTAATTGTAAATAACAATAGATACATGATTATAAACCCAGTCGATGGTGGCAAGTCATTAATCAACTCTAGAGGGTAAAATTCCAGCGAATGTTCAATTCAGGGATTTGGAGTGAAGGAGAAGTACGTTTGCAAGTAAGCAGGCTGTGTGTGTGAAAATCACGCCACATGTATCATCAACAGAATACACAACGTGTCTCACTTGACACAATTTAGGCCATTAAAAAAAAAATCTAAACCGGAGCTGTTCAAATAAAAACGATACCTCGAGTGTCGGAGGCTGAATTACTAACCCCTCACAAGTCGTCTGCGTAAATACATCCACCGCTTAAACAAGCACACAAACTGACTTTCACCGATCACTGTGATGTGTTTTGGACGAATTCCCACACTCTGACACGCGTGGCTTCAAACATACAAGTCCCATCATCGCTACACCGGATTCAACGTGTCTGCTCCAAGAACCGCAGAAAACAAACAGTAGACCACGATACCACTCGCCTCCCAAACCTCCTCCAAATACTGACCCATTACGCATCGTTTGCTGCTGGCTCCCTCAGAACAAAGCCACCAATTGTTCATTATTGGAATATGTAAATCTATTTTTTTTTAATTTCTCGACATCACCTGTCATCATTTGGAGGGCATTAGCTGAGAGTGACACATCCTAACAGCCAGAAACCCCCCAACAGAAACATATAGTCACAGCAAAGAAGAGAAAAGTCCTTACTTGTTTTTTGCGGCAATCCCTCCGATAATATTCTCCAGACTTGGGGAGGTTTGTAAATATCCCTGGATACAGCTGCAGCAGTTTACGCTTCTGTGTTTCTTTTTTTTTTTTTTTATTTTATCCAGAGCGTTGAGAAGACCAGAACGGTTTTTCTTTACCCCCTTTCTCCTTCAAGACAGATGTGAACGGTCCTGGCCGACTCGCTCCACCTGCATCCCTGCTGTCACACCAGCCACAAGGCAGGACATGCAACTTCAGATTCTTCCTTTCAAATTAAAACTCCTAAATTGACGTGTATCGCGGGGCCTTTTATTGTGGAGGTTCCGTTGCCGTGTTTCTGGCGGATGCTTCTTGGTGTTTCTGGGTGCTTTTACGCATCTCCACCTGCATCCCCTGGAAGACACAGCGGCATCAGCAGCAGAGGCAGCGGCACCGCACTGAGGAAGCCGCCCACAGAGACACGCCCCGCTCCGGCTGGAGAAGGCTACTTCACCCTGGGCGAGGGAGACGAGAGGGCGGTGCTGGAAAGGCTGTATAAAATACTCCACTTTCTTGTGTAAGTGGACGAACCTGACATTTCAACATTTTAGAAATAATAATAATAAAAAAATAGGGTGGTCAAAGAAGATGGAAGTGTGTAGTTTTCTAGGGAAAACAAACAAACAAGGTAAACCAGTGAGTTTTTAAGAAAAACAATTGCGATCAATTAAAATGTTACATTCCCAAAAATAAAAAAAATAAAAAAATCTACATAAAGAAAAACATACAGACCACAAATGCTACCCTCAAAGATGGTTTTAGGTGGATGAAATAATGATCAAAGATGAAAGCCGAGCCTATTATCAGCTAGCTGTGAACCTAATTATATAAACTACGTTGTCTGGCAAAATGGAACAATTACTAATGAGTCACAAACTTATTTGTTAAGGATATAACCATCAGGTGCACTGCTGCTATTATTTGCTAATGACTGCCATCACCCTCAAACATGTCCACAGGCAATTATGCAAGCAAACAGTAGGTCCATGAGCTCATCATCATAAAGGGAAAAAACAAAATAAAAAGACCTTTTCTTCCAAAGAAGGCATAATCCGTATCATTGTATTTACTTGGATACACACAAACACATCCCTCATGAGGATTAATGATAACCTAAAAAGGTAAATAATATTACATAGATTAAAAAAGAGAGACTATTGAGTTTAGGTGGATTCACCAGTTTGCAATAATATTCACATTCATTTAAGTGTTTTAAGATAAAGTTAATAGTAAATATACTCTGTGATATTTAGATCCAATGTATCGGCTCAATCTTTCAAATATACATAATGTCTACTTACCAAAATCATTGAAAAACTTCAGCCAGTCGAATATCAAACGTATTCAAGGGTATGGTAATGTTAAGAGGCAGAGCTGTTTGTTCAAGTGGAATGATTTGCTGAGATAATCTGAATATCCAAAGCTTTATAGCTTCTTTTTGTGTGCCAACAGGATTCTAAAAAGTATTTTACCAGTCTAAAGACTACTGCCAATTAGTTAAACGCATTACGTTTGCACCCTGAGTGAATTAGACCCTAATCAATGAAAAGCAGCAGGCTCTGAGCCATGCTGGGTTAAAAAAAAAAAAACACTGTTGTGACATATTTCTTTAGACAACAAGTGGGTGCAGCTTTGACTAGCCAAGCCATTCCTGTTCTGCTGCACCATCACCTGTTACTTCAAAGACGGCATCGCCATTGCTCCTGGCAAAAACAAGGTGTCACCTGCACAAATGGGACTATTTCATCTGGGCAGAGAAGGGGGTCATTTGAGTCAGGTAGACCATTTGAAGCTGAAGCTGCATTGCTCTCCTGCTCTCACTTTCTCTTCATTTCCTCTCCTCATCATGTCAGACACTGGGCTGACAAAGTTCCTCATTAGAGGCCTTCCATGGCCTCACTGCGGTCTGTTGCTCTATCTTGCCTTAGTGGGAGAACAACTGGGTCCGCTCATCATGTCCCTCATCATGTCAACACATTGTCACAGTAAAAGTCTACATTTCAGCCTGTTCTGCTCATTTACAGGATATGTTTTCTTTGGTCTGAGCAGTGTGGTCTTTCATAGGAGCATAGATATCAGTGATAAGTCTCCAAGTTCACCACATATTATATTTCCATTGAAATATACACGTTAGGAATTCAAAAGCAAATTAATAAATGCCTAGTTTACCCCTTAGCGGTGATCAATCAGAAACCATTGGGAACCATTGACCACACAAACACTATTGACATATGAATCAATAACGTGTCTTTGGAGTGTTTTACAGTATATCCCATCCATCTAGCCATCAGCCCGTTCTGCCTTAAAGGTCTGTCCACGTCAGAGGCAAGCAGTGTGTCGACAGAGAAAGCACAGTCCTAGTCAATGAATCTGGAGGGGGTGCATCAATCACAGCCTTATTGAGCAGCGTGGTGGAAGGGCAGCCTGTCAAAGAATATTGGCACCTCTCAGAATTAATTTCTCAGGCCAAAATATCAGTTAAAAAAGTATTGTCAGAGGGTAGGTGGCCCATTGTCATTGAATGTCGAGTCACTATAGTATAGCATAAAGTTTTTTTTAGTTATGTCAGTCCTTAAGACAAGTTTGAGTATTTCATTCACAATATACTGTATGTTACAATCGGATACTTTGGCCAAATAAATTGATATTTGACTAGTCATATTGACAAAATGGACAGAGGGATAACTGCTATGTCTGCTATTAAAAGCTGTAGCTCATTTCTATCTCCGGGTATATTAAAACATGGTGTACAGAAGTTAGACTGTTCAGAAGCAGAAGCAAGCTAGTCTGTCCTGGCTAACGGTGAAAGAGAAGTAAGCACCTTTACAAAGCTAGACAAGTGACAATAGATAAGATAGCTTATTTACAACCCAGAACTGATGCTTTAAAGAAAACAGTTCTGTATGAGGTGGCCATTTATTGCCTTGATTTACCTTTTTTTTTTTTTTATCAGAAAAACCAAGCATACAGTTTTAAAAAAAAAAAGCTGAAGCAATTTCTATTTCTAGTAACTGACCACCGATGACAGCTAAAAGGGCTCCAAATATTTAATAAGCAAATAAACCTTTGTCCTGGATGGAGAAGTTTACAAGGCAAAAGATAGGTGAGTTTGGAGGAACTGCAAGCTTCTTTTTTCCCCTAACAAATTCTAAGGACAGGTCAGAACATCTCAGTAGCGGTATGTGTGTATCCTATTCTCTAATACACAATCTATACCCCACATGTCCATGTCAGGACGTACAAGGGGTTGTAGGGAAAGCAAAGTCACAAGTGTATTAGAGGGATTGGAAAGAAGGAAAAATCATGCTCTGCTCCAAAATATTCCAAAACTTTTTTTCTTGGTTTTACCATTTTGGGAATCCGCACAATAACTCAAATGAAACAGTCTAAAGTTAGAGTTTGAAATCACTCTTTTGGTAAAACTTCTCACAATGGGCTTAAGTGAATTGTGACAGGGGGTCACAAGTAGACCAGCCAAGTTACCAGCCAAAAAGGTAAGAAACCACTGCTCTAGTACATTGTTTGAAGTCAGTATGCAGAATTGCAGGTTTGTTCACAAAGTTGCCCTTCTCACAAATGCACAATGTCTTCTGATATGTAGAAGTTATCATAAGAGAGTGCTCTCATATATGTGACATTTGTCAGGGCCCCATCTTTTACAAAACTGCAGGTCTATGCGGTCATTGTTAGATGTATACTTCAATCAAATGTGAGTCAATGCTGTTTGGTGCAAAGAGAGTTTTCCATTCAAAGGCAACATCTAAAAAAATAATGAAAATATCTCACAGCAGACAGATGTCAACTGAATGTATAACACACCAAATATCATCAAATAACCGCCAGCCTGTTATCATGATCTGATTTGAATCCAATAGAGATTTCATGCCTTTTAAATATCAGTAAAACTCGTACCAGTCGTATGTCTTCCAGCGCCTTGATTTAATATTCTCTACATATAAAGCTGGCTGATTTGATAAGCTTTCACTCATGAGTAATTCATTTCATTGTTGGAGGACCCTGTGAGGTTGTTGCTTTTTCCTCTTTCTCTCCATTGCGCTAATTAAAACTAATTGAATTGAATTGATGGTACCAAGCCCCTGAATCACAATGCTACCATCTCAGTCCTGCTCATCCCTGAAATGAGACAAATCAAGTGTGCCATGTAATCAGACAAGAAAAAAAGTCAACACTACAAAGAAGCCATCGCCCCTGTTTGTTGTTGTCATTATCACAAATCCATCACATTCACAAATAATAACTAAGAGAGGCAGAGTTGTTTAAACCCAAGTAAATTTGGTTGTCTTAGATATGACAATGGTTGTTTGTAGACCCATAAAGTCTCCTTGGGTGCATTTTGTCTTGGCTTGAAAGCTCTGCACTAACAGATTTATATTGGAAAAGCCAACTTTTTAAACAGTAATAGGTAATAGTTTTATATAAAAGTACAACTGTTTCCTCAAACTATATAAGTGTCTCTCCAACATCGTTGCAGCCTAATGCAGATTAACGATAAAAATACATCATGTTTCTGCCTTGTAGTGCTGTGTAGGTGTATGCATATACAGACTGACTGTATATGTGAAATGTTATTATGAAGTGGGTCTAACCTCTACACCATATTCAGGCTCACAATAAACATAGAATAGAACGTTAACAGTGTTTAAACATTTCGCTAACCTGCTTGTCATGTGCTTTATTCGAGGACGTGCAGAGATGAATAGTTAACATTCACTGTTGGTTATTATCACTATCCTGTCTATAAAAGGCTTTATCTTATTCTGGTTCCCTCTCTATCAAACACATGGTTCTGTCCAAAGAAAGACCCCAATAGACACATACTATCAAATGCAGCTGCATCATGTTGTTTAATGCAGATGAATCAATTCACACAACACATGTACGTCAGGTTTGAACTTTTACTGGATAAACTCGTAGGCCTACATGATACAGTAATGTTCAACAGGGCAGGATTCAGGGAAAGAGTGTTTACAGATCAATGTGTTCATATTGGTGAAACGGTTGCTGCTCTGACGAGAAACCTGAAAGCCTCCATTCAGATGCTTAACAAGCAAGGCCAGGCATGGGGGTTTGCTACATTACTGAGACAAAACACCCGTCACAGAAATTGATCTATTTCCATTGCAAGTGAGACGGACGTTGACTAATGGTCAACAGATGATGGAGAAAAGGAAGAGAAGAGGTTTGCACGCTGACACTATGAAGAGAAATGGCAGTTTAATATTTCAGTTACAAAATCTGTGTTGTTACCCTCTGAGGCAAATTTAAAGACTGTCGACTAAGAAAAATGACAGCATCAATCGTTTTAGCAAATGCCCCCCATATGTTTATGTTCAAGCCTTCTTGCGGCTGTAAGAATTATGAGTCTTTGCAATAGTGAGGACGTTGGTGGGTGAACACAAGGTTGGGCTTTGACATAGAGATTGACAACTACAGTTATTCCCCAAACTTTCCCAAATGTTGTTATTATTTTATGCTTCGATGTTGAGGAATACCCAAAAAGTTGATTCAATTTGACATGACTTACTGCATCAGATTGAAGTTGAAAAATCCTAAAGCGTTGCTCAGTCTTCAATTTGTGGTTTTTTTTTCGGTCATGATTGGACATAAATGGATACTGAGCGTCAACACGGTTCAGTTCCGTGATATATCGCAGAAGAAGAAAACTTCGAAACAAATGCGTTCATTAAATATGGGGAAAAGGAATGAAACCAGCAGTACGCTGCTCTGATGGAGTTCGGTGGCAGGAGATTATGGTCGTCTAGACGTCGGTGAAGCTTGTAACTGGAAGAAAAGAGAATAGAGAGCACATTAGATTCAAAGACAGAAGAGAACGAAGTACATTGTAGTGAAGGATGATTTTTGGCAAATTAATAAACTACCTCTTGTGTTACATAAACATTTACACTAATCAACATTGGTCCTACAGTAGTTTCTACAGTCCACGTCAAAAGTCATTTTCCGGGTAAGGAATCAAATGATTTACAGGAATCAAATCAACAAGCCGTTTTGTCAGCAGGATATGCAATCCAGTTTTGATGGTGGTTCAGACACTATCAGAGACTAGAAAAGCAGTAGGCGATGAGAATTACACATGTAACGACAAGGAAATTGTATATGTCGAACAATCACCTGAATGTGTCTGAAGTAGCAGAAGAAATAATGACAGCGTTGGAAAAACTCAAAACACATCAATTGTCTCCTTCAAAAAAGAAAGTGTGCAAAGCAACAATTCAGTCAGTCTTTGCAGCCATCTGAACAGCCTCTGAGATATGAATCTGTAGTGTTGAAGGGCATCGTGGGAGAATTGTGTTATCAGCATGTATGGTGAGGGAAGAAGCGGGCATGCTCTGCACCCCTAAAGGCCTCGTCATGATTAGACGATGAGGCATGATGGCTCCAAACATATTTACCCCACGGAGCCCATTGGACATGGTTTGTGCAATTGTGTGTTTGTACTGCAACGATGACAACATCAGCATATTTGCAGATAGCGGCTTCTACACAAGGGAGGGAGAGGAACAAAGATACACAGCGGGAGATACCACTGGAGACGTGGATGATGATTTGCATGAATTGTGTGTTTGCATGTGTCAATGCATGTTTGCCTACAGTAGAGAAAGAGCGAAACATGGGGTGGACTTACCATAAAGATCAGATGACAAGATTGAAACCTGTATCTGTGTGTGAGGTGTCTTAATGAGTATCCCTGAGTGTTCTCCTTTCCACAGCATGTGCATACTGTAGATCAGGGGGTGCTGTTTTCCCACGGGCCCCCTCTGGTGATCGCTGTTGCAGCAGTGAACATGGGCAGCGGTTCGATGTCTCTGTGTTTAAGGAGGCGGGGGGGCCAGAGTCTCTGCTGATAGGAGACACGCTTTACACACGGTGTGAGGGTGAGCAATTATTCCCTCTCTCTCTGTCTCCCCCCCATCCCCCCGGAGATGGAGGGTGCCTGCCGACGGTGAACAATGCTGCGCTGTCAGGGCGGAAGAAATATGGAAAGCCCTTTTAACATTTAATCAGTAGGCCTGACTAGTAGCAATTCAGTTGGCAATAGTGGAAATGACATTTTGACATAAACTGTTCACTTAAGATATCTCTAAAGCAATTTTGACATGACAATACTATATATTTTCACATGTAGAAATAATATTTCCACCAGTCAAAAACTGATCTACATACAGTATATCTTTAATTGGATTATTGATATCAGTAATTCCTTTTCACTACAAGAATATCAATTACATATATCTACACTTCCACATGTTTCAGATATCAACAATTGCATTTCTGATATGTCCGACATATCATGTAATAACATGTGTATAATACAAATATAAATATATATGTTATATATAAATAATCAACAAATGCTAATGTTTTCAATGAATATATCTACAATGACATTTTGACAAGTGGAAATTAATTTGTTTGATATTTAAAATTCAATTCTGACTAGTTATAAAAGAAATTGTAGATATCTCAAATATAATTGTTACTATTATGAATATAATTTTCACTAGTTACAATTGTGTTTCAGTTATCAGAAATGCAATTTTAGATCTCAGAAATTACATTCTTACTAGTTACAATTCCATCTTGAACGTCATTTTGTTAGTCCTCACTCTGCTTTACCATTACATTTATCTAAAAGGGTTTTATTTAGAATAGGTTTTGGTTAAGATCAGCGCTAGGTAAAGCCATGCTCCAACATGTTGGCAAATTCGCTTATGTGCCAAGGGTTTTACCGAGTGTAAGATATGAACATCAGCAGAAGGCTTTTGACGGAAGCTACTTTCCCCCTGCCACAAACTTGGTACTCAGCTAGGCTAAATACCTCATGCAGTATTGAACGCACAGATGAAATTAGTATTGATCTTCTCATCTAATTCACAGTTAGACAGCAAACAAGCAGATTCACCAAAGTGTCAAACTATTCCTTTATGAGTTTTGATTGGGGTTTTGCATTGGAATGCATCAGTGGTCTTAGACTCTTTATTACAGTAAGAAAAAAATCTAAAATAATATTGGTATTTGTGGAAACTAGTGTCAGATTGCCACTAGTTTCACACCAGCCCTCCATAAAAGCACTCACACCAACCAGTAAGAGTCACAATTGCTAGCGACAACGACATGATCCCTCATCACCTTCCCATCTGGGAAATTTAACAGACGTACAAGCAAAGTACAGCGAACAACTGTTGTGCCACTACCTCACCTCTGACCCTCTTCACCTTCCTTTTGTGGGTTCAGTTTATCATAAATAGGTCTATATGAAAGTGAACTGTATGCATACACTGTGAAAGTAAAGCCAACGCTTAGCAGATAAAGAAGAATGGGCCTTATAAGTATGGTAAGACAAAACTGTATATGTGTGTGTGTGGTTGCAAGGAGAGTGTGAGAGAGCCCCTTTCACTCCTGATTGCGAGTCATTCCTTCAATCTGTTACTCAATCTTTCTGTACCTCTCTTTCTTTCTTTCTTTCTTTCTTTCTTTCTTTCTCCAGGCCATCTCTCACTTAATCTCCCATTCGCTCTCTCTCTCCACCTTCAATTCAGTTTAATTTGCTCTACTGGCATGGGAAGTATGCATTTATGTCAGCCAGGCATCCGCAGGGGTAACTGATGGCGCAATAACCATAGGGAAACAATGCTCTCAAACAGGAGGGAGTAGGTATCGCTATTGAACCATTAAATAAGGGAACGCTCAATGCTCCGTGTGACTTTCTAGGAGGGAAATGACTGTCTCTTTCCTCCAAATAGCTCCACTATCTACAATAGGACGAGGCTGGCTCAAAGTGTAGAATGATGGCGTAACTTGTAATTGTGAGATATTACCATTGTACACTTAAAAAAAAAAAAAAAATCCATTTATGATGGAGGATGACTGTGGAGTGTGGAAGTGCACAACATGCATGATTGCAACTGATGTTTTGACGGTGGCTCCATTTTGATTCAGAAATGCATGGATGCACATGCTATGCTTTCCCCACTGCTGTCAGGAAGAAAAGTCCAGGAAAGAGAAGTGAAGTTCATACAGAATAACGCTTGAATTGCCACCACTAACATAAAACCAGTGACATCTTTGGTTTATATGCGTTTTTTATTATCAGCCATATAGGGGGGCTTTCTTGTTCGCTGTCCTCCAGCTAGATCGAATTAGACAGACTCAATCACATATCAGAGCCACAAGTCACTAAATCAATAAAACATTCACAATTCCACATCCACATTTGTTTAACTGTTCCTAAAATGTTAAATGTAAAGAATCATAAAATTAAGCAATTGAAACGTGACCTTTACTTCCTAGAATATAATCTGCTACCCTTCATCGTATTGTATCCTTTAACCATCCTTCTTTAAAATAAGATAAGATAGAACTTTATTTATCCCGAAGGAAATTGTTGTGCAACAGTTGCAATACACAGTAGGAGACAGTATAAGATTCTAAAATGTACAAATAGTGCAAAATGTTTTATACAAATGTATATATATATATATAGAAGCATCTAAAAATAAGATGAGATGAGATGGGGTAAGGTGCAGTATTTGGCAAAATAACAACATAAAAAAAAAAAATGACCAAACCAAACTAAGTATGAAGAGGGAAGTAAGCTACATATGAACCTCAATATAAAGAATGAAGAATATGAAGAGAGGAGAGAGAGAGAGGACCTCAGGTCACTGCGTCTCCTCTGTCCATCTCACGACCTGAGGTGGATGTGTTGTAAAGTCTTGTCGCCACAGGGAGAAAGGACTTCCTGCGGCGCTCTGTAGTGCATCTTGGTGCTATGAGTCTGTTCCTGAAGGTGCTCCGGTATGTGGACAGCACATGGTGCAGAGGGTGAGAGTCATTGTCCAGGATGCTCCGCAGCTTGCACAGCATCCTCCTCTCTGACACCACCTCCAACGAATCAAGCTCCACCCCCAGTACAGAGCCCGCCTTCCTGATGATCTTTGTTGATGATGTTGGTGTCGACTGTCCTCGACCTGCTGCCCCAGCACACGGCCGCAAAGAAGAAGGCACTGGCTACCATAGACTGGTAGAACATCCGCAGCATGATACTGCAGATATTAAAAAGGGCGGAGCCTCTGCAGGAAGTAGAGTCGTCTCTGGCCCTTCTTGTACACAGCCTCGGTGTTCTTGGCCCAGTCCAGTATATTGTGCAGATGAACTCCCAGGTATTTGTAGTGCTCTACAGTGTCCACAGCCACCCCCTTGATGGAAATCGGTGAAGGGGGTGTTCTCCTCCTGCTGACTACAAGCTCCTTGGTCTTGCTGATGTTGAGCTGTAGGTGGTTTAGCTCACACTACTCAACGAAGGAGTCCACGACGCCCCTGTACTGTACCCGTCGCTTCCTTCGCTGATGCAGCCAACAATCGTCGGAGAACTTCTGCAGGTGACTGGAGTCTGTGATGTATTTGAAGTCTGAGGTGTACAGAAACCGTTCCCTGTGGGGCCCCCATGTTGCTCACCACAGTGTCAGGCACACAGCCCTGCAGTCTAACGTACTGTTTCTTAGTCCCTTTGATAACAAGAGAAATGTAGATGATGTGAATATTATGTTGAGATATTTCCTGGGCAGATATGACAAGCAGCTTTCATTATCAAAAACATTGAGTTAATGGTATGTTCTGATGAATAGTTTTAAAAAAAAAAAAATGTAAATGTGTAAAACTCTTTTTAAAACAATGTTTAAAAATAAGATCATTAAAAAATATAAAACTGAGGTATAAAAAATTGTGTTTATATAAATGTTCGTTTGGGACTTTTTGGGAATATATAATAGACATACATTTTACTTTTATTTTGTTTCAGCCTACACCTTTTCGGTCAGTGTAAGTTTGCTTTGCTTTTTCCCTATTACAAAAGTAGTGGCTTATTATTGTTTATTTATTGTATTTTATATGTGTATTTGAGTTGTATCAGTTGAAAACGACTGTCATAAATAAACTAAACTGACCTAAAATGTCACAGAAAAAGAGGTTCTTTGTAAAGCCATCATTTTGACATTTGACAATCCTAAGGGAGAACAGCCATCACAGATTTCTCTTACAACAATATTCTGAAATGACAGGGATGCAGTGCAGCCTCTGACAATTAGTATCAAGTCATTTTCAGTAAGTCAGACAGAAATAAATATATTTGATCTTATATGATGAAATCATGAACCATCTCAATAATTGTCTTCATAGGCTGGAAACCTTCAACGTCCTTTAATCTTCACCAGGACTAAAACAAGAGGTACGTACAAGTTCTTACTAATACACAAGTGTTTATTTATATTAGAAATCATATTCTTGTACAAGTATCTTTTCAATCCAAAGTCATAAGGTGCCGTTTAATAGCCACATTTCAAGAATTAAAAGAGAGGACGAAAAGCCTTTTCAGTTCAGGTCCTATAATTAATGGGACGAGAATTGTGTTAACTTGGTATGACAACTTGTGAAATGTTCCACACGTAACACGTTTTTTTTTTATCTCTCAAGTCTCCTCACTTTATACCTTTGACTGGTGTTATATATATATCTTAATGGTAGTTCATTTCAGAGAAATAGATACTATTCAAACCTCTTACAGAATCCTTGAGTGTGTGTTTACCTGGTATGTAAAGCTTATCTGGATGTCAACAGTAGCATATCCACAACATAAATATCACATTTACTCTCTATGAAATGTCTCTAATTGTACACCATTAGTTTAAGTACTTTTTGTTACATTATCGGTAGCTTTACGTTATGGGCCATTCATTGGGTGCATCCTGACCTTCGGCATTCTTAGATGAGAGCCTGGATGCAGGATTTTATATTTTTCAGATGGCATCCTGTAGACAGTTGATATAGTGAAATGTTGAATGTCCACAACATGTGTTTGCTTTGCACTGTCCTTCACATACTATCTCGTGTAAATCAAACAAATGACCTCTATGAAAAACGTTATGTTACGTTTGTATAAATATTCAGTTTTGACACCCCACAGTCTCTATTAGCTCTCTCATCTCCTCCGTTTCTTTTTTTCTTATTTATTTATTTATTTTTACAGGAAACCATAATAACTCCCTGCATGTATAAGTAATCAATTATCTGGTAATATTAATACAGCTGCATGCAATTTATGTATGGTGCCTTGGAAATGCTTTCTTCTATTTTCATTTGCCCATTATAATTTAAATGCCATTCCACAGGCAAGTATCCAAGAGTTAATAAGAAGATGTTTTTCTATATCAGGCATATCAAATCACTTGGGATTCCTATTAATAGATCCAGTGGGATTCCACCTATACCAAGGCATCCCATAGGCCACTCCATACAGCCAATCATTGCTCATCAGTCATTTGACCTTTGACCTAGTTATACACTTTATAGATTCAAAATGCCAAATGTGGAAAGCATGAGTTGAACTGTCATGTACATATCTTGCAGATCTAAGGGGTGGTTTAACGTGTACATGTGTTAGTTTGTTCATGAAGTTACAGCCTCACTCATCTTATGAGACAGGTTGTGGCAGTTTCTTTTCCAATGCTCTTGTATAATGTGCTATAATTTCCTGTTAAGTACCAGAGAGCGTTTCTAAAAGGCGTAGATGGTGGTGGTGGTGGTGGGGTATAAGGGAACCAAGCCAAGTGGGTTTTTTGAGTTTTATTGCTGGTTTGAGGAGCAGCAAGAAATGGAGAGACGAAGGCAGAGGAGGGAGATATGGGTGGGCGATGCTGTTAGTTTTTTTTTTATCTGTCATTGTGTCATGAAATGGAATTTAGAAAGTTCGAGAGCAGCCAATGTTCTCACAGGTACAGTATGTCTGACACTCACATACTCACACAGAGTTAAAAATGCTCACACAAAATCCTGGGAAACTTCTGCATCCACTTTCGCGGGCATACTTACCGTTAGTCTCTCCCTAAAATTATGTTTAATTCAGTTTCATCTCTTATCCTACAGCCTAGTTTTTATGTACAGAAAATAAATAATATACCATGCACAGCAGCAGTGGTAGAGCCATGGGTGTGTGTTTTTACCGAAGACTCTGTAGTCATCTCCATACTTTAAAGATATTCCTTGGACAGGCCTGAGAAGCCCAAACAGCGAGGCTGCCACCGAAAACATTTATTTACTTTTGGAATTACAGTATGCCATTTTATCTTGCACAAGGAGAGGAAAGCTGGATGCTGAGAAACAAAATAACCCTCAGTTATTTTCTTTTCTGCAAGGGTTTTTTATTTTTTCCTGCTAACTCCCTTAGAAAAGAGAAGAAAATAGCTGTGGGTAACAGTAGGGGGTAGAATATCCCTATTGAGTGTAATGGGACTCTCCTTTCAAGTGAAGCGGATATAAAAATACATGTAGAGCATGTGTACATAGTTGTACAAAGCTGTTCTCTGTCTTTGTGGTTGACTTGGGTTTGCTCCTCCAGCAGGAGACGAGGTCACCGTCTGAACCCCAGAGCATTCTGTTTCAGGTGATGAGACATCCTCACACCGCTGGCCTACTTGTGTGTGTTTGTGTGAGAGTGTGTTTGAGAGTGCTCTCCTCCCCAACTCTCCTCCTCCTCTCTACTGTCTAGGTTTGGTTGCAAAGATAATATTAGACTTACATCTGGCATCTGAGTCCGACCAAAACCTCCAACAGTCAAAGATCAAATTTGGATTCACATTTCTAGCTAACAACGTATATTTTGTTGGTGGAAAAGATGACCGCGACTAACAGGTCGTATCAACTGTAGCTGGATATCTTAAGCTAATGCTAATGCTTAAATTCTATCTCCAGCTGACTTCTTAACTCACCGATTAGTGGATCATTTTACCTTTTTTTTTTTTAAATCACTGATTAGAAATGATTTAATGAAATTTCTCTTCAAGCGCTTGTGCATGCATAATTCAGTTGAATAAAATATGGTCAGTTTGATGGAGAAACATATATGGTTTTCTACCTGTGTATCTTAACATGACAGGTGCTCATTCTGAGGACAGACGGATTAAACAGAGTGAACATCCTATCTGAAACATGGCGACACATCACTAGTGTTGAATAAAGCACCACACAGTAAGTGGTAATAGTCAGCTCATACTTCAAACTATTTTCTTTGCTTCTTTAAAGCGCAAGGATTTTCTGGTGAAGAAGATAATAGCCTCGTGCAGTAGCAGCATGCATGAATGCATGCCTTTCATGCTTGAGTATTAGTATAATCGATGCAGGACAATAATGGGAAATGACAAAGGCACAGAAAAAACACATAAACCTGCCCAGTCCTGAGCAGTATGTTATATTTTATTTATATATCTATTTGACAGGGACAATGCACAGCTTCTTAACTGTACCAGAGTTAGCTATAAGCTAATTTACATTTGTAGTCCCTGAGCAGGAAACAGAGAATAACATCTCTCTTGATATGTAACCTCTTTTTTATTTCTACCAAGCCGATGAACAGCTGATTTCCTTTCTTTTGTTGTTGCAACAAAGATCAAAATGTTTTCTTGACACTTGTATGACATTGCTTTTCCCTCTGCTCCTTCTTTTTTTCTCCTCCATGCTTTGAGACAGAGTGTGGAGGCTTTCTAATAAGCCCCATAAAGACTGTGGTTTTGCTTTTGTAGTGTCGTGAGGGAGCGGGAGAATTTCATGCTCTGTGGCTTTAGTGGGAATATACAGGTTAGTGGAGTTTATGTTTGCAATGTTTTCCCCCAGTCTGGTTGTAAGTTTGACCCTGTTATTCCACTATAAGGGAGGCAAAACCACAGTCAGCTGGGAGATGTGAGAAGTATGTTTTCAGGTCTAAAGGCAAGATGTGTGTGTGTGTATGTTTATGTGTGTGTGTGTGTGTGTGTGTGTGTGTGTGTGTGTGTTACAATACTGTACTTATGAGGACTACTTATGGACATGATGTTTCCTGCTCACCAAGTGAGACTATATACATTCTGGCAATTTTTTTTATGTCATTTGGTGGCAGATATGTCAGGTCACTGCTGGGAAATCTCCACACACAGGAAATGACAATTTAAGCATGTTAAAAAAAAAGTTTTCACTTGCAGAAAGCAAGTGAGCAAGCTGCATTGCTGCTAAAATACCTTTTAGCATCCCAATCCTAGATGAAGTAATGTACTTTTTCAAACAGTCCATCTCATGACAACCATTATGAAAATATTTTTTCTGTAATTTTCTGTAAACACTTTTTCTTTGATAACATGTGTGACTTCTACTATATGCTGAAGTGCTGTTAAGGCCACTTATAGAAGAGAAGTCTAAAAATCATCTACTGAGCTTAAGTGACACTCGAAGCCAAGCAACTATCCTGTTGAGCTGTAGATAAATAAAAGTTAGAAGTTAAGAAGAGGTGACAATGAGAGTTTATGTTGACTGAACGAATCACTGTAAATGAGGCTGTAAGGCCGACTAAATACAGTGTTCATGTGTGTGTGTGTGTGTGTGTGTGTGTGTGTGTGTGTGTGTGTGTGT
>CALSBV010010486.1:1156870-1172325 GCA_943590825.1 Bovichtus diacanthus
TGTGTGTGTGTGTGTGTGTGTGTGTGTGTGTGTGTGTGTGTGTGTGTGTTCACTGATCTTTGACGCCTCCTCAGTAGTTGAAGAGATAACCTTTCTTTGATGGGTTCCGGATAACAGGTTTGCATAACTACTGTGCTTATTATGCTAATTAGATATGATAATGAACACTTTCCTCCCTCATGTTGTGCTGTATGTGTTATCTCAAACCACCCCCATGTTCCACTTGTTTGTCACTTTAACAAGAAACAGCCACTCTTTGCATCAGTGTCCAAATCCCAAAGAAGAGAGGAGTTGGAGTTTTTGAAACATTTACTATCTAAATGTATGATGAATAAAGGCCAAAGAATGGCCTGTCTCAGTTGTTTTAGATTAATGTATATATTTTAAGTGAGTACCAAGGAAAACCCACCCACACTTGCTGTGCAGACTCTATTTAAAGTTCAAAGAATTAAAAGAAATTAAATAAAATTAAAAGAACTAAAATCAAAAACACGAAAAAAACAGACTTCGTTGCTTATTATTACTTGTCTTATCACACTTTTCCCTAGACTTTTTTTTAAATCATGTTTCATTACACTGCAGTCTTTCTCTCTCCCTTTTGTTATACTTTCATCCAGCCTCAATGTTGCTCCTACAATAAAGAAGTATGCTTACGCCGCTTGCTCCGTCATTACATTAAAAAGAACAATCACCTGAAGAGTGATGGGGCTTTCAATGCAGCCACTGTAAGTGGAAGAGAGTAGTGTGGAGAGCGGGTTACTGCTGCTGCTGCTGCGGTGGTCGTGGGGTCCTAGATTGGTAGCAGAGGCAAGATGAAAGGGCTCCTTCACTCCCTCTGTCACAGTCTGCTCCATTACTTCTTCCTGGTACTTTTCCACACCCTGCCTCCTTCTCACCTCACCAGCCAGCCACTCCCATCTCATCACCTTTTTACATCACATTACAGGTCATTTAGCAACTTACAGTGAACTAACTAGTGAGCTCAATGGTGGCAGCCTGGTATTGAACTCACAACCTTCTGGTAATCCATTTGAAAGCCTGACTACTAGACCACTAGACTACAATCTTGGGCTCAGTCTGCAGCCCAATCAGGCTGCAGCCCTTATTTAAGCCTCTCCCAGTCAGTCACTCAGTGCCAGATTGTTCTACGTAATGCCAGACTCTCCAGCTATTACCCCCGGACTGATTTCCTGTTACCGACCCTGCCTGTCTCCGACCCACCCGCCTCGTCGAGTCCCCGCAATACTCAGAAGCCTTCTGTCCCTGACCTCAAGCTTGGCTTCCGTGTCTCCAACTTCGGTTTACCTGTGTCTGAGTGAGTTCCCGTTCCGACGGGATTCAGAGACTGTGATTGCTCTGTTGCAGTTGTCCGTGAGCATCGCTTTCTGTGAGCGCCCGGCTTTTTGAGACTCCGCCTGGGTTCGATCCTCTGCTTTTTTGATTATTTTTTGATTAGAGTTTTTTTTATATATATATCTGCCTGTTTCCTGTGATTTACTGTACCTGCTGATTCTGGTGAATAAACCTCCGTGTTCACTATTCCTGGTTTCCTGTGTGCTGCATTTGGGTCCATAGACCTCCCGTGACACCCTCGCTCACAAACAAACACACATGCACACTACACTCTCTGAGAAACACTTGCAATATCCCCATGCCAAATGTTAGCCTTAAGTAAGTGAAAGTGTGTGCACTGGAAGGGAGAGGGTTGTATATTTCTCTGTGTGTTCCCAATTTATTTTTGACCATTGGTGTTAGTCCAATCTCCTGGCTTCCACTCTCCTCTCTGTCTTTGTAAAACTGCTGATGCTCAGTTGTTGCCTTCCTGACTGGCTGCCATTGGCTAGCCTAAGCAGCATTTTCCTGGCTCATCCCAAGGATCACTGAGGATTGGAGGTTGTGTCTCTGAGGCCAGTAAAGACCCTCAGGGCACCTGTTCAAAGCTCCGGAGACTGGGACCGCTCTTTAGGACGTTGTCCCCAGGGCCAGGTACCTTTCTCGAGGATTAGCAAAGGGAGAGTTAGTATTTCACAACCAGAACGAGGAGAGCCTGTGCAAGCAATTGAGTCTCAAATGAGTATCATCCATAGAAATAGGACTGCAAAAAAAAACACATGCTCTATGTTAACACACACACAGCAGAATAAAAGCTCACACACAGGCATACTAATCATACTTATCATACTAATCATATTCTTTCCTCATTATATCCCCTTGGTGAGAGAATAAGTCATCTATGGCAAAACAACAACTGTATGTAAACCACAATCTCCCCTTTCCTCTCCCTTCTTCTGTGCAATACAAACAGCCACATTATTGAAAACAACAATTTTTTTTTTTTTGGCAAAACAATTCCCTCCACAGGCTGTGAGCCTTATTGCCTTTGACGTCCTCTCTTGGCGGTGCGGAGGGCTGAAAAAAAGAATTGATGTGAGATCCAGTGCAGAGTCTCGTTCCTCGTTGTTTCTTTAATTTGCTTCCTCAGATCTCCTGTGCTGAAATAGAACGAGAGGCTGTTATTGGTGTGATTATTCTGTCGCATTATGTAGCAGAGAGCGGTGGCAAAATGAGCTCACAGTTGCGACTATCTCTGCTCTAACTGAGTACCAGCCACCCCTACGGACCAGCTGATAGTGGCTGCTGTATATGAGATTCACACTGGCCTTTGGCAACTGGCGTCATAACTGGATGGGCTAGGAGGGACACAAAGTCCAGACCAGAGTTGAGGTTGAAAAGCTGCTTATCATGCACTTGTGTCCCCAGCCTTGGGGTGGGGGGTGCGGGTGTTGGTCAGGGTCAATGTTTTCATGGTGATTGGATATAGGTTATTTGTTTGGAGGCAGTGTTCACACTCTGTCACACCTCTGAAGGATAGACAGCAGCAACAGAGCTTCATGGGCTTAATGAATGCCACCGAGGATTCAGTTACACAAAGTGTCCACTCACAGATCATTTGAAACACACAGCTAATTCTGTTGTGACATTTGAATAAGATATATAGCAGTTATATCCCACAACACATTATAGTCATTAGTACAAAGTAGAGGTCGATGTGATTTAAGCTACTTGAGCCAATCTGGGCAAGCAAACCACACTGCTCAAAGCCCCTATGTGGGGAATTGGAACATTTCTTACTTTGGTGACTCCAAGTGGTGGCATCACCCGACCCCACCACCAAATCCAGCCCTGGGTGATGAATGGGCCCTGCAATACTTTTTACCGGATGGTCGGAGACGTCTCACAAACATCTTAATATTTTATCATTACGTCATTCTTTGCACAAGGTATGAATTTATTCTTAATCTGGACTTGACCTCTGATATCCTTGTGGAGGTGTCAAGTGAATTTAGGTTGAAAATCAATCAATTTAGGTACGAAATATTTCATGTCCCATGCCATCATTTTAGGTGGAAAATTTGTTGTAGGAAGAATGTAGAAGACACAAACTTATTGGCAGGTCGGTAATCGTCCAAGCGACTTATGATGTGGGAATAAAAGTTAGGCAGGTATAAAGTAACAATAAACAGATCTCCACCATTGAAGTCAATACAAACTACGTACATTTAAAGATGGCGCAGGACTTTCTCACCTATTCGAGTGCTACTCATTAACACTACACTCAATGCTTCTAAGCTCTCATGAGTAAATGATCTGATCAAATTGAATTCAATTCATGTAAATGTCTTACAAATGCTATCACCTCTTTAACTTTAAGAGAATATTTTAATACTCCTACCAAGGGTGTTGTGAAGACAAGTACTTTAAAAGATGCTAATGAACGCATTCATTTGGCTTATTATGACCTCATTAGCATAACTTGTGTTACCTAGGTGTAATTAAATTTCGTTTCGTTAAAACATGAGGCAACGTACGTGATGCATGCCTTTTGTTTCGGATCATACAAACATACAATCTCAGGGTAAACATTAGTACCGTAATTTCCGGACTATTCAGCGCATCTGAATGTAAGCCGCACCCACTGAATTTTTAAAAAATATGTATTTTGTACATAAATAAGCCGCACATGTCTATAAGCCGCAGGTGCCTACCGGTACATTGAAACAAATGAACTTTACAGAGGCTTTAACGAAACACGGCTTGGAACAAAAATAAATAGGCTTTTAAACGCCTTCAACTTGAAAGCTGCATCATATGCCTTTCTCCGTGTCTTTGCCATGATGAGGGTGACAACATGACCGTAATCAGAATCACCATTCATAATGTCCGCTGTTTAAAATGTCCGCTGTTCATAATGTCCGCTGCTGAAGACATTCCAAGAACTAATAATGCAATTGAAGGTTGGCATAATGTTTTTAGAGGTTCATTTGGTACACTGAATGAAACACCGAGAAATTTCGTAAAAAAGTTAATTACCGTAACGAATGGGAAGTTTGAGCGCGCTCGATTTACGTCACATTATGCGACGGTGCTCAGTTTTTTGGCGACATGAAGCTTGTGAAAGCGGGAAAAATCCATAAATTAGCCGCGTCATTGTATAAGCCGCGAGGTTCAAAGTGTGGGAAAAAAGTAGCGGCTTGTAGTCCGGAAATTACGGTATTAAGAATTCTGAAACCTGTGGAACTACATTTTGTAAGGGAAGCAACTACATGCTTTCTGATACAGCCGGCTCATGGCCAGAATCTACCTGATGAAATTGTCCTAGCAGGAAACACAGCAGGTTTGGGAGGAGACAACTAAATGCATGAGTAGCCAGTGGAAGCCTTCAGTGTGTCAGAGCTCTCGTAGTCTCCCACCAGCCTGGTTATAGATTTCACCGAGGCAGCGGCTTGTGGCAGCTAGTGTTTAGCCTCAGTGCTAATAGCCTGGTGTACTGAGCCTTGGGAAATTAGCTGCGCACTGAAGCATGCTGCAAGAAGCTCAGTGAACCTCGGTTGGAGGAAGAGCAGTCACACATAGGTCAGCGGAATCAATGTCCTTTTGGGACTGAGGGGCTGAGCTTGAGAGCAATGAACTCTCTCTAACCTTGGCCAGTGGCTGAGGTGTAATTGTACCAATGCAGTAATGGAGATAGGGTGAGAATTGACAGGGGATGAAGCTAAAGAAGAGCGTGCAGGGAGGTAGGCAGGGCAGCACAATGTCTTAGATTTTGAAAAGATGTCACACGGAAACCTCTCCTATTGCAAAAAACACATGCAAACAAGCACTTAATTTAAAAAAAAAGTTGTGTATCAATATGAGCAAGTTTGAGCCCTTTTTATTTTAGGATTATTTGATATTAATCTAAATACAGGTCAGCAGTGGCAGGAAGAAATCAAACATCACGCATTTTTACTTCTTGTAGATAGAAAAGAAGATGACAGTATTTAAGAAAACAATGTCCTGTTCTGAAGCACTTTATTTCAATGACAGCAGTGAATAGAAAACAAAAGACAGTTATATGTATGATTCTCAAAACTTATCTCATTCCCCTTGGGATGTGCTTTTGAACAACACAAATCTGTTTCATTTCTCTGCTCATGGGTTGATTATGACTTTTCCACTAAGTAATATCTGATCTGTAACCCAGTTGGCAGCACAAATCTCTTTGTGTCTGGCTGACATCCCTCAGTGGATATCTGCACACCACCTGAAGCTCATCTTGACAACATCTTGAACTGCTCTTCCCTCATGGGAAGGCCTCTCCCGTCCACGACCTCTCCATTACCACGAGAACTCTGTGGTGTCCAAAACTCAGACTGCGAGGATCCCCGCTCCTCCGCACCCTGCTGTAACACTAGTACTTTCCTATCATGCTGTGAATGGCTCAGGCCCATTCTACATCCAGGACATGGTCAACACATAGACCATTCATTAAACTACTATGATTACTGCCAATCGGCTTACTACACCTTCACTACCAAGTTGATTGCAATTTTTGTTGTTGTATCTATCCTATAAAAGCGTCGGCTAAACGATATAATGTAGTGTAATAGAAACTAAGAGGCAGTGAGTTATAGCCAAATGATGCCTAATGCAGGGAATCAAGCCAAAGAAGCTAATGGGAACTGCAATAACGGATAGCATAATAACAATCGCAGACATTCCCAAGCTGCTCACATAACATTCGCAGGAGCTCACAGAAAACTTAAAGTCCTCTTTTCTGACTATAAACACTGAACATAACAACGTCTAAAGTACAGTCTCTGACAAGGGACAACATATATATATATATATATTATCATCCAATTGCTCCTTGCTAGCTCTAGGCAACAAGTGGATCAATTCAAGTGTTTTATTTGAAAAAATAAATATAATTGTAATTCATTTATTTCTGCAAGAACTTGGCTTCCTGAGATTTGACCTCAGCTGTGACATAGTTTGTCTCATGCTTAACGTAAGGTGTGTTTACCTTCTGGACAATACCAATTTGTCTTTGCTTTGCATTGCAGCTGACACGTTGTCCTCAGCAAACAGCTGACAAATGTGCTGAATAAATTGCCAACAGTCAGCTGAGTTTCCCCAGTAGAGTGTTGGTGAGCGATCTATCCCCAAGCGAGTGACCTGGGTCTGGTCGGGCTCGGTCACCCGAGGAAACTGTCCGAGACTGCCTCCACTCAGCCAGAAAGCATCCGGGAGGTGACTGGGGCACGGACACATCAGTAGGACTGCAGCTCCCAGGGGCCACCGGGGTTAGAGATCACAACCGCAGACAGGGGGTGAGGGAATGTTTACAGTTTGGGCAAGGAGCTGATGGAAATGAAGAATGATGGTGGCATAGGGGAGGGATGTTCTCGTCTCACTGATGCGGAGAGACAGGAAGTAGACACTGTTCTAGTTTTCACACACAGAAGTCCACTCACAGCATCGTGGAAAAGCCCCTGGCTCAGCATTCAGCACTGACAGTCATTCAATTATAGGATAAAAGCAATTCAATCAAGGGAGACACAACAAGGGAATTTGATGCTTTATATTATTTTCTTTAAAGATTTATTTGAATCATCCAAAAGTTCTTTGGCAATGACCCTATCGATTACTTTTATAGTTTTATGGACCGACAAGAGACGCCTGTTAAGGTGGTTTAATATCCTTCAGCTTGAATGATCATTGGGTTAGATGATAAAACTAAATAATAGTTGACTCATGGTAGATGCTTCAATAATAATAATCATTTTACTCACTAGAATCAGACGTACCAATAAATCCAGTAAATCATACAATATGTGTCCTAAATAATCTATAGTATTGACAGTGGACAACATTTGGGAGAAAACCGAGTGAAAATTGACCAACAATACCATATTATTATTATAGCCATTGTCCTACAACCTCTCCTATTCTCACACACATAGAACCAACCCATTGTTAATAGGTTTGGGCATGCCGGTCTGCCTGTGCATGCATACACTTGTCATGTGCATATGCATTTTGCGGGAATCAGCACATAATTAGCTGTACTGAGAGCAGACAAAAGCAGTCTTCTGCTCACAGTAAATGAGCTAATTGCATAGGGAGCAGCGGGGTGGGTGGATCGTCTCCAAAACCTTCATACTGTATATCTCAGCCATGACCACTGGGGTTTTCTGTTTGAGAAGAACACTGTGGGAAAGGTCAGTACTGTCTGAGGAAAGAGGAGCATGCTCAGCGCCATACATATCCTCACTGGAAAAGGTATTTGGCTTCTATATTGGCTCAATAAATAAAAATACCTGTCCATATTTGTTGTTGTTTTGATTTCTTCCCAGCTTTAACAAAAGTTGTTGAAGAACATAAAAGCCCTTTGCAGAACGTCTGACTATGTTTCCTGGCAAGTCGACTTCAGTGATTGAATAAACTGTCCAGCACTTTGCTCAGCGGCATGCGTGAGTTTCCCCTTATAGTCTTAGCAATCAATTACATCATTCACTATCACTTGTCCTGAAACAAAACACCACATATGTTTCAAATCTCAATGGGAGCTATTTACCAGAGATAGAAAAGAAGGCAGGCTTATTTGCTACGTGCATGTTTTTTGGCAGTGGGATTAATAAACCGAAGTTATTGAGCTGGCAAGAGGAAAGCAAAAAACAACGAGCAGATATTAATAACCTTATTGTGAGGATTGCCTCCTAAAACTTTAAGAGACACGTAAGTACTTTTATTTTGTAAAACAAACTTTGTGCATTTTTAAGTCAATGTATTTGAATGTCTCCAGATTCCTGCGAGAAACAATTATTCTGTAAATGTCGTCGAAGAGCAAACTCTTTTTTTTTATCAATTTACAAGGTATTTCAGATGAACAATAAGTGGCATATTTGAGTAATAGCACAACCATGTCCCAATGGCCAATACTTACACTGTCTTTCTCTACATTTTGTCTCTTTTACTCAACTTGGGATTTTCCGAAAAGCTCAAGGCGACAACCCGCCAAATGTCAAGAAAACAGATCAAAATGTTCAGATACTTGGGCAGTTTGTAAAATTTGGGCAAGGATGAAGAATGTGTCACTCACCTAAAACAGCAACCTTTCAGAAGCCCTTGAGAAAAAACATTTAACCTGCATTGTTCTAGTGCATCTGCCTTGCTGGCTCAATGTTAAAGTGTTCGCAAAAGATTTAACGTGATGTAAAGCTTACATCTGGAGGAGATGTCTGAAAACAGTGCAAGACATTTTTAGTATATATATAAATAAATAGACGCTGAGAGGTTCGCCCAAATTATGACTAAACATATTTTATAACTTACCGCTTAAGTGGTAACCGAGAAAAAAAACCTGGCAGGTTTCAGTACGACTCAATTCCCTGTCTTCATTTTGCTGACATTGACAGCCTTACTGTACTCATTGAAAATACGTATATGCCCAGGATGGGAAACTAAACTTGTCTGCTCAGCCAAGCGCATCATGTGTATGTTTTGGCCTGTGTTTCTGATGACAGGAATGACATTGCTGTGCGACCGCCATTTCTGGTGACTCTGCTGTCTGAACACTGCCTTTGATTTGACTGACGTAAATCGGATTTCTTTTTCTAATTTTGCGTGTGATAAAGCATAGTATTACCTGTGTTCTTCCATGCATTCATGTGCCAATCACTGCATTGGGACAAACCCTGTTAGATAAGTGTGTGTGTGTGTGTGTGTGTGTGTGTGTCTTTGTGGGCTTGTTCTCTCCCATCTGGCCTTTGGAGGATGAAACTGCTGCTCCTGTGTTCTGACATGATCTGTCCCTTCACATCAGCCTCTGTGATGGAGACTGTCAGCATGGCACGCTCGCATTTGTCCCTGACTCATAAATCCCCCTTATACACATGTGTGCTCACACACACACGCACGCACACACTCACACACACACACACACTCACACACACACAGATCCTAAAAAAGTGAGGCGTTCACACCTCAGACAGAACTAAAATTTCGACACACACATGCACACACACCGTACAAGCTCAGAGTCAAGGTCATATCCTATATTTCAACCCGCCTTTCAAATCTGAAGATTATATCCGTGATCAGAGAGTGAGGCATTTGTACACAAACATCACAGATATGCCTGCATACACATTCAATAACACATGTCTGGGCACTCTTCTACTTTTGATATGATATGATGGCTCAGTTGTATATACTTCTCCTTGATAAAAGCTATGTCCGCTCTTCAGCTAATATCTGATAAAAGCACTTTTTATCTCCCGGCCGCTTACTGCTCAAAATGTTTTCCTCTTTCCCAGCAGCACCGTCTAAGAGGAGGAGCAGTGGAGGCATTGAGGAGGAGGTTAGGGAGAAGATGTGGCATCAAAGCAGAAAGAAACAGGTTAGGTCTAAAAGTGGATGTGACATATTGAGACAACAGCTTTGTTGTGGATGCAGTTGGTAGAAATCAGATGGATGTTAAACATGTAGGCACAAAGGTTCCGGCCTCGCTGAAGAGTTCAATGATTTTTCTGTCAGTAAATAGAACCAATGTATTTTAAGGGCCAGTTCATCCAAATTACTATAATATACTGTAGCTAGTGATAATTTGGGTTTCATCTGTTGAGGTTTGGAGATATCCTGAGACTTTTGGCACCACAAAAGGGAACTTCTGGTGAATGGAATGGAAAAGCTCCATTTTCATAGACAGTCTGCATTTGAAATATAATTCAGTTTTTGTTTTGAAATTGCTGTAAAAATCCGACATGATTACAGACGCTTCAAGGATAACATTTAAAAAACTATTTAAGGTTATAGTAAGTGAAGGTTAAGAGGTTCAAAATGTTGTAAGAACTCTACCCCAGCAACAACACAAGAATAAATAGATCTAGAGTGTTGTTTTTATGTGAAAAAAGAGACAGGAAGAAGTGAGATTTCTGCCTATTGTAAATATCACCCCCTCTTGTGTCCTGACACAATCAGATGTCACCTGCTCCTCTGATGACATTTGCTCATTAAACACCCCCATAGGGCTCGAAGGGAAGAGACATCAAGTTCAGGGTTCAGGATCTAAATTGCAGCAGGTTCCTTCTGTCCCTAATATCGCACACCCCCCCCCCCCTTTCGTTGACAGTTGTGAATAAAATATTCCCTTTTTACCCAGGTTCTGTCAGCTGTTTGATGTGCCGTCTTGCTTCACATTGGAAGACAGAGCAGCGAGCGAGCGCCGGCTTTGAGGTTTTTGATAGCTCATGTACAACCCTGATGGATCGTTCCTCATGGTGGCAAAAGCTTTAATCAGTGCTCCTCCATTATGCTAGAAAGGGGCGGATTTGAAAAGAAGGCAGAGACAAGGGCTTTATCAAACAAACAAACAGACAAGCATGCTTATTTCTGTCCTCATTGCAGGCTTCAGGCCTCAGGTTCCCAGGGCTGCAGTGCACAGACGTCAAAAAGATGGCTGTCATTTGAAGTGTGGGAAAATGTGATGGGTGGATGGTCTTTCACACACAGTACACTTCTCTCACTGACTAGTTTGAGACGTGTCATAGAATGAAGAATGCAAGAGATATCTGTACAATCCCTCTGCATGTGACATATAACATCTACGACGAGACATCTATTTTTCTACTTTTTCTGTCCATCCCATTTCATTGTGGCCCACAGGTCGTTGAGGTGCTCTGGTTTGTTAGGAATCGCTAAGGTGATTGATGTCAAAGCTTTAAAAAGATATATCAAAAATAAGTGGCTCGGGGTATGGTGTCTATCCACTTGTGAGCTTACCATTTACTCTAACATGGAGGGCGGCGAAACCCTGGCTCTGTGATCTGATATCTCCCCTTAAGTCTGACCCTCAGAGACCCAGCAGAGGCTGTGATCATCCTGGACCCCCCTGCATGCCTACAGACTTCCCTGCTCTGATCTCCCACACTCTTTTTTTGTCTAATTGCCACGAGACTGTTGTGAGACGGTGTGTTTGCACACCGTCTCACAACAGTCTCAAGATATTTGACACTTATAGAAGTTTGCAAGATATTCAAAGATCCCTTGTTACTGATAAAGATAAGCTCCATTTGTGAAGTGGAAGCTGATCACAAGCTTTTTTCTTAACAGGCCGCTTTACCGCATGCTGTTAGCTCATGATCACAATGCTGTCACTCACTGTTTATTGTATTGATTGACAACGACTGTTTCTTTCAATAGCAATAGGTCTAATGCTTTTTTTTTTTATGATGGGACAACCCAAAGGCTTGGAAAGTCCCTTTCAAAAAAAGCGTGGGTGTTAATTGGAAAAGGGGAAAGCTGTCTTTGAGTTCTTTGAAGAGGTGACCTTTAGGAGAAACAATGATTTTACGGAAAATGAAACTCAATAGTGACTAGGGGTGAAACGAGGAGATGATAGAGACACTGACAGAGGCAGAGCTGCATCGATGAACATCTTTGAAAGTCCACTTGTCTCTAATTACATACTATCGCAATTTATTCAGAGGAATGAGACTAACCATGAGTAAGTGATTAGTATTGTATGCCAATGCAGTGATGCTGGATTTTTTTGTTTTTCCCAACATGATTCTACATCCTTTTGGGATATTGTCCCTAAACTAATTCCCCCGTACCAACACGGTTATCCCTCTTCTTTAAGCAATAAAATGGCTGAGAATTATTTTTTTTTTTTTTACATAGCATCTATCTTATTTCACGTGAGCACATATCAGCCCTCCAGGCAGATCAATTTTCTGCCTGACCTCATCAGGTTTAAAGAGGTGAGACTCTGCTCTCAGTCCATTAAGCTCATAGGGAAATGAGTGAGAAATGCTCTGTGAGAAGGGAGTAATCTGAGAGAGTGTACGGTGTGATATGTCGGCTTCAAAATCCCCCTCTCCTTCTGCCCTGATCCTGTCATCCATGTACACTCTTATCACATATAAATCCCTTCGATTACCGCAAGCATGTCCAGTATTCTTTTCACCAGTTTTTTCTCTGACCACAGCCCCCCCCACCCCCTAAAAAAAGGAAACGTTTACATATTCTTTGTCCTTATTCATTTTACAGTAGTGTTTTTCGTCATTAAATATAAACATAAAAGGCCTTTTCAATCCCAGAGTTCCCCATGCTATTGCTTTGAATACAACTTCCATCGAAATGTTGTTGGCAATACAGTTTGGTTGTATTGGAACATCATTTGTTAGGAGACCAGGCTGCTACAGAGAAGCTATAAACCCTCTATGAGACCAGTTTCTGCATGAGATCCTTTGCTAGGGTTCTGTTATCTCTACCTAAATCCTAAAAACCCATAGGGACCGTGCCACAAAGGCATCTTTGGTTGGGCTTTGCTTTACAGACACTGTATAGTAAATGATATGTGTCTATTTCATTATCTCACTGTTGATTGGAGGATTGTTAAAATGCTGACTGGCTTGGAGCCCAGTACAGTATTATGCACCTGTGTAGTTCACTGTTTATTTTGTTTCCTCATATCCTTTTTAATAAAGTGTTGAAATGGTTTTGTCAACCCCCTCTAGCTGCAGACACAGTTACACTCTCCTTTATATCATATAAATGATGAGATAAAAATATGAAGAAAATACAAGAGCAACAATTGTAGTCTGCATAGAAAAGAGAAATGAAAAGATATATAACACCAGGCAAAAATGTGCTACTGTATCAGTAATACTGTGATACTATCAGTAATTTCACTCTGGAAAGATCAGCTTTCATAAACCTATTCCAGTTATGATAAGCATTTGTTTTTCTTTTAAAAGCAGGCAATGTGGAAACAAAACCCTGCCCTTCATTTCACTCTATACATAAAGAAACATTTTTGTTTTGATGTGTTGTATTTGCTTAAATACTGTCAAACATGTAAAAGAAATGAAGACAGAAAACTTAGAGAGAGCGAAGCAGTGGGGGCGAGAGAAGCTGTGGTGAAACAAGAGCATGCAATTATATTTTCTGTTAGCAAACATCCCTATGTGTTATCTAATTAGGATTCAAGGTCACATGCATTACATTATATAGACAAAAGACCTATTTACCAACTTTGAACTCATGTTGCTGTCACAGTCGTAATTGAATATAATGCATTTCTCAGTGTATTTCATTATGAGAGCCAGACTCTTTCATCCATACACGTGCAAACATAATAAGTGAACTACACAGAGAGTTCTGGGTCCAATTCATATGCTAAATAGGGAAACGGTGGTAAAGAAAAAGGTAATTAGAGAAGGAATGGAGGAAGGAGCAGGGGAGAGGTAGGGAAAATTAGAAAAGTGGAAGCATTGAAGCAGAGAGATTGAGGTATTTTAGAAAGAGCCAAACACACAGACACAGAACAATAGCATCTCCGGGGTTGAGGCCCAGACAGATGTTCCCTGCAAAGCAAATGCCAGCACACTTTGCAAAATTATTAATTAGGAGTCAAATAGTATTTCAAAATAACCGATATTACGACACCCAAATTGCCCGATAAACATTCACCTGGATTACCATGAAAAACATTTACATGCACGCAGAGTCGCTCTCACCGGCAAACGCGTACTTGCATACAACCAGCAGGACCTGATGGAAATGCCAGTCTTGATCTGGCAATATGGTGAAAATAAATTAAGAAAAACGCCAGTCGTCTGTTGAAGTTCTGATAAGGCTGCCGTGCCTCTGCAGACAGGCCTGTTGCCTGTTGGCGTTCTTTAGCTGCACGGAAGCATCAGCGCAGATAACAATATCCACTCGTGTTCCTCCACACATAAGGTGAGCCTGTCACTCGATAGTCAATTTGTCTCACCTCACCTCGCTTTGTTGCATTGTATCTTGCCGTAGAAGTCTGTTTTTCAGCTTTCTTTCGCAGATTAATTAAACACTCTGCGTCTGGTGTTCCCTGAGAAAAAAAACCCTCTGGTATATTTGGCAAAAAGGTTATCCAACCTGCAGTAGAGTAATAAAGCTTCCCTAAGTTAAATTCCAGTAATATGTTTATAGTTTATGACGCCTTAATTGTCTTTTATCTCACATCCGCAGAACAGATCAACCACAAAGTAACTTGCTTTGCTAGAATAAACTTATTTTGTTATCACTGAGTTCTCCTTCATCCAGCCAAAAACGTCTCCAGTAGCATCAGCTGTTACTTTCAAATAAATACAAGAAGTGTATAGTCAGCATAAGGAGCAGCAGCCTCAGTGGATTAACAGACAAAGAATATTTTAGGACAGAATCTACTCAGAGTCTCCTTGTTGAGTCTTTTAACTCTGTTACAGTCGACTGAGGTTTTCCTAAATGTGTATGAACTCCTCTTTAAGACTATACAGCACATGCATAGTAACCCAATGTTACCAGCCCAGTAGCCTAGAAATTACATTCATATTGGACAATTCCACACCTCAGGATTTACTTTCAATGCCCATATGCATTACAAATTCAGGACATAGTGTGCCCTTCATATAGCAATGTGGGAAGTAAGGGTGTGGAGGTTGGCATGTTAGATGGTTGTGCAGCACGTCTGAGGATGAGACGGGGGTCTCCCCCTGCTTTTGATGTTGCTAATGAACCACTTGCTGTTACACTGTGGAAGGATGCTGGCCTAATTAGAATAAACAGAGCTGGACAAATCTATAAACATTTGCTATCTGCTGATGACCTCCTCTTATTTCACATTTTGTAAATATATGTCACATGATCCTATGACGAGAGTATAATTTGAGAACCGCATGCAAGTCTGCTGTGTATTATTAAACCTCATGTACTTAGACCATTATTAAATGGCAAAAATGACTACAGGGCTTTTGCTTGCTGCAAACATCAAGCTATTAAACATGACTAGTTTGAACTCAAAATAAATATCAACATGTTTTCCTTATTTATCTTATTCCTTACCTTATTTATATAAGGTGAAACACTGTAGGCAAAAACATTGTTTTTTCATGCACTTGTTAATTTTAAGAGTTTGGGCTATTTTGCTTCCATGACATGTCTTCTTTTACTAGTGTAAAGAAAACATCCAAAATACAGGTTTTAGGGTTAGGGTTAGGGGGGTTAATGTTAGTGAGGTTTAGGGTTAGGGAGGTTAGGGTTAGAGTTAGAGTTAGAGTTAGGGTTAGGGTTAGGGTTAGGGTTAGGGGTTTAGGTGTTTTGCTATACAT
>CALSBV010010486.1:1177325-1242035 GCA_943590825.1 Bovichtus diacanthus
ATGTATAGCAAAACACCTAAACCCCTAACCCTAACCCTAACCCTAACTCTAACTCTAACTCTAACCCTAACCTCCCTAACCCTAAACCTCACTAACATTAACCCCCCCAACCCTAACCCTAAAACCTGTATTTTGGATGTTTTCTTTACACTAGTAAAAGAAGACATGTCATGGAAGCAAAATAGCCCAAACTCTTAAAATTAACAAGTGCATGAAAAAACGATGTTTTTGCCTACAGTGTTTCACCTTATATAAATAAGGTAAGGAATAAGATAAATAAGGAAAACATGTTGATATTTATTTTGAGTTCAAACTAGTCATGTTTAATAGCTTGATGTTTGCAGCAAGCAAAAGCCCTGTAGTCATTTTTGCCATTTAATAATGGTCTAAGTACATGAGGTTTAATAATACACAGCAGACTTGCATGCGGTTCTCAAATTATACTCTCGTCATAGGATCATGTGACATAAATTTCATCATCTGTCCATGGGTCCATAGTGGTCGAAAATGTATGATCTCGTGTTAACACTTGTGCCTATGCAGCCACCCAAAACACATTGATGTGCAAGTCTGCTCTCCGTGTCCATGACTGTTTTGCAGTATCTTGGTCTCATTACATTGGGTGTATAAAAACATTTGCGAGGACTGACGAGTTGAATCCCAGATGGAATAACTTGTCACAGAATAAAAAGGAGAGATGCTATCAAGCCTATGAGACAACTTTATAAGCTCCAAGTAATTGTTAGTGGTCTTTCTTCTAAAGCTACAGAAAGTCACATGCTGACTTAAACAATGACTTTTTCATTTCTGTTCCACAGCTCATTCAAGAATCACTCTTTTATCAAAACTAAGCCAACAAAGCTAGAGAAAATACTTACATACAGGCTTGATTTTCATGTGAGGCTGCCAAGACTTTAAATGTTCTGACTGGAGAAAGCACATTCATTAGCATGACTAATTTCTAAATATTACTTGCTAAAGAGGCACAATTGTTATTCAAAATGTCAAGAGTTACAGTAAACAGAAACAAATAGATTTGTGGGTTGTGGGATCAGAATATGTTATTCTTCCAAATGATTCTGAAATGTGAGAACAGAAATACACAACCCAGCTTTTTCTTTTGATCTGTGTTGTGATTGAATACAAGCTTCCTATCCTTTGAGACGTGGCACTGAAAACCATACCTTTATAGCAACCGTATTTAGCAGAGCAGAAAGAGGAGAGGCAATGGTGAGCAAAAAAATAAAAGAATGCCATTGCCACAGTAAATCAAGACTTTTAAAGACCTAAGACACGTGTAAGTGTAATTTCAGAACAGCACGATGGTGTGACATATTTCTATTAAAAGTCCATTTCCTGAACAAAATCAAAGAAAAAAGTCCTTGAAATTCTAGCAGAGAAAAAAAACAGGCTATTCTTAATTCATTTCTTTTCTTCAAGCTCCCTATCTCCATGTGAAGAGCTTGTATGAGTGAAGTGACCCTGCCTTTCAATAACCGTGACTATAAATGTGTGATTCAGAATCCCAGCCTTATCAGCTCCCAGAGACTAAAATAGGGTCCATCACTCTGCCTGCTTAATGCTCACCCCAGCACCTTCAGGGACAGTCCTAGAAGTTTGTCACCAATTGTCAGGTCTTCCATCAAAACCCCGGAGGGCTAAACCCTATTGTAAGTCTGTGACGATAAGAGAGCAAGACAGGTCAGGGCGCTTTTTCTTAGCTGTACTTTCTTGTTGAAGAGGAAGGAATAACGACTTATTTTATGAGTGACACTCCAATGACCCTGTGAACGATCGATTGCATTACTGCAAACATTCTTTCAGAACAGCGCCGCAAAAGAAATCAATAGTTTGTAACAAGGATATGATGAAAGTAAAGATGACTCCGACATTATTCAAGCTGCTTTGACTCTTCAGTGTGACCTTTATCATATTTTATCCTTGCCATTCTCATTTGCAAGTTTGTAATGAGGCCAGATGATGGGTAAGGCCCACACTGGTCCGACCATCCGCTCTGCATTTTATCCGTCATTGAGGATGAAACGCTGCGGGCGGAAAAAATTAAAATCTCGGCCTTCAGTTGAGTGGTTTGTTTATGTGCTGCCGCAGAGAGCGGTTTGATTTACTAATCTCACTGATTTTGCCATCTCTTCACTATTCCACCAGTATTTTTCTGACTCAGCCTCCGCAGGTGGTACTTACAGTAGCTGGTGTAAATAGATGACAAATATTCCTTTAGCGAATGTGCAAAATGGCAAGACACACGAGGAGTGTGTTTTAAGTTTTTTTGCTGCCAAAAATATATTCCAAAAAACATCAAGGTCTAAAAAAAAAAATGACCCTCTCCAAACACAATTGCCAGTTCATCTCTATTCAATGGAGAAAAAATAAATAAATCGAAGCAGCAGACAGGTTATTTAAAGGAATATAAAAAATGATTAAAAAGGTAACCTCTTCATGATTTACAGCAGGGGTCTTCAACGTTTTTTAGGCCAAGGACCTCTTAGCTAAAAGAGGGACAGAGCAGGGGCCCACTACTACATATTTAATAAAATTGAGTTGCATATAAAACCTGGCCTACAATAAAATGTGAACAACATGTACAAACATATCTTTTCATGATGCATTACTAAGATATTTCAAAAATAATATGTAGCCACTAGATTGCCGTTATGGATAGGTGCAGCACCGTGATTTAGCACAGGTTAGCTAGTTCACATAATTCCACTAAGATTCATGGGTATCAGAATATCATCAATGCAGTGTACATTTTTATTTTTATTTTTTTATTGCCATTGGCCAATTTATTGTTGCTTATAATCTGAGGACCCCCTAGGAGTCACGGATCCCCTGTTGAAGACCCTAGGATTTACAGTAATTCTCATACTTCCACTGCCCTGCAATAATCTCTTTTTTTATCCAGTGCTTCAAGAATAAATAAAATACTCAAACTCACCAAATGTAGTGAGCTTAGTACAAAGTCTGAAATGCACATGAAATGCACACATTTAACATGCCATTTTCTACATTACACCTACTCTAATTTTAAACTGCTACTGCTAAAATCTAAATGTATCTATTGGCACCCATACACACCAATAAGCATAAACAATGTCAAAGAATGTAATTTCCTGCAGAACTACCTGACCTACCTTCCTACATCCCAACATGGCCCAGCCCCGCCCTGCTTAGAGGACATAATGAGACAAACCTGTTTGCACTTTCCCTGATTGAGCAGCTGAACTACTAACATCTCCCCCAAAAAAACAGACCCCTAAAAAACTCCCACTGGGCCGAATGAAAGGGGAGAAAAGCAACCTTTTTTTTTTATCAAACACAGAGGTCATGTGCAGAGAAACATGCATGGCTGTATTGACTGATTTTACAATGTGGAGAGTAATCAATATTTTCATCAGCGTGCAGTATCTGGTCTTGTGTGTTGTGTTTGGTCAATATATTCGTACACTTTAACAAAACCCAGACTATGTCATTAGAAAAGTAACAATATTAAAAGTGTTTTAGGTTGAGCACAGCAGTGAGCCCCTGGTTCAAAGAGAATAAGGTTGTAGGAACAATGTGTGTGCCATCATTTTATAATTGATCGTATAGTTTTGAACAAAGTTTTATTCGGCTAAATGGGCCAAAAACTGTAAACTGTAAAAGGTTAGACAATTGCTGGTTTGTATTTGGTAATCATTGAAGTATAAAACTCATGTGGTGTTAAAAAAAGAAAAGAAAAATGGATTGCATTTTTCCTGCAGGAGACTCTTTCCCCTTTGTAAGATGTTGGGATTTGGGAGAACAGGCACTTGAGGCATGTTCGAGAACATGTATCAGTAAGATGCTCTCCATCTGTGGCTACAACTGCCCTTTGAAACTGTATCAGTCATTGCTCACATTTGCATTCACTCACTAAGGTCATCTGATTTGTTCAGAAAGGTCATCTGTGTTCTGTCTTCTGCCTCCGATTTACATTTTCTCACATAATCCCATGTCGCTCTGGAATTCGAATGACGAGCGAGCCACGTAACAAACGGAGGTGTCCCCGCTGAATATTCGGGAACGTCGCACATCGTGATCCAGATGCATAGATGTCAATGATTTCCTCCTGAGTCATTATCATAAACTGAGATTTATTGCAATAGTGGCACTGCTGCAGTGCAACATGATTGCCCAAAGCAGTGGCACATAATATTCTAACCTGCATAATCAGAATTTCCCTCAAGAAGCGATATTACTTGAGATGTTCTGATGCTTGCCAGTGTTTCAATTCTACACTCTACCTGAAGTCTGGGGGGGGGCTGTCAATGTTCATATTGCCTCTTGATTTATTTTGAGCAGTTATTAAAGTTCACCTCCCTCTGCGAAATTCCATAATGATCTCTCTTACACTGGTATATGTGAGGCACATAGACTGCATGGGCTTTTTATTAAATCTGTGGAGCTGTGAATTTACTCAAAGGCATGTATGATTAATGAAGGTAAGGACCAAATACAATATCCCTGCCTGTTTCACACCTTCACAAACCCACAGCTTGGCTCTGATGGAGAGGAAAGGACAGCTGAGAGTGAGCAGATATTACTCTCAGCAGCCGCTGTTGTTCACCGAGATCATTCAATACCAGAGCGCGATTACTGTATCGATAATTGTGCTTCTTGTTTGAAGGTGGTAAGCATGCCGACCCCTGACACGCCACCTGTGTGTCTGCCGTCGGGGAAGAATTGTTGTGCATTTAGCGAGTACAGCCTTTTTCAAGTGTGCATTCAATGCTGACACACTTGAGAGACAATGAGAAACAACTTCAGCATGCAGATGACATACAGAGGGCCAAACACGGTGAATCATTTCCTTGTGTGTTTCCAAAACAATATCGTGTCGGCAGTGGCAGGGGAATTACTACCGCACTGCACACTACAATAATGTGCTGGAAACTGACTTTTCCTCCTCCTACTTGTCTGCCAGTCATCTCTCAGCAAGAGGAGGAAAGAAACAAATTAAGCAATACATAAACGCTCAGAAGTACATATCTGCCATGGTGGGCTCCATCAGTGCGCCCCGGGAGGCCGGCAGCACTCTTGCTGAAACGTAAACAGATGAAAACATCTCGACATCCAGACGCGCGTGTCTTAAGATCCCCAAGCGACCCCCTTCGATGCAGGCTGCAAGTCCCAGCGAGTGATTCTTTATCACTCCTCGGTCAATAAAGCCAGAGCCCCCTGTGGCATTCCACTCCGTCACCTTTTAATTACAAACCTTTAATATTTAAACAGAATTGAGGGAAAAAGTTCAAGTCCAGGCAGAAAGAAACACAAACTTTCTAGTGTACTCTTGATCTGTCTGGCTTTCTTCGGAATAATCACGCTAGTCCATCTCCTCTCCTTTCACCACTTCTCTGAAAGACTTTTTTTCTTCATCCTCACACTCTCTGCTACCTTATTCTTCACTCCACTCTCACCTTTATTCCTATCTTTTGCCACCCTCATCTACACTGCTGGCCCAATTTCTCATCTTTCGCTGTCTCCGTGTTTTAGCTATGGGTTCGTAAAGGAGTGACAACAGACAAAACTTCACAGATGAGTATTTGGGGAGAAAGTCAGGGTGCTCACCTGAATCCATCAACGTCACCAGCCACCCGCCAGCATCCTGACATCACAGCGGGAATTACAAATGGATGTGACACTCTTGTTTCTTTTTCTCACAGCCCTCTCTCTTTGCTTGTGTGCCCCCCTAGCTGCAACATTCCCGGAAATACAGTGCGCACCTCTCACAGCCGCTGTTTAGAAGATCTATTTTCAATCTTTAAACCGCCAGTATTCTAGAGATGTAAGCTTTTAACTCCGTCTTGGGTATCTGTGCCTGATTCCCAGCATTTGGGTTTCATCAGTGGCACAGATGGTAATGTCACATCTCTCTCTCTTGCTTCTACAGTATGTGAATGTTTTGATTCTGACTATGGGGAATAATGCTGCGACCTTAAGGTAGAACAAGGTTTGATTCTCTTGAGAGCAAATGAGTGTGCAGACAAGGGGCTGGAGAGCACTGTAAGGGAACAGGTAGAGCTGTAGGATCCACTAAAGGTCCTGATTACAGTCACTGAGGAAACATACCAGACAGAGGAAATTGATTAAATCACTTGCTTTCTCTTGTCAAACATGAACAGGTCAGACTGCTATGGTTGGTGCTGTGGGTAAATTGGATAATCTATTTATTTTTAAGCAAAATACATTTATTTTGTGCATTTGCTGGGATGGCAACAACAATAAGTATGGTGTTCACAAACATGCTGTGCTGTTTTCTTTCCCTTTGAAGCCATGGATTTAAAACATATGGTACCAAATACAGTACATGTTACATGAGGCTGTGACTTTTTCCACACCTGATTATCACTATTAACACGTGCACAACATTCCTTTCTTGCGCCTTTTCACACATGCCATGGCAATGACGGAATAGATGGGGCAAGGGACAGCCCAGCAGGTGAATGCCAACTGCAATAAAACTCAACACATGTACTGTATGTGTATGCCTGGCTATCGATATAAGTCGCCCCTATGCGTCTGCATACTATCGTGTTCAATTTCTCCATGTTTACAACAAACCCCATTTCCTGATATTCGCTTGAGAATTAAGTGAGTTACAGTGGATTTTGTACTGTATGGCAGATACGCAGACATAGTCAGCGCTGTCTTCATTTCTATATAGCAGAAGACGTCTCTTATTTTCAAGAACATGGCGGGCATGAGCGGTTTCTATCCCGTGCCAATGTTATTGTAATGTATTTAATATTCAACAAGTTTGGGAGACAAATCACGAGCAATGGCATAAATGCTGAACTGTAAACAAGTCAGGGATTCAAATACGTCATCAGTTGAGACTTTTGATTGGTTCGCTCGCTCTATGTGAAAGCGTCTTTTGTCAAACAGACCTAAGCCCTTAGTGTCCCGCACTGATACTGCTTTCATTAACAACAGCTGTACCCACATTTTCCGCAAATTGTTACTAGGTCTTGAAGTGGGGAATTGGCGGTGCAAATCACACATAAACCCATGCAGGAAACTTTCCTGAACATTTTAGAGATAGACTGCATGTGTGAAATGGGCTGAAGATAGCTCTTTCATTAAGAAGGTGCTGCTCATCATCTGTCAACTCTTGGAGGTACCTGCAGCTCATGAATGCACCACAGAAGAACAACGTGTCAGCTCTGCATGCAGAGGAGCCTGAAGTTCTTTTCCTGCTGTGTCCCATTTCTTCCCTTCACCTGTACCTTTCTGCTGAGTGTTCGTTCACCTGAAACGTAGTGATGTGTCCCAGTTAAAACTTCACTCTGCCAAGTGATTGTTAGTCCGTCCTCCCTCCCCCTAAATGGAGATTTTTCGCCACTGCACTTGGCAGTGAGCGTTACCCATGACGAACTTTGAAAGACTATTTAAAGCAGAGGGCAGAAAAGCGAGATTGAACAGGTACTCTCCTGTGATAAAAACACAAAAAGGAGAATAAAAGATTGACAGAAGTCTGACTTTCTATTGTATTATTTCAATCACAAGCTTTTTATTAGTGGCTCTGATGTCAATGTTATTATTCAATCAATTGCCTCAATCAAACATTTGATGAGATATGACAGTGAGCCTTCAGCCAGCCACAGTAAGCATCATTATCACACCATTTATGTGATTTGCCATTTACCCATGGTCAGACAGCAGTGACAGTGAACTGACCTTGCGTTACCTTTAGAAGTTTACCACAACCTTATACAACTCCAGGCTCCATAACAGTTCTCATTATACCTCAGCTTCTTTCTTCTCCGTAGGGGGGAATCCATGCTGGGCAAACGAAATCAAAAAACATTAAAACCAACACTCAGGGCTTCACTGGTGCTAGGTAGGCACAGCAGTAAACGTTGATAGTATAAGAAAAAAGTTCCCAAGAGTGGAGATGGTACTTGTAAAATACACTGTAGTACTCTTACACTGTTGAGATCTTGAGTGTTGCCATAAGAAGCAAGATGTTTACTATAGTTTGGCAAAATACGAGGTTAAAACGACCTTTCACGATTGTTAAATGTGTTGTTAACTGGTATACAAACCACAGCCACAGATGTTGTTTAATGTACATTACCGACTCCCTCCACAAGTAAAAGTAATTTTGGAAGAGTGCAAGAACCTTATGTGCTACATCCTAATTTGCGCTTCTACTTTCCCCTTGAGTTCTTCTGATGAATGCTTTCGAGGGGAACCCTAGAGCATAAACCCTGCTATTTCCTGGTTGCTGTCTAGTCAGCTGTTCATAGAGCAGCGTATGTGGGGAGAACTAGTGAACGCCCTGGGACTTTTGAAATATTCACATATGCAGTGACGTGTGATCCAAACAGTTTGCGTTCATCTTCAATCCTACTCTACTTGTGAGGATCTTAATTGACTGCATTCATCCTATAAAGCTCTGCTCATGCTTAAACCTAAAATCTGATCCTAAATATCATTCCTAAACTCATCACCACTTAGCTGCAGGGATGTATTTTCGAATTAGTCCCCTAAAATCCCTAATCATTACCAGTGACAGTGCTCTCAAAATATCCTCATCTTTTTTTATTTTTATTCTCCTTTCTAAATGTAACATTACGTGAATAGGTTTTCCTTGCAGTCTGATGGTGGATGTAGTGTCTCTAAGCAAAGCGATCCATTAGTGCCGGCATTGACTTAAGTTAACATACCATACAGGGACACAGACTGCATTTAACAATACTTACATTACAGTGATTGAAAGCTAATAGATACTTTTCATTGAGTCAGATAATGTCGCGTTGGTGATCTGCTCTTGTGCTGTATAAACAGCTTGTGACAGCACTCAGAGAACTGTTTGAACTTCATGCTGAGGGATCTTCAAATGTGACATCTGTAAACACCCGTGTCTACCAAAGGAGGGTTCTTACAGTATTTCTCTGGAGCTGAGCACTCCCAGCTGTTTAAGTTTATTCGGCTACCTCACATGGAAGGGTATATGAATATTTAAATACAGAGTATGTATAGTTCATGTTAACCTTATCTGACCGTGGCAAATTTGAACATAATGCATATGAATTGAGATATATTCTACTCTATTTGTGATTTAGGCTAATTTGCCAGCTGTAAGATGACTCAATTCTACCTGCAGTAACTACACATGCAACAAAGGGAACAAACACGCATTGAACATTTCCAAAGGGACCCTTTCTTCAATGTTGTAGGAACATAAAATATAAGGAACATGTACAGTAGAAACTATGTGAATGAGCCTTCTCCCACACAGCCAATTTCAGCTTGTTATTCAATCACTGTCATATGTATGCACAAGTGCACTCATGGATATGCACATACTTGCAAACGTACATGCTTATACAGGAGGAGGCTCACAATCTAAAAGCTTCCAGATTTGGGGCTCCTCTCTGGAGAGACAAACCAATTAAAAACGACAGCAGAGTCTTATCCGAGTTCTGTCTTTGTGTTGCTCAAAAATCTCCCTTCCTCATTTCTTTCTCCTCACCCCTTTCTCCTTCCCGTCATTTGTGGGAGCTAGTTTTAAGGCCAGGGTAAGGCGGAGTGGGGGTAGGTAGGGGGCCATCTTTTGTGTCTTTGTTGCTCAGGATATTTGAGTGTAATTGCTGCACTTGCTGCTAATTAACGGTCCAACGGAGATAAGCTGGCAAGAGGCTCAGAGCAGTATCTGTGCGGATTCACTGATAAAGGGACACTTTCAAGAGGAGGCAGAACCCCACATGACAACCTATCATACGTCGACTAACTGAGAAGGAACACTCCTTTCATTATAATTAGGTGGGATACATAGGTTTGAAGAGAGCAACACTAAAAAGTTTTTTGTTTACGCTCTAGTCTGTTTGGAAGTACTTTAAAAGAACATCAGCAGTTGGTGGAAACGTCTGCTCAGTTTTGATTGTCACAGCACTTGAAGAAGAGCATATGTTTTGTTCCATAATGCGACTATTGGTTTGTGGGTTAAAAAGGTCAAAAAGTCAGTGGAAATTTACATAACTTTGTAGCAAACAGCAGTTGTTACGGGTAAATGTGTTGTAAAGTTCTTATCAAAAGCTTCTTCTTAATTTAAGAGGACTTCTGATGTAGAATTTCCATGAGAGCAATCAAAGAAATACACATAGAGACACACAGACACATACTCCAAAGAGACATTGTGGTGGGTATAACAGCCCAGCATAGTGCAGTAGTATGTTTTAGCTCTGTATCATCTCCAAGAAGTTCAGAGGAGTTAATCCGCCAATGACGACAGAGCCTTAATATAGAGGCCAAGGAGGAGAGGGAATGTGTGCTGAGGGATTATGGGTAAGCAGATGAGCAAACATTAAACATTATAAGAGTAAACACTGACGGATTTGGTCTTGTTGGAAAAAAGAAAATATAAAAATGGATAGATCAGAAGAGGAGCTACAGCTGGAATTGGAAAGGGGTGTTGGTTTGATGAAGTGGTTCCCCCTGCTGTTTGCAAATGTGAAAACGCTGTTTTTCACGTGTGCAATTTCTGATAACATAGCAATCTGGGAGGACTCATCCCCAGCTATTTTCAGTCATTACAAAGCAAATTATAGCTGAATGTCAAGGCAATTTCCCGATAATCACTGGTGTTGCGGGGATAGACATTGGTCCCTACTCCTGTCCTTTTTTTCTGCTGATGGCAGTACATTTCACTCTGCAGTTGAAACCTAAAATATAGCTCCATTCTCTCATCCAGGGCCTATTATTACTTGCCTCGCCCTGTAGAGATTCAATTCCACAATCAGTCTGTTGAACTTGGCATCAACAAAGAGTGGCCTGTTCCCAGTGGATTGCTGCTTTCTCCTTCCTCCTCCCTAGTTTTCTCTTCTGTCTTTCACTCACACGTTTTCCTCTCAACAACCCCCCTTTCCACCTCTCCATGATAGAAACAATAATAGAAACGAGCTGCAGCACTCTGATTACTTTTGTTGTCACATTTTAACTCAGTAGGGGGTTAATTTTAGTGGTGCGATCATTATCTAGGAATGGAGGGTCCCATGTGCGACATGACATGACAACGGCTGCCTAATTCGGTACTGGCTTGCCACATATCACATAAATCTCCAGGTTCTTGTGTTTGCACTGAGAAGGGAGATGGAAATCAAACAAACAACACTCATGATGTATATACCTGCAAATGGGAGCTTTTTGGCAGCGCAGGTGTGGCCATGGACACTTGAAATGATTGAGTCCCAAACAGTGTAGGGAACCAATTACGAGATAGCACAACAGGCGTGACAGGACAGGGAGGAGGGGGAGTGCTATTGACTGACAGGTGAATTGCCCCTGAGGCAGGGGAGGTAATATTTGTCCCAATAGCTTGCTGACAGGGTTAGGAAGCAAAGGTCATCAACACAGCACAGAAGCGAGCAGCCAGACAGCTGCAGGAGTATGGCAGTCAGACAAAAAGAAGACTGTGTCTGTTGTGGTAAGGTGGCATCAAAAAAGGGGGGCTGACAGAGACAAAGCAAAGTGTTTCTGCTCCTGTTAGCAGGCATGTTAGTGTGTGTTATCACTGTTTTGGTACACAGGCAGTCGTATTGTATCACACTTAAAATCCAAGCGCAGAGAAAAAACTGCTCTTGCCATCTGTTTCTCCTCTACCTGCAACGCCCCCTCCTTCCCCTCCATCTAGCCACTCGTTTCACGTCTGCTTTCCCTGCAGCGTTTGTGTTTACTCGTTCTGCGGCAACAGTTTCCCTTTCCTTCTTCTCTCCTCTTTCCACTTCCATTCTTTCCAAGCCACTGGCTGGGGCCTTTAATCGTCAGTGGCACCTGTCCCCAAGAGCCATAATGTTCCCTATCCATCAGTGGGGATGACGGGCTATATTCCCCCCCCCCCCCCCCCCCCCCCCCGGGGGGGGGGGGGGGGGGGGCCCCCCCCCCCCCCCCCCCCCGTCCAACTAAGGCAGGTGGGGAGGGTTCACACTCCACCAGACCAGAGCGGTGGAAAGGTGTTTGTGCCGTAGAAGCTGACACTCATGGTCACTGGATCTGGACTCTTAATCATCGAGGCCTGGTGTGCGTGTCTCATCCCTCCCACCTCAACCCCTACAGCACTTTCTACACATCCCCAGGGGGTGAGGATGGGGACGGAGGTGAAGGGAGAGTAGAGGACAGGACACCCTAGACTGTCCCTCTGAAGGATGATTCATCTCCAAGCTCTGTGGCATCCACTAATGTGGTGATTGATGCTGGTCGTCAACAGGACATCATGCAGGTTTCTGTTGGAGAGTTTGTGAACATTGCTTGCCAGAGTTAAATCAATATATTGGAAAATAATCAAACATCTGATATCAGACTGTCATTGATACAAAATTAATTTACCAAATGTTAAGATTAGGTGTCTCACACAACGACCTTATACAATGATGCTATACGATGAGGAGTTTGCAACATGTGCCATAATTCTATAGGAATCCCCTGTTTCATTAAATCTTTGGCATCAGAGACTTATTCTGTAGCTGCTTGGCTACCAGTTGATTAGTGACATCCAACCATATACATATAGGTGTACAGCGTGGCCATTATAACCTTACAGGCAAGACTTGCTGCAAAGGTGGTACCCATTCATTTTCAATGGGAATTGAGCGATTCACTTGAGGTAATGAGGGGATGATCAGCAATGCAAAAAAGTAAAAGTAATAGTGGTTCAGGAAGTGTAGTCTTTATTTCCTGTGGACACATGTCTGTGGAGGACATTATCATTATTGTAGTTTCCAGGATCCCTCTTCTGTAGGTCACTTGTCTTGAATATTACCGATACAAACAAACAGTAAGAGTAACCGAAATGTTGGTGATATGTCCTCATTGCACAGGGAAATTGTGTGCACGATATACAAATCCAGTAGGTCAAGTTGAATCAAAAAGTTGGTCCGTAAACTGAAAATGGATGTTTGGGTAATAATTTTTCTGTTTAAAATCAGTTCAGTTAACCTGGGCGTGTGATTGTCTGACGACTTCATGATAGCGATTCTGTCCTGTTCGCAGATCTCCACAATTAATTTGGGGAGTGCAGTGTTAGTAATGCCTATGGAAATGATGGCCCAAGAGACACGTGACCATTGTTTTTTGTTGCTGCTGTTTAGCCTACATTCCAAAAGAAAAAACGTACTTCAAGAATGCTCTAATTTTTTTGTTTAGTTTTGTGTTTGTCATGTTTTTCTTGTGTAGCGTAAATGCACTACAACTGCATTTTGTTGTTCAACCCTGCATTGCAGAATGACAATAAATTATATTTGAATCCTTGAATCTTTTCTGCAGAAATCAGGTCCATAGGTAAGTACCTCCTAGATTCCTTTGCAAATACAAATATGTCACCACTTCACTGTCACATTTTACAAAGGAGATTTTAAAGTGACAGATTGTACGCATTTAGTGTTTCTACTAAAGACAAAAGAAGAGAAAGACATTATGATCAAAGATGATCAGGTGTTAAAAAAAGAAGAAGCTATTTCCTCACAATTAGGCATGTCTGGGAAAGCATTTTCACAGAGATATCTTTACTTTCATCTGCTCCCTCACAGAAATCACATAAATAGATAATAAATTAAAAAAACTAATTAATTGCTTTCTGCAGTGAAATAAGCGTCAATACTTTCACCATTCACTACAATAAGTGTCACTCAGCCATAATTGGAAAAATCAGCACAAAAAAAGATGATCTGACAACATGCCAGCGAGAGATATTTCTCTTTCTCGCTCTCACTCACTCTCGCCTTCTTCTCTATCTCTATATTTAGACCCAGGAAAAGGTTTGCGAAAGGAAAATCTTTTGCTAGAGACGCACTTGAAAAAACATGGAACTCTCAGCTTGGTTGGATATACTCAGCAAGAAAACATTTTGATGTACTTTATTTAGATTTTTTATATGTTTTCCCTTTTGTTACCATAGCGGCGGCCCTTTAACATTGATGGGCTTTTTCTGCAAATTACAAACCATTTACCATGTGCAAGAACTGTAGCTGCGGTGAAAATCAAACTAGCTAGCTGATCCAACAGAGATTGTCTGTGAAAACATATATAGCATGAATAGTACATGAGAACGAGAGACCTGTGCTGTTCTTCTGGAACATACTGAAGTTCATAATGAAATGTCACTGTCTTTTAACATCAAACTAAAATGAGTCTTCCTCAATTGTGAGCGTGATGTCAGCCCAAGGTTATACAGCATATAGAAACACAACTATAACGCAGAATAGGGTTTTACTGTATTTTTCATTGTGGCTTGAGTTTTTCAAGGTGACACACATTGCTTGTGAGGAGATACAGAAGGCTCTGCAAACCTACACAGGTAGATGAAGCAATAAACTACATATGTTTATAGACTCGTAAAGATTGAAGTTGTGCCACTAGAACAGATGCAGTAGACGAGTCAGGATGATGCCAATCATCCATGGTCCAAATGTGTCATCAACAAAATCCTAATACTTCTTAGAATATTCAGTAATAAGTTTTATGATGGTAATTATATGATATATATCGAAAATAAACGTACAATATGCAATTTGATGCCACTAGGGGGCTCTTGATCAAAAATAATAACAACAATAACTGGTGGTCTTCATTGTTCATCGTCAAGGACATTTTTACCGGGAGCCGAATTATCCACAGAGGTCTCTGCCTCTCCAAACAATTTGGACCCAGTGAGTAAAGCCGATAAAATCACTGAATAAAGCAGTTTCCCGTAAAAAAAAAAAATCTGTGTTTACCCCGGAGAACGCAGGGCGGCGTGGCTGCAAGCTAAACGCTAACATTTTCTCAGGTTTGTTTTTCTGCTAATTTAAGATTCAGATGTTCAGAAGGTTTTTACCGGGAGCCGAATTTTCCACAGAGGTCACCTCTTTTCCAAAAAAATAGGGACCCGGTGAGTAAATGCAGCAAATCACTAGATAAAGAAGCTTAACTTAAGATCCAGATTTCCGATGATTAAATTCCTTGATTTGTTTCAAATGAATAGTTAAAAACGACCATAATCTAAAAAGTGAATCCAAAAAAATCTTGCTTAAAACTGAATAAAAAGTTAATTTATTTATTTCTGGCAGGCAACCACATCACTTACGCATGCTCAAAGGGGAGACGTCGCCATTACAGGTGACCAAATGAAACCTGAGTGAAATGGACTGTTACCTGTTTTTTTTTTTAATTGTTGGTATCATTTAAGTTAATGTAAGTACACAACTCAGCAACATATATGACATAGGTCTGGTAATTTTTAGGAAATGTTACATATTATATCATAAATAGAAGTAGTTTTTGACTGTGGATTATGAAATTTTTTATTGAACTGACAAGGCAGCTTTTTGCACTGTGCCAAGTCCAGTGGCATGCCTTCCTTTTCCAATTTCATTTTTGCACATCTCATACTCCGACACTTACTGCGCAACCAGTATTATTTTATTGATTTATTTGACATGTGCAAAGCACCATAATAAACATTGCCGTAAGAGTAAGGGAAAATTCTATTTTTCATCTGTAGTTTAATCTTCTGTAACAACTGGCCAGTACTTCTACTGCTACTTTTACTTTACATGTAAAAGTAGGGATGCTTAACACAGAAAAAAAACCTAAACACGAGTTACCAGGCTGGAAGGCAGAATCAAGCGACAAACACACGAGGGACAAATTAACTGATGAAACACAGGTGTGATAGAAAACAGGCGGGAAATAAAACCAAAACATTCACAGTGAACTTTCAAAATAAAAGAGGAAACAGACTACAAGCAAAATCCCAGGACCATGACAGACCCTCCCCACCCAGCAGCTCACTGTCCCTGCATCAAATTGCTGCATTTGAGTCCTCCTCATTCTGCTTCCTGAATTCACCCACATGACAAGAGCACATCAATATATGGCTGGTGTATAGCAATGTTAGAAGAAATGTCACTTGTGTCCCTGTCTAAAATGAGCAACATCGCTATGTAAACATATTGAAGTCCTGCATTCAAAATCTTTTGCAGTAAAAGTATTTGCTTTCAAATTCTCTTCGTATAAGAAGTTTCAAAAGTAAAAGTGCTCACAATAGTATTGTGCAGAATATTATAGTTTAAAGTGTTCTTGGTAGCACCAGCTTTCACTCCATGCTGTTGGGTATTCTGCAGCAGTGTATCCTAATGTATAATGTTGAGTTTTATTTTGCTCGGAAAGTATTAATCTCACCAGCAAGTACATAAACATATACAGGAATAAAAAGTACATATTTCCCCGAAATTGAGACTCACACTTAATCAAATCAAATCAAATCAAATCAAGTTTATTTATATAGCCCAATATCACAAATTATACATTTGTCTCAGTGGGCTTTACAGCCTGTACAAAGTACGACACCCTCTGTCCTTAGACCCTCACATCGCACAAGGAAAAACTCCCTAAAAGATACCCCACAATTAGTGGGGGAAATATGGAAGAAACCTCAGGGAGAGCAACTGAGGAGGGATCCCTCTCCCAGGACGGACAGACGTGCAATAGGTGACGTGTGTACAGAACAAACAGCATAGTTAAAAATACAACATGGACAATCTATGCAACAGAAAACATGATACGATGGTATATATAAAAAAAAAGATGGATCCAGAGGGATGTCAAGGCTTCCTGGTGTCAGGCAGGACCAGGGCAACAGGTGCAGCCACGATTCGTGGTCCAAAAGTAATCTTTAATAGTGGCAACCTGCCAGATAAGGGACACAGAAACTCCGGGGATGATGCCCCGGATGGTGAGTTAGTAACATGCATTTAAGGGACATGAATGCATATCAATAGAGAGGGAGAGGAGGAGAACGAGAAAGATAGGGAAGAGGAGAGGAGTGAGTCCCCGGACAGTCTAAGCCTATAGCAGCGTAACTAGGGGCTAGTCCAGGGCAAACCTGAGCCAGCCCTAACTTAACACTTAACTCATGTAGTAATTGTAAAGTCAATTAAATATGCTATGTATCATAACTGCTCACCTTTGGTGTTTATTTCTCTGTCAACATCATTGTATACCTGAAAATGCTCTTTTTAAGGATATTTCTTTTAAAAGGCACATCCGTTTAACAATTGCTTGGACATTGCCAAAAAGCAGCCTTTTCTCAGAGGTATGTTTCCTATTTCCCAGCCTTATAGATGACCTTACATGAATGCCCTTCAACCATAACATACTGTATATTACTATATAAAGATATCCGCGTGACAATAGCTGCAATCATCCACCATTATTATGATTTTTTTTCCCTTGTTAAAGCTTAACATCTCTTGGCTTTCACAGTCTTCCGTCATCTTTGAATGCAGGGAACAACTCTCTCAAAATATTGCTCAGCACTTATCTCAAAGTGTAGGCTTAAAAAACAAGCAGCCGTTTTTAACAACAAAAGCAGTCATTAAGCAGATTGGCTTTTGTAAGGCTGAATAAGAAAAATCTGAAATGTTATTTGTGCTACGCGGCCACGTGTATTTCGATAATGCCAATAAAGACCACATTGTGTTGTGTTTTTCAAGAAGACACAATCGGTAAAAGAGGATCTGAGAAGTTAATTTGATTATTGATTGGTGTGTGTACAGAAAATATCAATCCATAATTATGGTGTCTAAGTACCAAAACAAACCACATACCAATACATGTTTTGTTCAAAATGTCACCTATGGTCCTTTTCAAGTGTTGATTCCAATAGGGGGGGACATGGATCATATGTGTAATTTGAGAGGACTTCCAAGAAATCACATGTTTGAAGCTGAAAAAGGATCCCCTGAATGACTTTGTGCGTGTGTGTGTGTGTGTGTGTGTGTGTGTGTGTCATGACTGCTGCTCCCTGGACACCAGCTAATGTGATGTCAGTGGGTTTTTTAAAGGCAGGATCACTTTCCTCCGTCCTTCACAAACCCCTCAGACGTGTGACCTTCACCACCACAGGTGCCTCGGAATGCCCGACTACCCTTTCAGATTCATTCACAGCAGGATAGTATGACACATGTCTGTGTGCTTTTGCAATGTTACCACTTCAATTTGTCCTCACAAGGATAACACATTTTGAGCCACACAACTTCTAAAAGGGTGGAATTTAATTTAGCTTTAAAGGAAATGCTGTCTAAAAGAGGACAAATGCATCGAACAATAAACAGTATTCTAGAAGACAATCTCGCCACAAGGTTCATTGGGTGGGAGATGGTGCTTTCGATCACATCACATGATCTTCATCAGCAAATTGAGTTTGTCTGTCATGGGACAGAAGATGTTCAAATCTTAAGTTTTTCAGAGCACTTTCAGAGCTTTTCACCCATGTGACTTAAAAGATGAAGTTTAAAGTTCATTATTGATTATATTTTGTATTGTATGAATAAATCTCAGCTGGGGAAGACAAAAGTAAAACAAAAACAAACAAAATGGATGGCAATAATATTTTTTTGCGTGAACTGTCAAAGTAACGTTTTTCAGTTTTCTTTATTTTAAGTATGCTGAAATAATTTTACAGTATTTACAGTGCCATAGAAATGAAATTGTCAGTTCATCCTATTTAAAAAAAAATGTGTTCGCACTTACAGCTCTTGTGGTGTATCTATGCAGATTTACGTGAGTCCAGGTTGTAAAAAATCTGGCTATGAAAATTCTGCCACCGTCCCAATACAAGAAGGTAAATATATAGTCTGTGGATTCTCCAAAGTGCCTTGCGAAACAATTGCTCATCAGTGGCCTGCACGAGTCATTTAGGAGAACATCTTGCATTGATTTCCTTCCATAAGTCAGGAAAATGTCATTTTTTAGCATTTATCTTAATGTTAAACAATTTCTCCTTTATTTAAGTCACAGTACGGTGCTGCTCTGATGATGTTGTTGGTGGTTGTGTTAACATTTTCTTATTGTTTCGGGTCCCGTAATACAACTACTGACGCTGCTAAATGTATGTTTGTGTGTCTTCTTTTGACTCTGAAGTAACTTTTTTGTGACTGAAACCTTCACACAAATGGGGTAGAAAACAGTCGCCTTATCCAAAAAAGTACTGTTTTTGATTATGCTAATAGAAAATGAGGTTATGAATATGAAAATGTACTTGCATACTTGCTAGGTTGATAAAGCTAGAGCTACTGTAAGTGAGCGTTAAATGCCCTTTTGTAATATGGGTGAACTGACCCTTTAACAATTCTTGAGGCTTGGTATAGTGCCAGCTAGAGTGACTTCACATGCAGTAAAGTGTGTGTTAGTATGTAAAGTGCACATCTGTACACGCTCATGCCTGTGTGGCTGCTTCCTGCTGACTGTGGCCTCGGGGAGAGAGCACGGGAATGTGCCCGGCTGGTGTTCACTGAGCAGTCAGAGTCAGTTAATGGCAGCGAGCTCTCAAGGTCAACCTCCATCAAAGACCGAAGCCAATCAGGGCTGACACGACCCTGCCATCGCCACATGGCAGGGCACCGGTACTGCGGCCAAATCCTCTCTCTTCCTCCTCAACCACTTCTTACTCCTCCATCCCTCCGACTCTCTCATCCCCTTCTCCTCCCCTCCGCCCATAAAAGCGCTGCTTCTGCCAAAAACCTGCTGCCCTCAGCACTGGCGGAGGCATGTCTCTCAGTCTGTCTCTCTCACTAACATACGCATTTGCTTACTCATTGGTTCGCCACACACACACACACACACACACACACACACACACACAAAGCAGACACATATTTCTGTACTTATTATCCCTTATTGTCTCTCTCAGTCGCTCTCTGTGACCTTTACACCCATCCATGGTCAGCCTGAGCTGCCCACCATGTTGTCTATGATGGGCGGCTCTAAGTATAAGCAGAGCCTTTGCTTAAGTTTATCAGAGTGCATACTGTGCGAGCTCCAGACAGCATTTGAGAGTCTTTATTCTTAAACTGAGTGATCTGAATCATAACCACCCCAGATCCAATCAGGAGAAAAGTGAAGCCAGTGTGGAAGTGGCTTAAACTGGCATTCTCTTTAATATCCAGCAGGGGGTGGTTCTTTTGGTTGCAAAAAGAAGTCAGATTGTATAGTCTATGAGAGAATTACCCCTACTTCTAACTTCATTTGTTACCTCAGTAAACATTTTTAAAACATTAGTTTATGGTCTCAATTGCTAGTTTCAAGACTTCTTCAATACAGCATGATGTTCATATTGTAAATGATGGTCCTTTAGAGTAAACTAGACGACAAAGTGTGGTATGCTTAAGAGAGTGGCTACCTTGTGATTGACAAGTCACTACCATGGCGGTCTTGGTGTTTTCTGTTCATGAAAGTTAATTGTAACATTTTGGTTACCTAAAACTGTCTTATTCAGTGTTTGGTTGTACTTAGTTCCACAATCTTGTGTCACTGCCATGGTCACCGCTGGTTAAAAACAAAAAACAAGATGGCGACTGCCTAAAACCAAGTTGGCCATGGCAAAAACGCCAAACCCAAGGCTTCAAAACAGTATTCCACAAACCACTGGGTGACGTCACAGTGACTATATCCACTTCTTATATACAGTCTAGGGTCTTTCACATTAGCAGCTTCCCCTTGGCAGTATTCCTTCTTTGGAATTGTAGATGCCATTTGACTCTCTGTGGAATTGTTAAAGGTTACGTTAAGGAGATGTTGGAATAAGTAAATCCCAATGGTAAAAAATCCAAAACAAAGACAACACATGCTCTGACTTTGCTTAAAGTTACAGCTATAGTTATAATACAACTGGCTGAAAATGATTTTGAGCTTCAGTATAGTGGCATAAAAGTGCTTTAAAATGAAGTAGCTTTTTGTCATGCGGGGAAAATCTATTGTCAGCATTTCAGCACTGATACATTTTTTTTCAGTATAAAAGCAAAACAACAGAAAAGTAAATGATATATTTGTTCCCTGAACCAAGGAGTCTTTTCTAGCATTATATGAAGAAGATGGATGAGGAGGTGAATATGTGCAGCTGATTTAATGGTCTCCCAAATTGAGTGCCCCCTTTCATTAGATGTTTTTCACATCCATCCATCATGTTTAAAAGCAATCTATCACTTGGAAAAATAGCAATAAACAGCCACACAATAATTAAGTTGCTGTAATTCATTTAAATACTTTAGGAATGTATTTCAAATGCTACATTTTATTGTGTATTTTATTTACATGCTATGATTCAGGACAAATCACAAGATAATATCTGGTTACTGGACATACTACACTTGATTAGGCTAACTTCAAAAGGGCATTCTTAAAGGTTCTAAATACATCTATTGATTCTGTGTATGTACAACAGCCATCAGAAATGTGGCCAACACATATGAAAATATTTCTTTCCTGAAGGGTATTTTAGTATTGGTACATATGTATTTAAGTGTCTCATGTACAGGAAATGGCAATTACAGTATGCACTGGTATAAAGCCCTTGGAAATGTATGAGAAATTAAATACCAAGTTAAATTAATAATGATAATAAGCTTGGTTTCTTACAATTTGAGACTTATTTTGATAGTTTTTATCATTATTCTTAATGATAATAATGACAGTATGCTCTCTGAATTAATGTGATTGCTGGGATCTGGGAACACAATGACTTCAATCAAAGAAATCTGACAGAGTAAGACTTTTTTGTAGTGATGTTGTGATAACTGGTGACTAAACTGTTATCATGACTGACCAAAGCTAAGGAAATAAAATTCAAACTCCAATACACCAGAAAAATCCTTAAAATACAATTAAATAATCTTGGCATCACAACAGGTCCATCTATCCAATGTGAAGACAAAATAAACAACACTTAAACTGGAAACATGCACCCAACAACTCAGATGTAAAAAGTGCAACTAATGACATCACATTACTGCAACCAACTGCCGGCAACGACGCAATTAGGAGTGGTGAATTAGACGATTTCAGCAAATAAGGCCAAATGCAGGGCATATTTTGTTTTGGGTTACACACCCACCATATTGCTTATGAGAATACATTGATTTTTATTTCATTGCCAGCTTAATGGTACTTATGACTTAGGGTTTAAAACCAATTTCTGGGCAGACTATTATTTGGAGAATTCCCCCATCTCTTAGAAAAACAGACTTATCTAAGTGTTCAGTGTTAGATTCATGTGTTAAATCTGCGCCTTGATGTGGTTAGACAAGAACAGCTGCTAAGAGCTCCCTAATGAATTGAATACTGGCTTGTGATTTAGGAGATTCACTTAACCATGCTGTGCGTGTGCATGTGGGTGTGAATGTGTATCTTTCTCATTTCCTCATTTCTATGCGCGTCTTTGCCTGCATACAGCTGAGTGTGTGTCTGCACGTGTGTGTGTCAATCAGTGCCTGTGCGTATCCTTGATGCTTTGGTCCTTGCGTGTCTGTGTGCTCGCCAATGATAACCGATAAACAAAGTGAGAGAATAATAACCCTCTCTCTCTCCTTCCCTCTCTCCCACCCTTTGCGCTTTGTCTCTCTCTCTCAGTGTTGACAGCGCTGTCTGCTGGAGTGTGCTGCTTCTTGTCTCTCGGCACATTGTGTACCCATTAACAAGGCCCTGTGTGTAACCCGGCCACCCACCATCCAACCCCCTCCTCCTCATCTTCCTCGCCTCTCGTCACATCCACCCTGTGTTAAGCTAAGTGCTCTGCTGCAGCGCGCTAGCATGAGGGAGCAGCAGCCCAGCCCGGATAAGAAACAGGTAAGGGGGTGGGACGATGGAGGCAGATGCACTCTTTTTACCATTAAACTTTATTAAAAGATTACATTTGACAGAGTTTGGACCTCTTTCCTCCGAAGCCAGACTGCAAGACCATTAGCATAGGGTAACACTGCATGGTGCACAACTTAGTCTCCATTAATAACCTGAGCTAGAATTGAGAAGAGGATAGTTACAGTTTGGCAGTGGGTGGGGTCTGGATGGATAGGAATGTCCTTGGCGTTGTGATGTGTAGTGTCAAGGGCCAATGTGCCATAGTATGGTGTAATTTGCTCAAGTGATTCAAGTGTCTGGAATCAGAAAAAGTTATTCTATGCAGATACCTAATGCATCCAAAGAGGTTTTCTATTCTTGAACAGAGACAGCAGGGGATTTCTCACATAATGAAATGCAATCTTAAAGCTGCAATTGTCATGATTATTATGCAAGAGAGCAGCGAGTGCACACTTCTGCCATTATGCAGTTGGATTCACCGATGGTTGAACCGGCTACACTGTGGTTGAACTTTTCATCGTCTCCAAACCTTGTCATCCCAGTATGAAGAATACAGAATGAAGTCATATTGCATGATCTTAGGGCAATGCGTGTGACACTTCAAACTTGTAGTAGGTACATGAAAGCGAGAGGAGCAAAATTTACATACACAAATAACAGCCGCAGCTAAAAATGAATGGAACCATTAGTGCCTACAGTATGTCAATGGAAGCGCAGGTAAAACAATGAGAGTCAGCAATATTGCAGCAGAAGATTGTAACATTTCTCTTTCACATGGAGTATTACAAGTAATGGTAAAATTAAGTATCAATTTACACCCATTCCTGAATTCAAATTGTCCTTTTCCCTACAGCCACCTGTTAGACATTAAACATTGAAAATGTGGTGTTTTGCATTGCCGCTGCAGAAGTATGAAGCATATTCAGCTACAGGTCAGGGACTTCTTAGCTGGTAGGTTCACACTTTCTTGCACAAAGACACTTTAACAGGGTAATTGCTTGTCTCATAAGCTTTCAGCTGAAGGACTACCACCAACTACACATTTTAACATGTTTCAATGTTTCTTACACTTTGCCTCTACTAGGAAATTCTCACATGGGTCAATACGACCTGAATATTAATTTGAAAAACCTGTAATAGTGCAATCACATTATACACAAACAGTTTCTCAAGTCTCCCTCATATATAGATATCAAAACACAAGCATAAGTACACAAGCACAGACTAATTATAACTCTAATTTCACTTAAATAGTCATTCAGAATATATATTTTATCCTTCTTCCATCATGATTGCAATGTGTTTGCAGCTTAGGACCCACATCTCTCTAGTATATGTACACGTTTGAACCCCACATCATATGAAAGGGCCCAACTATAGATGATTGTAATAAGATGGAATGGAATAATTTCACCTTAGCCTTGCAGTGACATTACTGCCCTGCTGCAGCAAGTGTATGCAGTCAGATTGAGAGATTTGCAATTTTGGAGTACAGTCAACTTGAAAGTGACTCAGGAGAGGCATATAATCTGCACTGTTATCTGTGACAGGATTCAAAGGCAGCGATGATAGGGGACCCCAGGACATTATGGGGACTAAGTAGCTCTATCTGGCCTGGGCTGGATCAGCACATGGTGGGATAGAGACGCTTTGATCACACACACCCATACACACACACACACACACACACACACACACACACACGCACACAAACAAACTGCGGAAAGAAAAACGATGACTGCTGCCTCGCTCCTCTTGTGCAGTTCATTCCAGGTCTTGAACAACTTGTTAAAGAAGCACGTATACAGAGACATTTGTGGTTTATGTCTTACTTTGGAATGTAATTTAACAGTATGGACGTGAGCACAATAGCATATCATCTATGTTCAAGCAGAAAAGGAAGAAAAGCAGTACTAAACAACAAAAGAGGCTTGAGCGATATCACTGCACTGCCTGTCGTTTCAATACTTGCTTTCTATTTTTTGAACATCCTCATCTTACCAAAACAAAAAGACGCGTTTGTGCCTTTGATCCGCTGTTTTGTGTACACCGAGAGGCGCTTTGGTGCCAACTACCCTCTCAGCGGGAAGAACTCGATTCCCATCACATGCAAAAAGTCACAATTTTGTTTTCATACAGTACACAGCCAATCAGCAGAACAGAGCACTCCGATTTTGATGAAAATCCCAGGCCATTTTTGGTGCTATTCACTTCATGTTGTGTTGAGTAAGTGGAGGAGAGGAGGTAAGAAAGAAATTGGGGATGGCGTTAGACAAGGGTTTGGAGCTAGACCCCAAAATCATCATGACACGAGGACATGGTATGTGCCTTAGCTCGAGGCGCCACAAAGGGACCGATGTGTTGGGTGTTTTAAAAATGTATCAAGAAATGACACAACTGGGGCCTCATTTATTCTGCATGAGCCACACACAGGGAAGGATTTTATATTTTACATAAAAAATAGAGTGAGAAGAAACCAGCTCTGGAGACATCTCAAGTGGAGTTTGATGTCCGAGCAGGACACTCTGCTGTGTTCCCACGATACAGCACCATCACTGTATTACATACTCTCAGCTTTCTGGATTTACTTACTTGCCTGTACGCGATATATCCTCAACAATGAGGGAAAAACACACAATTAAACATAAAAAATTAACAAACCGTAAAACCTTCAAGCATCACAACGAGAAATACTTGTATCAGGATTCTCCGGCATACAGCGGGTAGTCTACTAAGAGTGAGAGAAGAATTATTAAATGCTGATAACAAAATGGAACATGAGCAAATCACACAGAACAAACTCAGTGGGAACAATCAGGTGAACATCTAGATCTGGCGCAGGGCAGTAATAGCAACTGTGTCTCTATTGTCACTGTCAATACAAAACACCTACAAAAGGAAATGCAAGTGGAAAGACTGTCTAAAGCCACCGTAGCAGCATCATAAGGCTGTGCAGTGGTGCTTTGAGCAACATGCTAACATCAGCATGCTAACGTGCTCGTAATGAAAATGTTTAGCAGGTACATTGTTGAACATGTTCCCCATCTTAGATGAGCGTATTATCATTCTAATATTTGCTCATTTGCATTAAAACATAGGTACAGCTGAGGCATGTGGGCATCATTTCTAAGGAAAAAAATATTATATACAGATTATACTACGCTGCAATGCAAAGGCATATATCAATAACAAAGTCTATCATTTGCCACCACCATGTATCAAAGCACTGTTGCTAAGAATTCTTAGATGCTAGGAAAAAGACAAAAGAAGCTTTTGACTTCAAGCTCCTCCTTAGACTGCTTACGCAAAAGCCTCATATTACAAGACTCGGTGGACTTGAATTATTGAAACCTATCTCTTCTCATTTCCTGTTCTTTCGCAAACAGTGAAGGAGTGGATGTTTCAACAGTCCTAAAACAAAAGAATTACAAAGAAATATGGAGTGCCAGTCAATCAAGTAACTACAAAAAGCTTCTATCTAAAGTAATGTAGCTTATATGTTCTACTTTTAAACATATAATAGAATATCTGCTACATTTTCTCTGATTGTTTCAGGACTTGTTTCTGCTATTTTTTTCTCCATTTTGGTTCATTTTTACTGTAATATTGACTATGCCTTTACTCATATTAAAATAGTAATCCTGTGCAGCACGCTCCTGATCAGCTAAAGAAGTATCACTGTGACATACTGTGAAAAAGACTCAGCATGATCCACTGCTCTGCCATGATGAGTGCTTCAGCACTGCACATCTCCAGGCCTCTTGGAGGTGAAAAATTGTGGGTGTCTCAGAGAGAGCCATCTGTTATCATTATGGAGATCCTGAAGGGGTGAGCGGTGACTAAAGTGGGATTCTAATTGAATTGGGTGGAGAGGTAATCTTGTCAGAGTGCTGTGGTGGCTGGCACCACTGCCAACTCCTCCTCCACAGGCTTCTCTTTACCCCCGTGTTGAAATAATGCATGACAGTACAGCTATGGTAGATATAGTATATATAGTGTATGGAATGTGTATAAGTTGCTGTTGAGGAGATGCTTTGTGGTACATTATGAAAAGGGTCCATATTCTTCATTTAGCTGAGGGCGACAAACAGAAGAAATATCTGTCCATCAGCAACATAATGTATGTCATTGTCTCTTCAAGTTTCATTGGTTTATCATTTTGGCTGAAACAGACTTTTTTTTTTTTTTACTCAAGCTACATGGAGGTAGCGCATGAGAATGAAGCATTAGTTTGGGAGCAGAATTAAGCATCAGAAACATGAAATAATGTCTCCTGCTGGGGATGGTCAGGACATTCTGCAGGTTCGGCCGTGTGTTAAATATCTTTTAGCTCGAGCCTGTTGGGTGCCGTTGCTGCTGAAATGTCTGGGTTCTGTTCCAGATGTAAGAAATCACATAGACATCTTTATATACGTAAATATATATATATAACATTTCTAGAACATAACCTTCCTCAACTGTACGTTGTGTGGTTTACTCCATAAGTCGAGATAAGAATGGTGATTTAAAAAAAAATATATATATATATATTTATAAACAAATATTGCTGTCTATTTAGTGTTTTAGCTTTTATTAGCCTTTAAAAAACACAATTCCCCCCCACAAGCTTTACACCATCACAGGAACAAAAACATTGGCAGGTCAAGGGGACCACAGTTTTTTTCCCTGAGAGGTTGAGTTATAAGACATAGATAAATATTAATACTATGTTACATAATATTTACAGGCCACTCTGAGAAGTGTCTTTTCATTAATGTTCATAGTTTTCCTGCACCACTGTCCATGCTTGACCTTAATGTCAGCTCATTATCGGCTTAATTGAAAGCAGAAAGACGGAGTTGAATCCCATGTACATGTACAACTTCTATGATACGCAAAGGTTCTCTGCCATGCACGAACCCACCCACCCACAAACACACACCCACACACACACACACACGCCCATTCGCACAATTATTACTTTTTTATCCTACAGTTAGAGGTTGGAGGAAGCTTCCTCATTAATGTCCCACATCTGTGTGTGGGAAATCGCCTGACAATGGCCTAAAGATTGTAATGACTGTTTTAGTACATTGTACATTTATTTGAAATAATAAGTAGAATATTATAAAATATTAATTTAGTAATGCACACGATCCTTGGATGCTGGGACAACTGAATAATTCTGTAGCATGAAATTTTTTATTTTAAGTGCAAAATACAAGGAAGCCAGGAGTCCTAGAAATAATTTAGTACAGTAAGTTGTTAAAATTGTTCTGTTATTTTAGCACAAAAAACCCCGCAAACACCGTTTTACAGACACAGTCTCAACCACACTCCCACCTGACCGTCGTGGGTTATGGCTGCCATCCACCTTGGGGAAACCTTTTGACAAAGTACCAATGGCCAGGCTCCAGGTCTCCTCATTCATGTGATCCAACTGGAAGCTACTGACGGCACGTTGCATTGTACCAAGTGAATAGTGTAAGTCCTCCACAGGAGCATAATGCAGCACTAGTAGAAGGTCCTCACCCTGAACTTTCTGCAATGAAACTCTTTTCATTTCTTTTCTGTGACGTGACCTTCATAACAATGGCTTCTGCAGGGATGTCAAGCTGCGCGTGGAGAACAATGGTCAGTGGGTTGGCCAGACACATATAAATGCCCTGTTGATAAAACCTTTAAATTTGAATAACGACCGTTTACTACTCTGTTCATTATATTCATCATTTTACAATATGTTTGTCCAGATCAGACGGCTTAAATGTCATTTTCCCTCTGTTCACTTTTGTCCCTTGACCTTTTCCTTTCATTCATAACTGTTGTGAATAATTGTTCTTAATGTAGGCCTATTTATCTGTTCTCATTTGGAAAATCAATTCTTATCAAGAGGTACGCTTTAAATGCACCTTCTTTGGCTGATCTTGTAATTCTTTGAATTACAGTTTCTTTGTGAAAACTCCCACCTGTAATTAATGAGCAGAAATGTACAATGCACAGTTTACAGAAAGCTGTTATGGCTCTGATTTAGAAGGTTTTAATAGCAGGGTTATAGTTAAAACAATTCAGGTTTTAAAACTGAGGCCTATTAAATGCTGCACTGGTTTTTGGTTAAAACAGAATCAATGTTAGTTTGTGTAATTGTTCTATACAAACTCCCCTCATTGTTTGTGTTCAAGTGTTCTGAAAAAGTACACTTCTTTACCAAGATCTCTCAAAGCCATCATCGATATAAACAAAGCACATGCAATAATACTAACCTTGTTATTCAGCCAAGCCACTCGTTTTCACACTCCATTGCTCATTATTCCCCTACTTTATTGGACCACTTCTGTAGAATGGATTCCACGGCTGACCACTCGGCATACTGGTCCCTCTGAGGGCAGATGTGCCTTAGCCTCACCAACATCAATAAAAGATGACAGTTTGAACCACTGAGGTGTAGTTCTGCTGCCCTAAGCAATCCTCAGACCACCACTAATTGATGGGAGCATTTAAAATAATAGCCTAGTCGGGAGAATAATACCCTAATCTGAACGTGGAAAGGTACCAGCAGGGTTCCATGGCACTTAGAAATGAAGGCAGGGTAAAGTGGAATATTCTGATTGGGAGCCTTGAAGCCCTCAAGGACTGCAGCAGTTTTTCTTTTTTCCTTTATTTGAAGAGAAAGCCTGGCGTTATTTCACAGTGAAAGGCACCTATTTTCCTCACATGGGTAGTTTGACATGGACAAATAGGGGATACAGGGAAAGAGAGCAAGAGAGGCGACTTAAAAGCAGGACTGAAAAGGCACTGGGAAGGGATTATGGTGATTTAAAACCTCTCCTACCTCTACACGTCTTCCCAGTGGTTTTTAGAGGCAGACTGGAACATAATGAAGACAGTCCATCAGTCCATCCAGCTTTTCATTTGAGGTTTTAACACAGTAGCTGCGATTAGGCAGTGTGAATGCATTTGAGAGAATGAAAGGAATCAATTTCATTGTGTCTGTGTAGGTGTGTAGCTGCATTTGTGTCTGTCTACAAGCGATTGCATGTTTTCTTTGTATGTATGCATGCATGTCTGCATAAATCTGTGCTTCACCTCGACGTGCCTCCTCCTTCCATTTGGATTCTTGTGTTAACGACCACAGGCAATCGACTGAAACGGCAGGCTTCAGCAGGAGCACGGAGAGAAGCAGACAAATTAATGATCCCACATCACAGCTCAGATAAGAGGCAAGACATATTTCCTCCTAAAAAACAACAACAGCCACCTGTGTTAGATTATCTCCACACTTTCACTCACTTGCCCCTTCCTTTCTTCCACTCTCCCTCCTTCCTGTCTTCGTAATGCATTGCCGCCCTCACCCTGAAAGTGGGCATTTATTTTGCTAGCACAAAAAGAGAGATAGAATTCACAGGGAACTGCCCAAGTCCGCTGGTTGTGAAAAAAACCCCAGAAATAACCGGCTACAGGGTGACACAGTGTTTACAGGGAGCACAAACATTACACTGATCATCATTACAATTCCAATGAACCATTTTTACCTTGAAAACAAAACACTTAGGGAAAAGCGCAGAAGCAATTCAGATTGCCCTTTTTGATGTTCACCACCACTTTCTCACATGTGAAAAAAACAACTCTTTACTTTTACTTACCTGCTTTGCACCAGTGATTACCATTTCCATATTACTGCAGTCATAAATGGAAGGCAGCACATCAAACACAAGCCTGTGCTTCAGTAAGTGTCTGCCCACCTTGTAAATAACAAGTGTTGAAGCTGGCTGCTTATTGTCATTTGTCAATACACTAAGAAATAACGCACAAAGTCACACAATGCAAAAAGCAAATTCTTCTTATTAGATTAATTCTGCCTGTAAACAAGATGAGAACAGAGCCAAGCCAGTCTGCATGCAGCCCTCTGTGGTAGTGTATTAAGCAGAGGGAGCCAAGAGAGATAGCCCTGTGGCTTAAATTGATTGCTAGAGACATATGTTGGCAATGCTGTATTTCACTCTGTGTGAAATCTTCCCTATGGGGCAGACAGCATAGAACAGGGAGGGTGGGAGAGGAGAGAAGGGTGCACTGGTTGTGGAGGAAGTAAGAAATGAAGATGAGGAATGAGCGTCACAGCAAGGAGCCATGTGTGTACATGCGTCTATTTGTATGCAAAAAACGCATGGTTTGAATGTGTGTACGGGATATGCAAATGCATAGCCTTGCCCAAATCTTCAGCTGTGCACTGGTGTTTTTGTGTGCAAGTGTGACGTCTATGCAGACCTTGATGATAAGCGAGTTATCTTACCATGCTGAGTGGGCCATTTAAAAGACAGCCATTTTTTTTGTTGTTGCAAGTTTCGTGGAGAGAGGTATGATGGAGAGGGAAGGATGGACAGGGAGGATGCTGCGAAGTGTGTGGTGTGTATGTGTGGCGCAGAAGAGAAAGAGAGAACACAAACAGCCAGTGGGGAAAGAGCAATACAGAATAGAATTCGTCACGCTTTTTGTATAGTGCATACATTTATAGCACACACATATTCATACATGACACATGCTCGCGCATATCTCCACAAACATGCAAATGACATGTAAACATGTAGTCCCATCCACACACATAAAGACAAGCATGGAGGCAAATCCCATATCCCTCTCACCCACACAACCCCACCTCATTCACCCACCCACCTACACTTGTGCTTATCACCACTTAATCATCTTCAAGAAATGTTACACGAGTCACCATGCTGTTGTTCTCTTTGCTAATATATTGCGCTTGTACGACATGTTTCCAGACGTATTATTATATATTGCAGTGATACCTGGGTATGTTAGTAACTCATTTCACTCTGAGGAACAACTGCACTGACTTATTTATGTATTTACACAGAGCATATTAGCTTACATCCCTCAGCAGGTAAGCACTGGCAGGTCTACAGAGCTACTGTCTCTGCGTCAGTGGTTCTGTGACTTGTAAGCACACTGCAGAGGTCATTACATGGGTTAATCACCTGTGTTCATCACGTGTGCCACTCAGAAACCAAGAGGGTGTATGGAGGGAGGTGGAGGGAGACGAATGCTGCATTCAGGTCACATGAAATTTCGCCTAAATATGAGCTGTCACCTGTCGCAAGTGTCAGTCTTCTATTGGCAATTAAAAAGGATGTTTTGGGTATATATACTGTATCCCCAAAATAAACGTTGTGTCAACGTAGATTGCAACAACTTTACAATTTAACTACTCTATATTCTTGTCAGTGATCGTGAAAATCAGTAATCGCCTCCATACTCACTGATCAACTGGACTTGCAAGAATAATAACTAATACCACTTTCATTTTTAAAGTATTGTTCGGATATAACTATAATAATAAGACCGTGATCTTTACATTCCACAATGTCAGCTGTGGCCAAAAAAAACACATTTGTTTTCCGTTACTTCCGCAGAAAAACACCATGGAATATCTAAAGACAGGCATGAAGTAAACACTAAAGCGAACACGGTGTGGCCTATGGCAGTGATTACAGATAAACTGGTAAATTGAAAACAAAATATGAACAATGTCAATATGTTGTTTATTTACTACTATAATAGCTCAATAAAGCAAGGTTTGAACTCAAAACCACAACTCACAAAATAAGTTTTTCAAAAGAGGCAACTTTGTCCTAAAAAGCAGAAGCTCCACCTGAATAGGGGCCTTGGAATGCATCAGGCTCTGTTCAGGGGGTCCAGAATTTCTAACAGTTCCCCTGAAAAAAGGTACAGCTCAAGATCAGCGTGATTATTTCTGTAGACGGCAAAATATATGGGTCCAAACACATATGAATGATACGTGTTAAGCGGTTAAATCTCCCCAAAATAACAGAAGTTGGGTTTGCTGCAAGAGAGATGATCCAATTACAAAAAAAAAGTTGGGGCACAGCGAAGCGCAAAGAGGACATATGGAACGCGAGGCGCAGTCTTCTTTATAGGACAAAATCCTTCCTCTGGAGAATGTATCAGTGGAGAATGTGTGTGAAGGCAGAGATGAAGCAACTGGCATCAAGATGTGGAAGAGAGAGACAAGGTGGTGTCAGGACATGGGTGGGTGTAAGTGGGGGGGGGGGGGTGTGAGCTGAGGTAAGAGGGAGTTTGCATTTGAGATCCACACAAGAAAGCGCGTGGGTGAAAGAGAAGGAGTACAGGTAAAAAGAACGACAGATGGACGTGAAGAGATGTTGGCAAAAGCACCAAGGCACTCAGAGGAGAGATTTTTCACAGCTATGACGAATCCTCACGCAGAGGAGCCATTTAAAAGGCGAGCAGGTGTGAGCTGTGATGTCAGACCACACAGACAACATTTTGATTACTTCTCTCAGTAACTAATCAGTCTTTAGGATGGCTGCCAAGTTCTAGATAATGTGTGGAAACAGTTTACAGATGAATAAGCTCATATCGGTAGCTGACCATGACTGTGGATGTCTGTTCCAGCCTACACTATGTCAGTGAATGTATCCCAACAGACTTAGCAGGACTAGCTCTGGCAATGATGGGTGGAAGGTTTTTTCTCCCACGGTTATAATTTCCATTTCATAAAAGAACGCAGGTGATAAAGGGGCACTCGTAAAATAGCCCCCAATGCCCGCTGCAGCATAATGAAAAGCAGAAATCAATGGGAAAGGACTCACTTTGTTCATTTCTCATTGGCCGCGTGAGGGTGCAAAGCATACAGCGCATGCATTTGACTGTGCAGCAATCCCAATTAAAAGCAGAATAAAGAGGGAATGGGAATCCATATAGAAATGCTATTACTGTAATGCTGCATTTGTGCTGTTGAAGGCAGCAACATCTGCTGCAAGTCACTGAAACTGGTTGTGATCGCAATCAATCTGTGCTGAGGGGGGAAAAAAAAATTGAAAATAACATAAAAAACACCTCCGCAGTGCCATGACAAGAATATGTTCCCTTTGTTTCCCATAATGCTGATCGCGTCTAATTGCCGAATTTTTCTTTATGATAGATCTATGCACTCTGCATCTTGCTTCCCAAGGTGGATTTTCCAACACTGAAAAAGCAATAAGAGCGATTTATGAAGATATTCTACCTCATGTGGTTGGCGTGTAAAACAGATGGTTGAAGTTTTGACTTGTCTGTTAGGACAGTAACGAATGGTGCAATCGGGCAAGTAAGACATATGGAACTTTGTGGGGAAGTAATTGAGGAGACTTTTGTTAAGAATTTGTTGCTGAATTGGTACATTTAATTCTAAGTTGCATTCTTTATACACCAGTTTGCCTTATCAACTGTTCAAGAAAGGAAATACAAACATACATTTAATAAATGGAAGTATTTATATTTTTTATAAAAATGTATCTCACAATGTACCATATTGTTTTAGCAAAGTTATCGGCATGCCGGCCTGTTGGTCTGACCACTGCTTTGTTCCAGACCAATCAGCTCTAGAGTTTTCAATTTTAACCTACAAAACTAATGACATTCCCATCAACCTTGGATGCATTGTGCATACAATACATATTAAACAGCAGCATGTAAGCATTTTGGTCGAAGCGCTGCAGTGCCTAAGCACAGCCTAAACAAACTGTTATAGTTAGTATTGTTAGGATAGATTATTATTTATTTCAGCCGCTCCGATGTTATCAGCCCATTGAATGGCTGTTATCAGTTGTCACTGGGACCATAGATTTGATGTGGTATGGCCCTCCTCTACCTCCTAATTGTCTCAGTAGGCCGTTATCATCTACTGGTATGCTAGATCACCGCAGGGAGGTTCAAAATTGGAAATTCACTATAAAAATAAGATCCAAATTGTAACAAAGCTGAATTATCCTTCAAAGAAAAAAAACTTTCATTACATTTTTTTATTACAAATTTAATTAAATTAAATTATTTTTTTTTCCTTTTGTTGGTTTAAATTATTATTTTTTTTTAATGTCAGGTAAACAAACTGTATTAAGGTAAGTGTCATCTTACTTGTGTAGATTTGTTGTGTGCTCAAAATATTAGAGCTTTGGTATTGAGTCTTCATGAAGTAAATGATTCAGGTGATCTACCCGTATCCTTTAGTGAACTCACATTAATAAAGTAGGAGATGTAGAACAAGAGGAGCGATGAGTGAACGATGGATTTTGCATACATGCATGTCTGCAGGTATGTATGAGAATATGGACTTGCATTTAGTACACAAAGGGGACAAATGCACTCTACACCCCTGTAGACTCCCATTTTTGACAGGAAGGCAGTTTGAATACAATCTAAAATGTTGCACATGCATGCACATATAGTCCCCAACAGTCACATATAAGTACACCTCCCAATACCATATTTCCCATAACGCCAAACCTATATATATGCTCAACGCTATACATTTATCAATTTAATGTAACTTCATGTTTGAGTGGCCACAAGCCACCAAAGCCCGTCACAACCAAGTGAACGCGTCACCATAGAGATCCAACATCACATGCTTTTCAGGAGCTCAGTCTCTTTGCGTCCGTCTTTCTCGCAACACACACACACACACCACCACCATCTGAGGAGCCATTAGAGTGCTGAGGGGGGATATACTCTTCCCTCACCTGAGTTGGTTGGAGGCCATTTGTCACTGATGAACCCATCAAGCATAGCACACACCAAGGAGAGATTCATTTGATGCACGTTGTTTCTCCATTAATGAAGGCTGCAAATGTTTGACACCATGACCATAGTTTTTGTAGCAGCGATAGAAAAGACAGCAAAGTCCTCCATTTGAACTCACATTCAAAATATCCCCCACTGAACTTTATATATTATATATTGCTATATTACAACCTCATATTTTATATTATCCAATCCAGGGGCTTCATGGTTCCTCAGTGGAGTCCAACACAGCCTTGTGATTTAAAAAAGGTATAATATCGAAATCAGCTGTTTTCTGTTTAGTTTTTTTTTTTTTTTTTCATTTTAAGCCTGAAATGAATTGCTGTCATTGCTATTATATCAGTGCAAAAAAAAAATCATGCTTAATAATGATCTAGAGGGTGCTTATGTTTACTGTTATGTACATGTACTACATTTCTAACTTCTAATGCTTTGCTATTTTAGAACTACAAAATATTTGTATTTTTTTATGCTCAACCCAACACATGCAAATAAACCTCACAGTAACTCAGTCTTCTATTTTAAGACACAGAGCAAGCTCATTTGAGCTGAAATGCTTTGCTCAGTGAAGCAGTGACTTTTTCAGATATGGATGAATCAGGAATACCTTCAACTCACATCCTGGTTTCTTTCACAGTTAACCAGGCTACTTTTAAGTCTTAAAGTCTATTAGACACATAACATACTCAAACATTTTTGATCAGTGCAAATGACCCCAAAAACATTTTTGACCTTTCTGCCCATGTACTTTTATTACATTCTGTTGTGCGGTAGTAGTAGGCAATATTCAGTGTATGCACGATTATACATATTGCTAGAGACTGGTGGCATGTAATGTAATGAATTCATCTTTCCAGTAGCAGCAATATGCTCACCATCATCGCTGAGCAGAAACTTCATCAGATGAAAATATTATTAAAGACATCACACTGGATGGATGATAAATGTGTAGCCGGGTGGACGGATGTCTTCTGAATCACCCCGTAAGTCAACAGTCTGAAGCTCAATGCCACCTAAATCATATTATATGTGGAGCATTTAACACAATCCCAATTTCCAAATGATCTTCAGCATATACAGCATAGATTTATACTCGTAATGCAATGACTACTTTTAAGAACCATGTGACATACTGTTGGCTGACACAATGCTTTCTGTTTGGATTGAAATAAGAGGTGAAAAAGCTGATCTAAGGATTGTGTCAGGCCATGACTCACTTTGTTTTACATTATTTATGCCGTGATGGCTACTTTTAAGGCAACCATTACTCCATGTGCAATTGTGTCACACTGTATTTCAGTCTATTACAAATGGAGCTGTTTGAGAGTGTCTGACAATCCAGAGCACAATGAAAGCATAATTGCCAAAGCACCGTGACGCGATGTTGTGACAACATCAGCGCTGATAGCGAATGAGAGGAATCACTTGTGTGTTAAAATTGCCATTCAAACTTGGTCAATCAATCGTAGCAGCCATTTAAATGTTAATGGTTAAAAATGAACTGCTACATTGTTGGTGGACAAGTGGTGCTCCGCAGCCAATGCAGTGTTTATTCTTGAGCTGTTTAATTGCTTACAAGGGCATGTTCCTTCTAGCAATGCAACTACAGAACAAGAGACATTGACAGCTATTTTTTCAGCTGAGAAATCACTGAATAAAAAAATCAATCTCGCTAAGAGAGGTCGTGCATTTATCATCATATGACAGAGATATATGTCACACATGGGAACGGTGCACATAAAACTCATTATCATATGTCACGTCAGGCATAGAGTGAGTACAGTTTCGATTTGGTGAAAATATCACACAGCATGATCTCTAATACACGGTGTTTGAAATGCAAAAGAAACTAACTGTTCCTTGTGAATCACACACCCATACAGCATGTCAGAGCCAATTGAAATCATACAGAAATGGGAAGTCCCAACAACAAAAGCATTATATATTAACGGTCATTTCATATTAGAACGCAAACCACCATTACTTTTAGCCAGCGAGTCGTGACGAGTGTCCGGAGATTTCAATATAAGCCGCGGTGGACAAGGATGTTTTTCAAAAAGGATGAGGGCTGAGACAGGAGAAATCCATTAACCTCACCCTCTAAGAAGACTGTCATATTTATCTTTTGTACCATAAACTACCTCTATAGCTCCCTTCACTCAGCATCTTATTCCCTCTAACTCACCACATTTACTTTTATACCACCCCTTTCAACTAAATGCTTTTCACCTCCCATCATTTCTCACTTTTCTCCCTAATCTCACATCCTTCTTCCACTTCTTCAGGAAGAATTCAGTCTCACACTCATTCCCACCCAGGTTGCACCTTCACCTCCTACTTCCATTTGGCCATCCTTTGCTTATCTATGTATATACTTTGGGTAGACAACATAATAGTGACTCCTTTGTAGGTCACATTTCATCATTTCTGGCCTGAAATACTGCCTTCCCTTTACCTTTACTTTAGTAATCACAGTCTGATCAGAGTTGTTCAACATGATGTGCAGCTTACCAAAATCACATCACACTTCATGCCATAATTCTACTGAAATGGCACGACTTTACCAGATGTTAGCCCTCTGTAGCTGTTAAAAAGGCCTATATATTTAATATTTAATGTCTCCCAATTATAGAGTGAGAGAAGCATGTCTTGAATTAGAGAGGGTTGGCTGGGTCAGACACCTGAATCCTGACTCCCAATTTATAGATTACATACACTCATCCGACCAGTGTACATGTGAGGGAGAAAAACTCTGAAACTTTTGGCAGCAGAGAGCATACCTAATGCAGATGCGTGTGAAGTTGAATGCAGAACACTGGTGCTGCTACCAGGAATTAGTTTGTTCTCAATCATAGTGTCATGATCCTGGCTTTCTGTTTTCCCCCTGTTTCCTGTTTTATTTTGTAGACTACACTCCCCTTGTGTCATGTCTAGTATTACTTCCTGTCTTTGTGCTTTCCCGCCTTCAGTGATTTGTTTGCCCCGCCCTGATTTGATCCTCCTGTGTCCAATCAGCCTGCTGCCCAGGTGTTTTTGCCTGCCTCCTCCAGCTGTGTCCTGTTCATGTGTTTAGAGTCTGTGTGTATACTGTATATACCTGTCCGTCCCATTGTTCCTTGTCGGGTCGTCTTCTATGTTTCCTGCCGTGGTTGGTCATGCTGTGTCACCCCTGAGAATCCTGTTGTTTCTATGGTGCCATCGTTTAATCCTGGTTTGTTCCTTGTTTTGTTATCATAGCCTGCTGCTTCAGTTTTTGCTTTGTACCCTTTTTGTACTTCAGCTTTTTTTTTTACAAAAGCTCGCCTTTTTGTTATCACTCCAAGCCTTTGTTCTGCGTTTGGGTCCTCCCCTTAACCTCAGCCTGATACACGGACTGTATAAAAGAAGTGGATGTAGCCGCCGTGACGTCTCCCATTGGTTTGAGGACTACTGTCTTGAAGGCTCAAGTCTGGCATTTTGGCCATCGTTTTTACACTGTTAAAGTTCTAAAACGAAAACACGGACAACACCATGGTAGCTACGCCCTAATCATTCATCAATTTCATGCAAGACAATTGTTCTATGGGCCAGGCATAACAAAAAACATAAAGTGGAAAACATATAATTTAACTATTACATATATAATGTAAATGTAATTGTTCCATTCTATATTATGCACTTTTATTTATATTATTACATTGTAATATATATAATATATATACATACCAAATGGTCTACGGCCCGGTACTAGTCCGCGGCCCAGTGGTTTCGGACCCCTGCCCTAAAGCATACGGTGCTTTATTGTTTTTTTTTACTCCAAATGGGACCATCATTTACAAAGCTAATATCATGCTGCATTGAAGAAGACTTGAAACAATCGATTGAGACGATACACACATAAGGACAATGTTTATTGAGGTAATAGATCAAGTTAGAAAAAGGGTCATGTTCTCGTAGATCTCTAGACAATCGGACTTTCATTTTGCAACCAGAGGTGTCGCAGACACTTTTGCATTGGCTTCATTTTTCAGTTCTGGAGGTTGCCACTTGTTTCAACGCTGCATTCAGCTTCAATGCCATAAGACACTTTAGATTGAAAGAGGGACTGTGTGGCTTGTGATTACTTGTGTTTATTCCCCTTCTTTATGCCAAAGAAAACGGAACAACTTGCCATGTTTTGTGTAGGATGGTAGAAAATAGATATTGCGACACTTTCTCCAGGACACGATTACAACAGACAGGCTATGCAATAAGATGCAACATGCACATAAAGAAATGGCTGCACTCTCATCACGAACATGAAGGGGTTAACGTCACAGTAAACAAGCTGTAATAAACGAGGTGGATTGCCAAGTCGAAGTGAAGAGATGGAGAGGGAGAGAAGGAAGAAGGGGCAGGAAGGATGTTCAAAGGGGTTTGTTGTAGCATTTGAAGGGGAATTTACAACAGGCAGGCACGCATTACACGACAGCGGGGCTTTGAAGTGTCCATGCATGGAGATGCCGGTGTTTGCATGCATTGATTAGCTGGAGAGAGTTGCACACCCCCCGCTGCACATGTTGTTGCTGTGATACTGTCACCAAGCAGGGGACGCAAGGATAGTCGGGGGCTCAGCTGGAGCAGTCTTCATGTGTGTGTGTGTGTGTGTGTGTGTGTGTGTGTGTGTGTGTGTGTGTGTGGGCAGGGAGTATGTATGTGCCTTTTAAAGGTCTGCAATATTTGAGAGTGTATATGTGTGCATGAGCAATTCATGTGGGTGGAGTGTACTTCAGTGCAGAGGTGGAGAGTGTACGTACTATATGTGTGTGCGCGCGTTTGTGAACCAGACTGTCGGGATAATTGGATTGACAGCTCTCACTGTGAAGGGTGCAGCAGAGTCAACTGGTGTGTGTTCCTCGAGAGCTCCCCCGATGCCCTCTCCTCCCTCATCTACCTCCTCCTGGTTCCTGCTCTCCTCTTCCCTCCCACCTCCTTCTGCTGTGATCCTAATCAGGAGAGAAAGGTCGATTTAGGAGCTTCAGCTTGTGGTGGCTGGACATCTTCCTCCTGTAGAAACGGAAAAAGAGTTTCCAACATTTATAAATATATAATAATAATAATGTATAACAACTATGAGATTAGTGCGGCAGCAAAGAAATTGCTACATTAAGGGATAATTCTGGTTTATTTCAAATTAAATTTCAATAAAGTAGTTTTGCTCATCATTTCCATCAAATTTTTTGGACAATTTCTGATTCTCCACCCATCAAGTCCCTTGCCCTGTTCCAAGGTCCAGATTAAAGCAACCAAAACAACAAGAGTGTTTAATCCTTGGTTAATTTATTCCTTGGTTCATTTATGAGGCAATTGTAGATCATCCACAAAATGATGTGATATACTTATGTGACACAAATGTATAAATCCAAAAGCTGAACTAAGCAAATGTATCTGATTTTATCTGCTGGATCATCTGAATGTTTCCCCAACCACATTAAGTCCCAGAATGCCTTGTTTTGTGTTACTGGGTGACTAATGAAGATGATGTGATGATGGTGATTAATAGGATGTCAGATGAAGTCCCGACGAATCATTCTCACAACCTACTGTTACATGTGTGCCCTCTTCATGACCAATGGCGAAGAGGATGGAATTTGTGCATCTTGCTGTGTGAGTCTGTGTGCTGGAATGTAAACGTGTGTGTGTGTTTCTATCTGTGCTGAGGTCAAATAGCTGTACGTTATCCCAGCTGCATCTCCAGGGAACAGGGTCAGCATGTGAGGCAGCAGCTGAGGAAGACATGAGAGGAGAAGATTGGTGGGTGGAAGAATAGAGGGGGTAAAAGGCTCTGATGATAGACTATGTGATATATTTGGGCCATGTGTGAAGTGTGTTTTGTGACAAGACGTACACGGCAGTGGTTGAAGGGCAAGAGAGTGAAGGAGGTTAAAGAATATTCATATGTGACTCTCTGTGCTCCATTTATTTATTATGAGAACTCAGTGTCCAACCATGATACAATAGTAAGGAAATCCACATTGAGGACAAAGTAGTAACGCAAACCAGGAAAGTGAGATAAATGTTGAAAAAAAAAAATCAAGCTCGGTGGTCAGATTGAGTTAATGCCTTGATATGTATCTGTGTTTACATATACGAAACATTAACAATACTTTGACACGTGTGTGTGTGTGAACACATTTCCTCAACTGAAATGCATATGTTTCCATTTTCTTTTTTTTGCAAGCGAGACCCTTGTCACTCTCTGCCCCGCCATGCACCAGTGCTGTTAAGGACACTGTCACACTGGAAGTGGAGCTGTGGGATGCTAGTTAGCCACTCTGCGTGTAGCTAATGGTCGGGGTCTAACAAGAGCCATGGGTGATCGAGACTGATGGTGGGAAGACGGAGCTTCAAATCCCTTTACTGCTGCATTTCATTCCTTCTTGTCAGGGACAGCCAGTTCCTGGCAAATGAGCTAATGAGCACTTGTTTGGGTCTACATTTGTCACTATTCTTTTACATCTCTTTCACTCTCTCTCTCTCTCTCTCTCTCTCTCTCTCTTTTGCTTTTCCTCCTCCCGAGTAATGCTGTCAACCGTCACAATTTATTGTTGACCCATCTCTGACTCGGTCATTCGTTGAGCGTCTCCGAAATGTCAACAAGATCTGCCATCAAACCCCAAACGGCTGTCCAACGAGACCCTCTCCTGCATGGCCAGCAGTGAAAGGAAAGCTCCACAACAGAACTGTGACTTATCTGAAAAGTTACACTGAAAACGACTGAGACGAATGGATAAAGTCTGGGGATTGTGCTTGACCTCCTCAATGCACGTTATCACTTTCTTTATGATAGTGACATAAATTCAGTGACAGCTGTTTGCCTCTGTTGCTTTTGGCTGCGGTCCTAAACCTTTATCCCTGCTCTGGCACCCATACAGTTGTCTTGCAACATCACTAGAGGTCTTTTTTTTTATATAGATATACTGTACAAAACTAAATGATTTTGAAAAGTTGGATGAAAGGATAAAGATCTTGCTAGGGTTATTTGCAAACTGAGGATATATCCATACACAGTAGCAGGTCTGTTAGAAAGCAGTACTGCTACAATGGCGACATGTTTAGATCTAAATGAACTGTCATTGACGTGTGTGTACATAGTCAATAGGTTTTGGATAGGGAGGAGTAAAGACGTATAGCACACAGTTGTCACTGCCATCAGCGTACTCATAATGCCTATTCTGTCCCTTAACTGTCCCTTCCACACAGACTGCCTGTGTGTGTGGTGCTTATTATGTTTCTCTCGCATGCTCTCTCCCTGACAACTTAATTACTACTTTCAGAGATACACTGACATACAGATCGAAAACTGCAATTGGAAATGCGGCTCATTTTTGACAGGGTGGTGGTTTATGAGATGTTTGTGTGGGAGGAGATTTTTCTTTTCTCTTTTCAGTGTTTTGATTTTCATTCTCAGTACTATGGGTAATTATTTACATTGTTGATGTCACTGAGAAAAATGGAAGAGGGGAAACTGAGAAGTGAGGGAACGTAGTGAGCATTGTGGGAAACATGAAAAGAGACAACTTTCTCTTTATGGCAAGCAGTGAGTAACTCAAAACGCTGCAAGCAACTTGGTTGACGGATTCATCTATTCTCAGCCCTGGTAGCAGGTGTTCCTTTTAATAACATTACGTCATTATGATGTGGTAACATATCTAGCTAGTGAGGGATAATTAGGTTGTCATAAAATTAAAGTAAATGGTTGTCATAAAATTAAAGTAAATGGTGAAAGAAAAGGACTTGCCAGTATTGAAACATTTGTTCCTGTCTTTTCAAACAAAAGTAAACAACTGGCAAGACTGATATTCTTCTGTGATTGTTATGGACAATTGGTTGTTGATGCTAATTATTTAAAAAAACTTCAATTGCAGCCATCTTTGGATAAATAAAGAAAAAAAAAAAAAAGTACTTCAGCTCTTTAATATTTTGCGCTGCTTTATTTATGCTACATACTTGCCAAAAAAGTGAAAGGCAATAAAACAGTAAGCACTGGGTTTTAGTTTATGGATTTATTAAGGCAATGCACAAAATGACAGTAATATACAACATAAAATTTCCATACAACAGTTGCAGAGGGAAAGTTTTTATGTACTTTTGGGTAGCACACTACCCAAACACAGCACACAAAGGCAATACCTTTTAGCACTGCTGTTTTAATCAGAAACTTTCACACCAGCAACTTTTGTTGACTCCGTGTCTCTCTTTTTTATCAGTTGCCAGCGATGCACATCCACACTACTGTGATTTTATTTAATTTTTTTTACCAGCCTAAAATGTGCAGGACTGGAGAGTGGGAATGCGAGAAAAGAAATCAATGAGTGGATGGGTCGAATTTCTTTTGCTGGCTCTGAGTGGCTGAAGGTGTTTCGGTGGTATCAAGATGAGTTTTTTGCCTCAATGGAGGAACTCAAATTGTGACAGTGGCCACCCAAAAATGTATTAAATGGACTTGTTGTAATCAGCTCAATACATAAAACAAAAAAAGAGTTACTGTGAATCAGGGGAACAAGAATATAGAAACAATATAGTTGGAGGATAATTTAAGGCAGTTGTTAAAATGAAGCCTTCTAACCGCAGCTGCTGAATAGCCTGGCTTTTGTACCGAATGAATATATTTAAAATATTTAAAACCTACGTGCAGACGAGGCTGCACAGGGGCACTCAAGCCCCTCATCTAAATAGGCCGAGCACCCCTGAAAACGTCCTTCATTTTTAATAATGTAACACAAACGTTTGGATGAAAGTGAATTCAACAAGATTAAATATTAAAATATAAATAAATTGTAGTAATTGCACACAAAATCGACTTGTGGAGCCAACCGGAGTTGATTTTGGCCTGCAAATTATTATGATTAGCTAGACTTAGTTATTAATAAAAAAATAAGTCTTTGTGCTGTGGCCGTGAGGTATGTTACGTAACGATTCCTTCTTCCGTTAAAACGAGTGAAGGTGGAAGATGACTGTGATGGCCAAAACATTTTCACAACATTTATGGAATAAGTGACGAGCTGTCCGCTGAACGTCACCTGGCAAAGTGTAATGTTGAAAAATGTGATTATTGTCGCCGGCATGTTCAGAATCAGAAATCCTTTATTAGTCCCATTGCGGGGAAATTTACATGTTCTTATTAAGGCCATATCTGGATGCTTTCCTGGACTTATTCAAGCTTTTTTGTATCTCTTTGACATTGCTTTACACATCAGCTGCATAGAGCGGAGACTCACCTGAGGAACAGTGGTGGCGACATGACTACATATTTATTTAAATTGAATATTAGTTGTTAATTAAGCACCTCATTGTTTTGACGGTCATGGTTAATGTGTGTGCCAGCTTATGACATATGTTTATGTATATGTTGGTGTCTAGGCGTTCGGTGCAGTTTGAGCCAGTCTGAGCCATTCCGTTTATAGTGATGGTTGTCTTGTGAAAGCGGTTGCTGTGCTGGCTGCAACTTTTATCGCACGTTGGCGATGGAATTCGTTTTGTGAGCTTAATATGTCATTTTTTTGTTCGATAACGCATTGGGAAATGTTGTGTGTGGGGCATCTGTCTGTGTAAAAAAAAAGAAAAAAAAAAAGTGTTTTCTATAACCGTGCATGTCTGCAGGCGGTATTGTAGTGCTGTCTGTACAGTCACTGTGAGGCATAAATACAGACTTCAGCTCACTAAAGATTGATCAAATGATCCTCAGTAGAAAAACACAAGACCCCCGTTTTATGGCAGGGAAAAGTATCATAGTAAAAACAAACTTATCATTTATTATCATATTGAGTCATTTGTTTTCTAGGACAAAATGTTAGCTCCCCCACCCACAATTATCTGCTGCTGGTACTGCCTTTACGGATAAATAAAACCGTTGTTAGAAAGTTAATCATGCTGCCACAGTGGACAAAGGCACCTTTCATTATTGCATTGACTTGTATTGAAATTTTGCTCATTTCCAGTGGCTAAGCACACTTTTCTCTCTCTCTCCTGTTGTTTCTGCTGTGAATATTGGATCTAACTCGTTTTTGTAGTGGACATGGACCACACCAGGACTGTCTTTCAGCACTTTATTGCAAGGCAATATACATGGCAACATTGTAACCTCCCTGCAAATTGAAAGGAGACAAAGCACTCATGGTCTCTCTTGCATAAAAGCGTGTGCCTTCCCAGGGAAAATGTAGGAATAAAAAGAGAGGGTAAGTGTGCCCTTCTCCCCTATACTACAACCAGTAGATGTTTTACTTAAGTACAAGTACTGATATCACAGTGTAGAAATATTCTGTTACAAGTAAAAGTCAGGCGTTTAAAATTCTACTCAAGTAAAAGTATAAGGTAAAAAGAAGTTAACAGCAAAATGTAAATAAAGTACAAAAAATAAAAGTACTCATTCTGCACCATGGCCTATTTCAGAATAATATATGTTATAATATTGATGCATTCATTGTTCATAGCTTCAACTTTGCGGCTGGTAAGGGAGGAGCTTATATTTTTACTAATTATACTGCGGGGTAGTTTTTTGAATTTCATAATATTTATCTTAACCTATATAATAATACATGATACATTTTATTGTTGAAACTGAATCTTCAAAGTCACTAAATATGCTCTCAAATAAATGTAGTTAAGTAAAGAGTACAATATTTGCCTCTGAATTGTATGGACTAGAAGTATAAATTAAAAGAAAATGAAAATACTAAAAGTACAAGTAACTCAAAAGTGTACTTAAGTACAGTTCTTTAGTAAATTAATTCCGTTATTGTTCAGTGGGTGGTTGAGAATAACTGCACATCACAATGCAAAAACCTTTGTCTGTATTCATTGTAAAATCCAAGTCAATGCTAATATATTACCATTACTAATGAACTAATGAATGATTGTTTATTCACTTGAGCTCAATTGACTTTTTTGGGGAGTTATCGTACATTCATTTAATGTGTGTGCACATTATTCATGTTAACATGCTTACATAACACTATGCACATGCCAGTGCTGAACACCGCAGTTAATCTGTTTGCACTCTAGCAGAATTGTTTTGACCTGTATTTAACATGGCGCTCAGTTCCAGCACATGCAACATTAATCCGAATTAACCTATGTACTTCTCCTTATAAACTATCAACAATATACTGTGTCATGTCTGAATTAACATACTGCACGCCTAAGGCCACATTTGATATATTTGCATTAATTCACTGGGGAGACATTACAGGAATGTGATCTGCCATGCACCACTCTTTGGGATTTGGCTGAATATCTAAATAAATACCTGAACCACAAAAATGACCACAGGAAATAAAAGCATGCGGCTTCTGCCACTGTGTGGAGATCATTACACTTTCAGTACTGCAAGTAGATTTGAAGTAATCTCATAAGGGATAAGTTGATGGGTGGGAAAATTCTTTTACGGTGCTTTAAAGAGACATTTGATACAATACAAAATACCCCATATGAATTTTACAAAGTGGTGTTATTTCTCTACTTTCCCTGCATTTATGTTATATTGTCAGGAGGAGACTTTCCTATGCATGTTCAAGCTGGGTTCCATAGTGCATCTGCAGTAAGCTATTTTCAAAAGCAGTTAGAGTACATGTGCCTCCTCACTCAAGTTGCAAAGGTTATATTGACATAAAAGGGTTTAGGTTCAAAGTAAAGGACATATTTCACACTTTAAAGACTTCTTTTCACCCACAAAGTCAGTGCTAATGGAAACATAGTTTAAAGAACATTTCAAGCCCTATAGACAAGAACAACGCAGAGACTCGGGATCATTTCCACACAGTGTATGCAGTATTTCGTTCAAGGTGACCGTGTCCTTGCAGTTATTGCCTATGTTTAAAAAAAAAAAAAAAAGAAAACAACATTCATGTGGTGATGACAATTTCATGGTATTTTCATATTGCCATATGGGATGTCGATTGCTTTCCTCTCAGTCAGTGTTCAGACAGAAAAAAACATCTCCTTGTCTGTGAGTCATCAGTATGAATAATGACACCTTGGGCTCAGTCTTTGTTACCCAAAAGAACGCCAATTTAAAGAAGGCAAAGTGAAGGACGGCCTGCATCTCCCCTCGAGTGTTTGAAGGCGGCGACAATACTCACATGCTGAGACAGGAGGACTGATCAGGAAAGTAATATATGTGCTATGGGTGGAACATATTCTTGGAGGGTGCCTGTGTCCTCAACTGGATTAGAAAGTTAAAAGAGAGAAAACACAAGCGGACCGATATTTGTCTTAAGCTGTGAACTGCAATGCATAACGCTGCAGAGACTTACTATTTTAACCAGGAAAGCAGATTTACACATTTATCTTACTATTTTTGACTGTGTCTGTTTGTACTGTATGCATCTGTGCTTCAGTGCACAGATTCAAAAACATGTTTCAGTGTGTGTATGTGTGTGTGCGCGCATGTGTCTGTTTGTGTTCATTTCAGCACCACCTGCATCTCAGTCACCTCTCTGCAGCAGATTTTCCACTTAACATGATAGAAATGCCTTTGGCAATGAATAACACATTTCTCTCCACTGTACCTCAGGTGAAGTATTACATGATCGGTTTCCTCTGCTAGAATATGTTGAATCTGGAAAAAGCCAGCAATCCTTCAGGAAGCGGGAGCTACGGTAGCAGCGTGATTTTAAGGATTGAGGGAAAAAATACTGGAAGACAACGAAAAACAGGGAAGATCAACAAAAAAAAAGGGGGAAGAAAAAAAAAGCCGCAGCAGTCTGTAATGATTTGCGCCCTCTCCAGAATTGCAGTTGCTGGGAGGAGGGAGAGGGTAGTGTGCATTTGTGCGTACAAGTGTCTGCCTGTCCATGTGTGTGTGTCTGTGGGTGTCAGTGCATATGTGTGTCTGCGGGCTGAGCATGGAGGGGCTAATGGAGTGTTGATTGCCTGGCGGTAAGCAGGCATCAGTGGGTAATTGCAGCTCTACGGTGTAACAGCTCTAAAATGAAGACGCGTTTCACATTCGATCACGGAGCCTCCAGTCCTCCAGTGTGGATGCACGTGCATGTGGTGGTTAGTGAGTGTGCAAGTAGTTCTATAACTAGCCTATGGAGCCAGATTTAACGATTGGCAGAGTGATATTGAGCTGCAGGCCACAAACACTCACACCTTACCTGTCTGGCTCAGTGTTCATGTGTTTCAGAGAATAATTGCAAGCTGTTTTGCGTATGTGCCAAACTGTAGGTTTACAATGGACTTGCCGGGTGTGAAGGCAGGCATTGTGTACCACTGTAGAGCCATGCAGAAGAAAACCAAAAAGGTGGAGAGTTGGAGATGATGCGTCCTGCCCTTTCTTTTTCCTTCTGTTTTCTCTTCCTTTGCCCCTGGTTGAAGTCTCTCCTTGGTGAATCTCACTCGTGTTGCCAGGCGACAAGGTTGCCTGGGAGCAGGGCTTTGATAAACAGTCACAGTGTAATGGAGGTAGCACTGCCAACACGCTGAACAAAGGGACAGACAGGCGGACAAACACATGCATGGGTGCATGCGTCTGCAGACAGGCCACAAATGCACCCATGCAGTGGAGCCATTTCTGAGTTTTCTTGTTTAGCTGCATCACACAGTTATACAGTCTTCAGTGGGTACTTGTTTATTCTCAAGAAATCTTGTTATTTTGTCTATTAATGCCTGTGATGAATAGAACCCATGTATTTATCCGAGTCAGGAGCTACAGCACTGCTTTGGATTTCTACTGCAGTGACCTCCTGAAGTCATCAGCTCCCTGTGTTTTCAAAAATCTATTAAGTTATTTCTAAGGAACATTCTGCTGTCTTGGCAAATGTAATCCATCATTTTAAATGCAAGAGTGGATTTTTTTTTACTGACATTACTTCATGCAACTTTTCTGTCAAAGGCATTATGTGAAGGAACATTTTTTTTTTATACTTGCAATATCCCTTAAAACCCTTATAATGTGCACTGATGGCTGAATAAACCTCATGTAAAATTCCCAGACAACAGATACAATATTGGCTCGAACAATCAGACAGTAAGATGGATCGAGAAAAACACGAGTGCTGTGGTCAACAACATCAAAGCTTAGTATTACTGCTGTATCAAAACGGCTGGCTGAAGGTCCCTAGAATACATGGATGTTGTAATTAAAGCAACGTTTGATCAATCCAAGCAATTAAGTATCCAGCCCATGCACGCCACTGCCTGAAGCTCGGCCGCTAACATGTGGTTTCCATATCTCTTTGCGTTCCAAAAAGTAACCTACAACCTTTTCAATAATTGGCCACTTTCTTACTCTCTCCGTGTTGAACATGGTGGTGATTCAAACTCTGACTCTGGTTCATAAAAGCTTTTACAGTTGGTCTAGGAAAAGTTCCTCTGGCATACTGAAAAGATGTGTTTTACATTACCAATGGCTCCAACAGCATTTCAATTAGAGCTGCAGGCTCACAACTCTCACAGCCTTTCCAGTCTGCTGCATACACAGATGTACACACCACTGCCTGTTATGTTTGGGGTTATGATAAGGGGATGTGAGAGAGCTGCCTGCAAACATGCAGCTGGTGGAAAAAGTACTAAACTTGACTTGTGAAAGTATTAGTACCACCATGGAATTATACTTAAATGGTAAAGTCCTACAGTCAAAGTTTTACTTAAACCTTATTTTCCGGCAACTTAGGGGCAACAAGCTGTAAACACAACACTGACATATTTTTAGCCTTGAAGTTGATATGGGAAACTCGTTTAAAAAAAAACAGTTGCCTATTTCCAATTAAGTAGATATGGAGCCACATTAGCATTAATTTGGATTAATTTATACCCCCTTAAATGAATAAAAATGGTATACAACTCCTCCCTACATATATATATCAACACATTTCAAAAGAAACTCCCTTAAAAAAATCCAACAAAAAGTATCTCAAATTGCACATTAAGACAAGAGAAAGTTACTGTTAAAACATTTTTTGGATAACCTCTATACAATTCCTCTAACGCTATTAAATCTGATAGTCCAGTGTGGTTGCAAAATATTTTTACTGCATTAATACTGAATAAATTGTCAATCTGTTGCATGCAGATAGATGGGGTAAAATGTTGTGTGATAATAATGTGTGTATTGCTGTATTGAGCAGGTGCACATCTGTGCACAGGAGTGTGTAGGAACGTCTGTATCCGTAAATCTAATTGTGATTATGGCATTTAATTAAGCCAGATGATTTCCAATTCTGGGGTAAACTTTGGTTGTGTGTGTGTGTGGGTGTGTTAATTTGGACTGTGCCATTCCTCTAAGTCCAAGGATGAAACTCTCTCACCATCTGTCTGTCTGTATATCTGTCTGTCAGTCTGTCTGTCTCACTGCAGGATTAGCTCCATGTCATGTTTCCAGGAAAAGAAAACTCTGTTGGCACTGGAGTCATCATCAAATCATCGAATGTCCTCGTCCTAAAAATAGTCACCTCATGTCAAGCTAGGAAAACATTCACATATTCTTTTATTGCTGTAATTGGAAAAACAGCAACATAATGATATCTTGTTTTGTACGTCAGCAAATGTGTAAAGGCTTTTTAGGCAGAGCCTGTCATGTCCATTTTCATTTTCCGTCCCTTTCATCTAACATGACATCTACAGGCACACTTTATTCACTTTGATTTTCTAAAGAGACAGCATGACATACATCAGCCAGAAGTTCAAAAGGCGAAATTGGTGCACTTTGTCCTTTTTTAAATTTACATTTACATGGAATATAGTTTATTCATTGCATTTCAGTATAGTTATGTACTGTCATTGTACTATTGAACATCCTGAACTACCTTTGAAAACAGAAGGAACCTGGATTAGCTACCATTTAATATAGACATCATATAACAAATGATTGTTCAAATTCCTTCAATACAACGAAAATAACATTTTTGATGTAACATTTTTAGAACATATTATTGCTGTTAAACTGTAATGATGCCATGATTCATTTTTCCTATGATGAAAGGATGTTTACCTATAACAATGACTTGATGTTGTGCCAACAGAAAGCCTGATTCAATAAATATATACAGTATATAAAGAATACACCAAGTATAAAACGTTCCTCTGTAATATTTTTCTACCAGCCAGTTAACTAGTCAGCTGAGTGCATCTGGACCTGCACATGATGAGGTCTGAATAACTCATTTGTAATTATAATGACTTACTTATAAGTAAGGTAGTTCATATAACCCATTATATACATCTTTAAAAGACCTTTTCCAATGCTGGCTTAGTGCAAACATAACATGGACATACATCTGGCAATGCAAGACGACCTTATAGTACCATCGTTTCAATTATTGTTTTTTTTCACGTCGTACAATTCTCTGGTATGTTTCTGTGTGTGTCCAAGTGTGTCTCCCAAGCCTTGGAGAGCGTGTTACCCCTGAAACCATATTGTAAGTAAATTCCAAATGAAAGAGAAATATATGCCAAAATAAACCAGAGGCAGTGAAACTTACATTTGGCTTCTTTAGAGGCAGAAACAGAGAGAGTTTCCAGCCTGAGCATTAGAGAGTACAGCATGTGTGTGTGACGACGGAGGACACCCAGTGCTTCTCACTCAGCAGTTAGACCGGCTGTACAGTACAGTAGACTGCAAATTAAATCCAATTCGGCATGTTGGCGGAAGCTGTGAACTGCTGCTGAATAATGGCACTGTGAGCTGATGCCATCATACTCACTGCGACCGGAGGTCTGTTTTGTTTACCGAAATACTTCTGAGCCAAATACTTCTACATTCAGCTGTAGAAATATAATAAATACTCAAAGTTATCAATTGAATATCCCACTCATGCCTAGTAGACTTGATATTAAAAGGGGGACATAGGGTACCCTGCCAACATTAAACGGACATTTGTTAATTATAAAATGTTTTATAAAAATCAGACAACCTTCAGGACATTTTTGGGATTGAGGAGTGAGTTTGGGTGCTCGAACAAATTCAAGGAATGTATCTGTGAACATTTTCTTCAGTAGTTTCCCTTCTGAATAAGAACAACTTGTTCAAAGTGCATTTCTACTCGAATAAGATATTTTGGTAGTCTTTCCCATCAGCTGACTGTCCTCCCTAACCCGACCCTCCCTTGTTTTTCTCTGTTTTTCTCTGTCCTGTCGTCATCTGACAGCAACAACAACAGAAGCGGCAGTGGTGACAGTGCCAGAGGCCATGCAACTCTGCCACACAGCGATCTGGCAGTCTGTTGCCTCCCTCTCCTCCTCCCCCCTCCCCTCAATTCCTCTCGCCTCCTCCCCTGGCTCCCTCTCTGTCTCAGCTGATAGACACCTGAGGAAGACAAGAGGTCAACTGAGCCACCGTGCGTGTTGGCTCACTGTTTGATGGAGCGCGTGAACGTATTATTATTAGCTAGTACAACTGAGTGTGTGAGTGTGTGGTTAATGCAATGGATGGGTGTTTTTCTTTGGCAGGCCTTTTGACTTTCTGTCCTCCTTTTATTTTGTAAGAGTTCTTTTTTTTTTTCTCCGGCTCCTCTCCCTCTCATCTAAATTAGGTACGTTTTGATCTGACCTATTTTAAGGCACATTTTCAATTGGTGCATAGAAGAAATCCTTGAAATGTTAAAAAGAAATTCTGAAATGTTGGGATGGAAAAATAGGTTTAAATGCTTGACTGAAGTGGAAAAGGATGAATATCTTGTAATGGTGACAGAAACACCTTTTAAGATTTCCTGCTTCTGCTTCTTTTGATATAAACAAAGCATTCATATTACAGTATGCTGAAACCATAACATGCCTTGACTCCACTGTGCTTTGCTCGTGACCAAACTGATGGTTATTGAGAGTGCAGACAGGGTTACTCTCCTGCCCCTATCCTTTCATAAAATGGCTTGGGATTCAAACCAGGGGCTGCGTCCACGTCTGCATTTCTAATCTGCTGCCCTGCTGGTTCATTACCATGCCTTTCCCTTTTCCTCTCCACAAGTATTTATTTCCCCTCCCTGAGCCAGACAGATGGGAGTGTTTAGGAAGAAAAGTGTCAGTATTTACCATATTATTTACTTGTGTGAGCGCTAGCCCCTTTGGCCATGCTGGTCCAAAAAAAAACATCTTCTTTTCCTCCCCCTCCTCCTCTGTCTCCTCCTTGGCTTACCTGGACTACTTAGGATTTATGTGGGACAACTATCGTGTTGGAGCCATTTTGTAGCTTGATGAAAGATGTGTCAGCACTGGGATTCACTGCACTGACCCACAGGTTAGGAGCGTGTTTCGCACACTGTGTAGCATATATATCATACTGTGACAGACGAAGGGTTTTGTATCTCTGTGGACAAACTGAAACCAAATGTAGTCACTAATGGATTTGTCTTTGCAGTGTGAGTGTGACAAAGTCATAACAAGTGAGTGACTGGAATAATATTATAAAGAATGGTATTAATCTGAAGGTTTTATAGCATGTCATGTGAGCACACTGGTAGATAAAGACGTCATACTTCACACACGGGTTCACATCAACAGGAGATAATCACATATGATTGAGTGCCTTGATGTGCATGTTTGCATATTAATAAGAAAAACCTGCTTTCCTCTGATCCACTGTAACTTCCTAAATATATAAAATCCAGAGGCCATAGCTATAACACCAAATACGTGACATCATACATGTTGACATAAGCACAAGTGGTAATTATTATGATATGCTATAATAGGAATGAGCTACATGCGTGCCAGGCTATATTAAATATATGAATGTATTTGTATGACGCTAATGTTGTGAAACTTTCCTCACATATGATTTCGGTTACCTTGGTGACAAAGCATAATCAATGACCTTAAGATGAACTGTCTTTAAGGCTGCACAAGGCCGTTTATGTGTACAAGCACAACTCTGTGTGTGTGTGTGTGTGTGTGTGTGTGTGTGTGTGTGTGTGTCTGATGCTGGGAGTGTGTAATTATGGGCAGATTATGGGAGAGGCGGACGGCATGAAGCGGTCTTTGATGGGATTAAGCACTCAATTACCCAGCTAAATCTGCCCCACCCGCCCCCCTCCAGCTCTCAGGTTCAAACATTTCACACACATGCATAAGCAACTTTGAACAAACACCTTTTCCTGCAACTAAATACATCCGTGCACACCTTACGCAACACCTCTTTATCGTTTTTTTATCCAAACCATTCTAAGAAGGATTGCATTCTTCCACAGATGTAAATAGTATACCTATCTATAAAAAAAAAGCTCACTACACACACTTAAAATCTTACTAGGCGTTGCAAACTCAAAAGTGTGTGAATGTGCTAGTCTCATCTGAGACTGTGGGAGACTGTCTGGGATACTTACCACTGCAGAGTTTAGGGGAGTGGCTGTGTGCTGCTGATTGGAAGTGGGAAAGTTAACCTTGTGTTCCTTGTCGAAGTGTGTTTTAGCGTAAGTTTAATCGTATTCTTTACCTTATTTGGTCATTCAATCCTAGCTGTACTGCAGTGGAAGCATCTGGGATGAGACACTGAATGGTGCTATGAATGGTAATGCAATTCACATGAGTGAATATACAAACAATTAGTTAGTTTTAACCTGCAATAACTTTTTTATTTATTTATTTTTACCACGGGGGTGCCGTTAAAACAAGGTCTGATATGGAGCAACTATTGCATTCATTTGGAGTAGTGTTTCTGGCCTCATGTTGTGAACTTCCAACGTTGTCTAATGTATTTTCATTTGAGGCGTGTTACCTTTGAGATTAAGGTTTCATGAAAAATATGCAGCAGCTAAAATCCCAATCGATAGCTGTACTTGCCGACATACAATGCATTTTGCATTTATTTATGTACGGTATAACCCATTACATTATACGTCAGGTAAAACAACATACCCTTTCAGCTCACTTGATGATGATCAACGAGGCTGGTCTCTTTGCATCTTAAAGTGCCATCGAAGATGTCTCCATCTCCAATGTCAATAATTCTTCTAGAGCAAAACCAGGAAGGGAAAAATTGGCTTCATTCGCTCTCGTGGGCAGAGCATCAGTGGGCTATGTCTGCAGTATGTTTGAGTGAAATGATGGAATTATCAAATTCATCATAGTCTGTAATGTTCAGCAGTGCACTGTGAAATGGATATAATCATGTGAATTGTCTCAGCGGGGAGTCCAGTGTCTGCTCTACAGCAAATGGATTCATAATGGCACAGAAATCTGTCAGGTTATTGTTAAAGCCATCAGTGAGCTGTGGCATTCCTAATTGTGGTCTAATGGAGACCCAGTATAGTATGGTGGCATTATGGATTGATGTAGATCGGACGTTATTGGACCATATTCATTAAAAATAGGCGATCAGGAAATCTGCATTATCACTTTCAAGTAAACGATCCCTGAATGCCACATTGTGAACAACAAATCCATGTTGAAATCGGCAGGAGAGCGAGTAACGTTAGCTGTCAGCAGCCAGAGCGAGGTTCCATTGAGAAACTTTATGACGCGTTCTTGCTTTTTCATCGGGCGAGGTTAATTATAACGTTATCATGATGTATTCAAATGTAATCTTGTAAAATTTGTTTTTTGCCAATATATAGTTTTTTCACCGCAATATAAAATAGATACTAGAGAGGGACTGCTATGGCAATGGTGGCGCATGTAGATGAAAACGATTTAATTCAAGACAAAGTCATTTTTTAAAATGTTTGTAAAGAATGAAGCAGATAATTTTTCATTTCAATGTATGCCATTTTTAAGGAGTTACATATCTGTCCACTGCAGAGGACGCAGTGCATTAATGATATAAAAAGCGATTCAAGAAACTCAACATACTGTAGGTCTGAAAAAACACATGTTTTTAAAACATTTACTAAGAGGAAATGGTATGAATACATATAAGAATATTAAATAAGAAAAAAGGATGTTTGAATGACTTTCTACCGTTGATGTGTGGCGTCCACTGCAGTGGGCGGATACATTATACACTTTGGTGAATAACGTCCACTGGAGTGGACGGATGTATTTTCAGTCACAGAATTCTTTTTACAAAAAACTAGCATTTTCTCAAACTGAAATGATTTAACACTTATTCTTGAGTTACTTGGTGCATCTCCTCTTCCCTCTGCCATTCTGGATTTATGATACAACATCTCCAAACGACAAAGAGATGCACAGATAATAATGAAACGGAACTGTAGACAATGCTGTGGGGATCCACCACCTGTTGTTTGGGATATGATACTATAACTATACTGGTTCAAAAGGGCTTCCAAATATCTGTTCACTGTAGTGGACCCCATCCATGAGAAGGGATATTTATAGTTATCGTTATGGTTATCATTCTTGGTGTGAATGGTCCTTAAGTCTGGAGCCTTGAATACCGTCTTTTTCTTTTTTGCTGATCCGACAAATGTATCTGATCCTTGACTCAAAACCTTAATTTGATCCGCACCGTGAGTTTTATGATCCGTTGCACCCCTATAACGTAATCAGGTATACATTTCTTTGTATTCGAATTGAAATCCAAACGAAAAAAAATCCAAGTTCACCAGCCGAGCTGTTTGCATGGTGCTGGAAAGGTTTACAGTACCAGGCAAGACTAATTTCTTCTCATAACAGATGAATGGTTTGTCTGCTGTCTGCTTTCATTTTTGTCATCATCTCTTGAGCCTTTTCAATAACAGTATGCCTTCCACGTGCATTGGTTATGGTTCCTCTTAAGAGTTGTATAGCATGCATACGTGACAGAAAGAGAGAGAGAAAGAAAGAAAGATTGCTTGCCAAGCAGGGGTCGTTTAAGGGTGGCCAATCATCCAATTATCTGGATAAAACAGGTGGCACCTCATTGGGAAAGCTCATTATAATGGCGTTCAATCTTGGCTCTTGGGTGCCTCTGGAAATGAAAGCACATTTCCTGTTTGGCTTGTTCAAATGTTTCTAATAAAGTCAGGCTGGGAAGAGGAGAGGCTTTCCCTGATGCTGAATAATTGGATGTTTGGATCTGAGCCAGTCAAGATTTACTTGCTATTTCTCTTGTGGAATCTACGGTGGACTGGTCATCATGATGGAGTCTGGACTTTGGCCTTGGGCTTTGTCAGCAGAGCAAAGCATCCCATCTGTTCTGGAGATGTCCTTTTAATGCAAGAGCTGTCTTTTCCTCAATCTCACAAGTTCGCAATATCCGCTTGATGGCTATTGATGGTGCGTGAAAGTTCAAATTGAACCTCTAGATAAAGGTACCCAAACCAAATAGACACACAGAAGCACTACAAAGGCCTTTTACGCCCATTTATTCTGAGGGCTGTTGGGTTTTTCTTCAATACCCATGGTAGTTAGAGGAATCACGCTATGACATTTTTTTTCCATATCACAAATAGTCTATAAAAGTAAAGGTCATCCTTTTTTTTTTGCATAGCGATTGCTTGCCAATGTGGAAAAAAGAGGTCGGTTGGGGAAAAAATGGGAATTGGTTTGCAAGCGCCTTTACAGTTACCATGTCAGGGACAATAAGTCTTAATGGCTGTCAGGGGCAAAGTACTCACACATCTTCTTTCCACTCGAACACCACCCGTTCAATTTTTTTGGTAGATTAAAATGAACACTTTGAAATACTTTTAAAAATGTATTCATAATTAAACACATTGTTTATTTTGCTCATGCAGTGAAGATGAATTGGCAAATTAACAGACTAACACTCTGCCATATTACATTGTTGTTCTACTATGATAGTGTTGCCTGGAAAGCCTTTGTTTAAGCCATCATCACATGCAGCTCTGAGTCGTCACCTGAGTTTGAACTGCAGAACTTTGGTGCGTTCAGTTACTTCATTAGCGCCACAACAAATGTTACAGTAATTTACAGGTTTTAGGTTAAACCACTTAATTAATTCTCATCATTTACCCCAAATGTGTCTTAATCACCACCAAGGAATAATAGACACACAATGCATTGCAATTCAACATTTGAAAAACTAAACAATTTATCTCATAGAAAGCCATAATAAAGATGTTTAGCACGCAAATAGTGCTGTTGCATTGTGGTCTTTAAAAAAAAAATAGCATTTTGCAGGGGTTATACATTAATTACGGTAATAATTAATATATAACCCCTGGGGGTACGTCAGAAGCATGAGGTGCCACATGTTTATGTGGATTGACACTGTTGATACGCAGTGTGACGTTCATTGTTGATATAGAGTACAGGAAGTAGGTTTCTACAGTATTTGCAGCTGAACCAGGAGTGTTCGTCTCACAGCCAAGGCAGTTGTAGGAGATGATCGATTTTATGTTTTGTCCCAGTCTCACTTGTCACAACGTCAGCCTCAGTTGTTTTTATTTTACTCAGTCCCTGCCACTTCCCACTTCCCCAGGCCCCTGCCTTGCCATTATCTATCCATCCAACAGATGCCCTCAGATTCTCCCACCTGTCCCAGTCACAGCTCACCTGTTTCCACTTTCCCTCATCAGCCCTACAGTATATAACCGGCCCATTTCCATTCATTCCATATTGTCAACGATGCTTAAGCCTGTGCTTTCTAGCCATCTGAACCTGAACCTCAACCTGAACCTGAACCTGAACCTGAACATGAACCTGATCTGTTCAGGCTTCTCTTTGTTGCCTGCTCACCTGTCGTGCCCCTCTTAGATGTGTTTGACTACCATCCTGTTGCCAACCTGTAAGCCTGTTCCTGACCTTTGCCTTGAGTACATTTCCCTTAAACCTGAAGTGTTTTTATCTGTTAACGACCCATAAGTCATGTCATAACTTTCAAACTCAGCTCTCTTAACCTATCTTTAGACAATTTCAACTTACATCCAAACTCAGCAGACCTAATGCCAAAAAACAAAGTTATTTTAGTTATTTAAAAAAACAAATCATATCTGTTGCTTAAGTATAGCTTCACAGATTGAGCTTGCTGAGCTTTGCCAATCATATTCCATTTCATATTAAAATAACAAATAACAGCCATTACTCCTGGGCCTATTTGAAAACAAAAATCATTAAAAAATGTAATTAATCTAGTTATTTTCTATTGTTGATGATGTTTTTTTTTTTAAATACATACATATGACTGGATTCATATGCCAAGGGGACACATACATCATCTCACATATACTGTCCAAAATAACCGAAAATAACCGTATTACCATGACAGAAGTAAGACCGCTCGTCTCTATATGTCTGTTCTTACTCTGTCAGCTGTTGTGTGCCATTAAACAGTCCACAATGGAAAGTATAATGCAGTATGGGCGGTGGTGGGCTGCCAGTCTATCTGGCAATAGTCCTAGCTTGTGTACATTATTAATGCCTCACATTAGTGTGGCAGTTTATTTGAGTTAAAACAAGTTCAGTGCTGCATTCAGACCATTCTCATATGGCTGGCAAAGCAACACAAACGAATGCTGTTTGTTTATTTCCGTCATCACCAGTGCACCATTTCTATTGCATATCATATTGTACAAAGTCCATAGTGTCCTAATCTGCCCTGTGAGCTGGAAAAGACCCTATATAGCCAGGTATGGGGGCCAGGAGGCATCCCCAGTCACCCTGAAGAAGCAGAGCTAATGCTCCCAGACAGCGGGGAACGGCTGCTATCCCGGACTGTCACAACCACTCTGGGCCCTCACAGCTGAGGACGTCACACTGAAAGCTAGTGCTCCGCAGAGAAGAACAGGACATGCAGGAGAGGAGGAGGGACAAGGTGTATGAAGGAGAGGATTTACATGCGTGGCTGTTCTTTTCATGCCACCCGCAGGACTCAGGTGGAGTAAGAGGATTTATGATACTACCTGAGGGAGAAGGAGGTTGCTGTGGGCGTGAAGGATATTTATATATATATTTCTTTTTATGTGATACACCTTCTGATCATATTGTCTTCTTGTGTCCTTCTCAGTGTGCCTTCAGAAATGTGCATTTAGTAATTCCAATGTCACATGCACACAGCACTATTTAACTAGTATCAAGGGGTCCACTTTGTCATATATTGGACTTTGACATTCGTCAGGTGGCCATAGATACGACTCACATTTTGATGCTAATTTGGCTTTTTATCTTTTGGCTTTGTAAGAAGGAAGAAGTTTGCTACCATATTCACCATTATTCACTTTATACGATGATAATGTCAATGTTGTGTTTATGGGGATCCATTAGGCAGAAATGGAATATAATCCGAAATGTATCCAAAAATCTCTAATTACACTATGAACTGGAACAAATCCACTGTACTCCCACTTTCAGAAGATTCTGCAGAGCAGAACTCATCACTCCCACTTCGTACTGGTAACATTAGATATTTGGATATTGACATTTCCACCAGGCTGTCAGAGTTGTTTCATCTTATCTACACTCTATTGTTAAAAACAGTAGAAAACAACCTCAGGCGATGGATGAATCGAACAAATTGCAACTGTCAAAAATGAAAATACTCCCCCACATTGACTACTTGTTTTCAATGCTGCCTATCACACCAACAGATACATGGTTTAAATCTTTGGACACATTACAAATTTCTACTGAATAAAAATAAAAAAGCAAAAAATCAATCTATCCACTCAAAATAACTAAAAAAAGCAAATCTCAAAGCTGGCGAGACGCTCTTAACTTATGTTTGTATTACTTTGCATTTCAAATACAATACTTTGCTAAATGGATTCCATCAAACAAACCACAATATCCCATTTATAGACTGGGAACGAATGAATTGCGAAAACATATCACTTTCAGATTTCACTTCACTGTAGACTTAGTCTTGTTTTCTCTTCCGTCTCCCAGCAGGAGATAGATTAACCAATCAGGTTGCTTGACAAAATAGACCTATAAGAAAAAAAAGGACTATTTGTCTAGTAGTTGTTAGAGGAAGCACATTTTTCAAATGTTTTCACATGTCTTCTTTCTGAATACTCTGACAAACCGTTAACACAGTTTTACTAATCCTAACTGACTATTTGTCTCACATTCTGCCTCTCCCTCCAGCCACATTCCCACTTCTTCAAACCCATTCATTGCCTTTCTCTATCTGTCCAGATGCCCTCTGACTTGTCCTCCTGTACCAGCCACTCCCTCCTGCAGTAGCCCCTTTTCTCTCCAGTCCCAGTCACCTGACCTTCCCCGCCCACCTGCTCACCTGTTCTCTGTTCCTTCATCAGCCCTGCAGATATTTAAAGAGCTCTTTTCCACTCACTCCTTGCTAAATTGTCATAAGTTGCCATAGTTGTTTTGTTGCTTCATGCCTTTGTTTTGGGTCCTGGAACCTAAAATGTGTTTCCTGCAGTTTGTGAACCTCTGCCTGGTCTTTTAGGGCTTTGGATGCCTCTTTGGATTTCTGCCTTTCTGGTTTTGACCCTTGCCTGCCTCATTGCTCAGTAAGTAAAATAAATACCTGAAATGTATCTGTCTGTCTGCATTGTCCACACTTGGGTCTTGTCCATGTTGCCTCGCACTCGCCACCCGTGAAAATTCACCTGCGGATTGAAGCAAGGTTAGTCAATTTTAGCCAGAACATAATGGCTATCAATTTTTTTTTTTTTCCACAAAAGAGGAGGGTTAAAGACTTGAATATCACGAAAGTGGACTGCGCTACTGATTTAATATAAATAACATGTGTGCAGCTGTATCATGAATGGAAACATTCACGCTAAATTGAAGGTCACATATAGAATTGTGAAACTGACTTTGACAGCCTGAATGATCAAAATTGAGTGTTAGTCCATCTTTTCAAAAGGGAAATTGCAGTGCTCCAAACTCACTTAGTTTAACATATTTTATTTTGCTGTCAAATATATATATATATATATATATATATACAGATTTATCTTTGCAAGAGAAGTACTTTGCCTCATTTTGGTCTCCTAGATGCCTTATTTGTAAAAGCCATACAAAGAGTGAAGGCCATGCTCTCGCAGGTATGAAAGGTGCAGCAGCTCTCACTGCACTGAACAGAGTGCATGCAGTAAAAGCTGGGGTGGGGGGGACGGATGAATGGACTTATTGGCACAGGGGGAGCGGTTTTTTTTGTCGAATATAAATGCTCCCTGACATAGCTTACCCCTGACCAGTCACATTTAGAATTCCATCAGTAGTGGTCTTTTCTATAAAAAAAAATAAATAAATAAAAAGGATCGGGGGGCTAGAATGAAGAGGGGAAAAATGGATCAATATTTAATTTTCTCCCCAGGAGATATGTTCAAGCACTAATCAGCAGCGGCTGGAAAAGATGACACCTGGAATAGCAAGCAGCAGAGCTGAGCTGTCTCCTTCCACCACATCTTTTGCCTCCCAGGACAGTCTCTCACTCCGGCCCTGCTATCTCGCTGTTTCTCGTTTATTCAGTCAAATCCATCACTCCATCTCTCCCTGTGCTTCCTATTAGCTCTGAAGCTTCGTTCTCTCACTCCTCTCTTCATCCTCTCATTCTCCCCCCCATTCATCCTCTGGCCTCACTTTCACGTCTCTTGCCCTCCCTCTCTCCCTCCCTTCCCTCTCTCTCGCCAGCATCTTTGCCCAATCTCTTCTTTCTCACTTTCAATCTTTTGCTCAATAACTACTTGTCCAGCATGACGGACCAGCAGAGATTGGTCTCGCTGGAGAAAGCAGAGATTCACTTAACAAAATCACTGTATGTGCAGCAGGTATCATTCACAACAGGAATTCCAGCTGTGCGTGGAATTGGTAATCTGCATTGTGGTGCTCTTTCTTCATCGAAAAGCTCACCAACATAAATCTTGCCTCATGTACGCGTACAGTACCCTTGTTGGGGATATATGGCACTTTAGGATAAAATAAACCGTCGCACTCGGGAGATATTTCCTGGAGAGAAGAATTATAACCCAGAACCGAAGTGATTTGACCACAGTAGTTGTGATTTGATTTGCAAGACTTTCACATTTTAATTTAGCAAAATGGAGCAACCCATCTGTATTTCAAAAGCATTTCAAATTAATGTTCCTTCTCTCATTCAGGGTTTAACAAGACCTCAAGCACAATGTGCTTCATTTACAACTTGAACAAATTCATACAAATTGGGTGTTATCGCTTCAAATTACTGCTCCCATTTTTGTGCAAGAGATGCTTGCCTGATAGCAATTGTAGCATTGTTTTTTAATATAGCAGACCAGTGTTGGGTGAAGTATACATATCCTATACTTAAAGCAATTCCACAATGTAAACGAATACTACATTACAAGGTTTGGTCCTGCATTTACAACTTAACTTTGTTAAAGAAGTAAATTCACCAAAATACAGTACTCAATGTGTCAAATGAAAAAGTAGTCCTTGTGCATGAAGCAGCTGCTGGATAGCTGACTCCATGCTCTCACCGAGGTAGTCCGACCTGAAGGTAAACCCACACGCAGCGAGGCCACCAGGAACCGCCCACGCTCTCCCACCTGTCAATCTAGATGCAGTTTCCTGCTTGTTTCCAGTGTTGTTGCTGTATAGACTCATGATACAAATAATGACAATGACACAGTTCATTTATTTCAACTTTGTCATCCTCACTACCTGTCTACTTTTCGGTTACTACTTCCAAATGGTGAGTTACAGCCAGGTAACTTCTTTGCCTTGGCTCATTACGGAATAGGAGTCCATTGTTGTGCAATCACTGTGCTTATTTTTCTGTCTTTCACTGCGATGGAGAGCAGAAAATTTGAGTGGAAGAATTTCAGTAGATTTGCGAGATGTGTATTATCGAAACAGAGCAGATTGCTTTTAACTTCCTCAATGTCGTTTTCACATTTTTTTTGGATTTGGCTTTTTTTTTCATAGGAAGGATCAGGAATGCGGGTTTATTCTGTGTTTTGTAATTTGTTAAAAAGAAAATGTTTTTTTTTTTAAAAATAAAAAATCGATAAATTTAAAAAATCCAACAACTTGTAGAAGGCCTCACAGCTGACCAATCACAATCCTTGCTGTCTCCACATGTCGTCCACCACAGCTCTTAACACAGAACTAAAAACCCATCTCAGGTGGGCAAGGAATGTTTCTGCTCCAACCCAGGGCAGGTTCAGCGCTGTAGATATGAACTACTTTATACTAATAGCAACTTTGCTCTATTTTCTATATGTTATCTAATTACTACTTAATAAATGTTCTGAGTTCATCCCACCAATGCAGTATACTACCGTTTCAAACCCAAGCCACTCTGCAAAATCTCCCTGCTCAGTTTCTTCACTGCAGTGAATGAGATAAGAGCTTTTGGAGGTAAGTGGACCTTATCAAGTGGACGGAAAGGTTGTTCAAGGTTGATCTGTAGTGGGCAATTCTGACATTCTACAGCTAGCTAATCAAGCTATCCTGCAGATACCCCCGTATAACGCACACACACACACACACAACCAGAGCAAAACAGAAACTCAAGAGACAGAATTACCATACTAGACTTCCCTTTTAATATTTCACCTTACAGTGTATTTCTTCTGACACTCAAACAAACCATCTGCGGCCAACTGGTGGGTGTAGTATTGGTGTCCAATGGAGGTGTGTGTGTGTGTGTGTGTGTGTGTGTGTGTGTGTGTGCGTGTGTGTGCGTGAGTGTTCAGTCACCTTCTGTCTCATTGGCCG
>CALSBV010010486.1:1251947-1264504 GCA_943590825.1 Bovichtus diacanthus
CACAGAACAACACTTGTAGTAGTGCACAGAGCAACACTTGTAGTGCACAGAACAACACTTGTAGTCCATCGACCAACACTTGTAGTGCACAGAGCAACACTTGTAGTGCACAGAGCAACACTTGAAGTGCACAGAACAACACTTGTAGTAGTACACAGAACAACAATTGTAGTGCATCGACCAACACTTGTAGTGAACAGAGCAACACTTGTAGTGCACAGAGCAACACTTGTTGTAGTGCACAGAGCAACACTTGTAGTAGTGCACAGAGCAACACTTGAAGTGCACAGAACAACACTTGTAATAGTACACAGAACAACACTTGTAGTGCATTGACCAACACTTGTAGTAGTGCATTGACCAACACTTGTAGTGGTGCACAGGACAACACTTGTAGTGGTGCACAGGACAACACTTGTAGTAGTGCACAGAGCAACACTTGTAGTAGTGCACAGGACAACACTTGTAGTGGTGCACAGGACAACACTTGTAGTAGTGCACAGAGCAACACTTGTAGTGGTGCACAGAACAACACTTGTAGTATATTTATATAAAGACCCTGATTTAAGGCCACAAGCCCAAATGACACAGTCTTGCAATAAAGTTGTTTTATACGTTGCTGACGTTTTTACCTTTTCACTCATGTATATTGGAAACAACAAATCATCTTTTCCCACTGGCATGTAGTAAAAAAAATAACTTAAAAGGATGAAGATATGACATAATGACAGTTTAAACGCGGATGTTTACTTTAACAATTAGATAAAGCCTTATCCTTTGGGTGAAAGTGAATGAAAGTATGGAAGGGCAGGCTTTTAGCAATGGCATTTGGGAACCATTGTTTCCTGAGCGTTTAGCTCTGTTAGAAGGTCAATACAGCTATGAAAGACGCATAACACACTTATAAAGCCTGAGTGTAAAGTCGTGCCTTTCAGCATAACAACAACAAAGCACAAACTCAAAGCTCTGTATGGTAAGAAAGCCACTGTAAGTAAGAACAAAGGGAGCAATGTATAAAAGGATTTGGGTTGTTTTCGTGATGTGATGCCAATTTAATTTGGAATGATATTTAGACATTGTGTTGATGTCAAGCTGATGTGACTCGAAGTTTCTCCCTTACAGTGCATAATCTATTAACTGGCAGCACAAGGTTAAAAAACACTACTTGTCTTTATGATATACAATATGCAGGGCACAGTCCTTCGAAATATTACGCCTGATACGGGTGGATTTAATTATAATGTGTATATAATGTCTAATTTCCACTGTTGAATTGACAACAAAGGTTGCAGCTGGTAATGGCTGAAAAGCAAGCAATTTATTTTATTGTGTTCCTTTTTTTTGTGTGTGGGGGGGGGGTTCTATTGTTTGTTGGTTTAACCTGTCGTTCTCCGCCCCATAACCTTCAGCGGGATAGTATTGTAGGTTAGCAAAAGCTGTTGTTACCTCTCTGCCATGCTCCTCGCCATCCCACTGTAGTGTAGAGAGGGGGGTGAGGAACGGGGATAGGAAGGTATTATTTATTAATAGTCAGTCTCCCCAAACCTCTGTAAAACATCCTGTTGAGCTCCCTGAGGTGAGCGCTCAGCTTCAAAGCAATTAAAACCGAGGCTATGAGAGTCGGTGGAGAGCAAAAGAAAAATAGAGAGAAAACGGAGGGAGAGAGAGAGAGGCCTGGACAGCCACAAGGCCAGTGGGTTTGGCTGGTTGCACAGTCGAATACTGTACATTCAGCTTTTATGCCTGGGAGGACAGGGGCCCTGAGCGGAATTGCCTCCCCATGTCAGGGATTCCTTGTCTGAGTTTAAAGCCCCATTGAGCCTTGGGACAGGCCAGCACCTCTCTGGGGGATTATGTAACCATAATAAGTGAATAAAGTGATCCTCTCCCTTTCTACCCCTCTTAAATCATGTTAAGAATTTGCAAGGGAAGGGCCAAAGACTAAGTCTTCTTAATGTCTGGTCGAACTTTCTAAAAAGCCCTTCACACTTTGGAAATATATTTGAATCAGGTGGTTTGGGAGGCGGGACTGCCTTCAGTTGTGAATGTGTATGTTGTATGTTTTCCCTATGATGGACCGGTCAGCTCTGCACGGTGTTTACCTGCTGCGTGCTGGACTACACTCCAGCCCCCAACAGACCACAACTAGGAATGGTTGGTGTAACGAAAAACAACATGTTGGCCAAAGGCAGCCAAATAGCTATGAACTTCTTGATATATCTCCACCTTTTGTAAAGCATCACTCTTACATGCGGGAACAGTCCCAAGCTTCCTCACACTGGAGCCATTCTACTGGTAAACCATAAACCCCATAAACCAGCATGACACAAGGTTATGCCTATAACCATCAGCAAGTGCTGTTAGGCATCATAAAGGCAGTTTAAGTGGTCTTTAATAAAGTTTACATGCCTCTTAGGTATTTTCTCATAAAAACCTGAAAGGGTTTGCCGAGTCCTTCTCTCTTATGAGCTTGTATAATCTTAGCAACCTCTTCTTACCACAATGACAATATAAACCTCCTTTTATTCAGTTTTTTGGTGCTTCCAAGAACCGTTGCATAATTGCCCTCGGATGATGCTGTCCTGGTATACCCTGTTGCCACTCCATTGTCTTCTTACTTCTCTTTCCATTCCTCCGTCATAGCTTCATTTCAGCTTCATTTAATCAGAGGGGGGGGGGACGGGAGAAAGAGAGGATCTGTAAATGACTTATGAGGGCTCCCTCCTCAAAATTGAGGCATTATGATACGTATATTAGTTCCATTGCTTTGCCATTCTGTGCCCATTGTCAAGGTGGGTTATGCAACTGAACAGGCTGAGACAAAGCAACCCTGAGGCAGAAAGGCTGTGCTTTCCACAGAGGAATGAAGGAGGAGATGCCTTGCCTCCAGGACAAACAAAAAAAAGACAATAAAAAGACAAAAAAAAAGTTGGCAACCCTCTCTGCACAGGAGGTTTTAAAGAAGACAATTATTTACGAAATAACTGGAGGGGACACTGAGTACACATCCATCCATCTATTTTATGTTCATTCGTGTCCAGGTCCAGGTTTAGCAAGATAGCCCAGAGATCCTCCAGCTCTTCTTGAGGGATCCCAAAGGGTTCCCAAGCCAGGCAGGATATGCAATCTCTCCCGTGTGCTCAGAGTGGGCCCCAGGTCTCCTCCCAATTGGTGTGTGTGTGTGTGTGTGTGTGTGTGTGTGTGTGTGTGTGTGTGTGTGTGTGTGTGTGTGTCATTCAGTTGAGCTCGGCAACAGTGCCAGGCCCTGCCTCCACTTCCTGAGTCATCTGACTGTTTGCCAAAAAAAAAAAGTCTGTCTCCATAGCGCCCAGCAAACCTTATCGACATTCACGTTATTGCTTCCAGGACAACATACAGCTGCTGTCTTTCTGGCTCCATGGTACCTGGGGACCTCCCGAGGCAATGCAAGCCCAAAAGGCCACTTTTTTTTTAGTTTGATGGCTTCCTCCGGCAGCAGGTTTTTGGGGTTTGGCCACCATGTGCAAACATGACCTTCTGGCTAAAGCTTGGCCGGAAGGTATCATACTATACGAAATATTCTGAAATAATATGACCACAGAGGAAGTTGGAAATATTTATAGTGCACTATTTTCTTTTGAATTTTCCTTGAAAAGCAAGATTTGACGCTGTATATTTGGGCTCAGCTGGAGAATTCACAATGTGTATGATTTAGCAACTTACAATTCAGTTTTTCAATTTAGTTTCCACTGGGTTATATTTGATGAACATAACATACATCTTTGGATTTCACATAAAGCTTGGCCATTCAAGGCCCCCCAGAAAGAATTTAAGTCTGGAATTGTACAATCAGCACCAAATCTTTGCTTAATGAGTTCCAAAGGGGTGACCAGGACCGCTTCATAATTACTTGCCATTTGTTTTTAGCCACTTTTGCATATTTGTATCCAGACAAAGGGTTGTAAATACTAAAAACTAATTATGCCCTCCACCAGACGCATAAGCAACATCAAACAAACGAATGAATGAAGGACATAACTCTACGAAAGGCTAAAAATTACAGGATTATTGAGGTGCTCTGGACTGAGAGCAAACTTTGAGGCATTCAGTGATGAAATGTAACTCGGCTTTTCAGAGAGTTTATAGCCTGCGTTTAGAGAAAGCTCTGTATTGCATTCATTTATGCATGCATACCTTTTATAGTCTATCATACCTGTGCTTTCATGAATATCTCAGGAGGAATGTTATATGCAACAAAGCCCTGGTTTAAATCTTCAAATAACCAACGGAATGAAAGGCAAAGTGACTATAAAGTAACCTCCGGGATAAGCTTGTTGTTGTTCTTTTTTTTATTTTTTATTTTTTTTATTTCAGGGAACGCTTGACAGCAGTGGCGACCTGGCCATGCAGGTTGTACAAAGATAAGTGTGAGGGTCACAAGATACGATCTGTAGGTCCATCAGTCAACACACACTCGCTCGCTGCTGAGGTTTACTTCCCTCCCTCCTTTCCTCACCCTGCCCTGCAGCTTCAGGAATATTAAATATGCGAGCCATCCCCACTGCAGATGCACTTGCCATTGATTTTGTGTCAATCCTCCCCAGGCCATAGTAACCTGATTTGGTATCAGTAATGGCTAAATGAGACTTCTCCAGATAGGAGCAGAGACATTGGAAGAAGTTTCTCCCTCCGAATATGTTCAGGTAGGTTAATTACAATCCCACCATGACTTCTGTTCTGTTGTAAGCTTCACAAATTACCTCTACTCGTGTTTCCTCCTTCCTCCTAAAACACCGGAGCCTGATTTTACAAGGCATTGAAGTATAACACATGGCGTTGGTTACTGTCTCCTCTACTCTTTACTTCATGAAGTCATTATAGTATTGAAACCACAGTATTAAACCTGACGATCAAAGTGCTTCTTAAAATTTTAGGGTTGCTTTGGCATAAGTTACATTTTCTTGAAGCAATATTCATCATTCATAACTGATTCTACTCTAATGAGGATTCCAACCCCCTAGTGCTGAGTGCTTCACCAGAGTCAGCAATGAGCTTAATGCAATTAAGGCGCTGCAGCCGTCTCATCGAGCTCCTTTGACTTTGTGAGAGACTGTTTGCCGAGCTGCTTCTTAAATGTGGACAAAGCCAGATAAGCAGAGTTTTAATGCTAGAGGCACTTTCACTGGAGCCTATTTGACTTGTTTTACTTGCCATCAACTTTGGTTCCGCCGTTTGAATTTAAAAAAAAAAGAAAATAATAATTAAAAAAAATATACTTTGAATCGGAGGTGTCAAAGAAACTGACGAAACACAATCACAAAACAACTGAGAATCGGCAAGCAAAGTGTTGTCTCTGCAGTGATATTGGAGGGTCTACCTCAGTTTGGCTCTGTGTGCATGTGGGCGAGTGAGAGAATGTAAGAGAACTGTCAGCTTATGGAAAAACAAGCATGAAGCAACATTTTATTTGATTTACAGTGTGTATCTGCTTGCGCATATGCATAGGTTTGATTTTATGGGAAGTAACATAAACGACTGAGAAATGTAGTGCTGTTATCTGCATTGTGACGCTGCATTGTGATTCACCATAAACCCTGACAGGGGCTCCGTGTTTTTGCCATATAACTGGCGGTGTTCCCACCTTCCTGGTAGGAATCCTAATCCATTAAGAAGCTCAACATTGCCACCAAGTGGTACGTGACACCCATGACCCCACTTTGGCGTGAGGTTAACAGCTCCAGATGCTTGCAGTCAGCGCACCACGAGGGGACAGCATTGTAGATGCAGGTGTCATGGTTTGGTTCAAAAAACATGAGCAGACGTCAAATCATAGCGGAGCTTGGCTGAGGTCCCAGTTTTTGATGAGTGGACATCAAATCAATAATCTGTTCATTAGTCTTACAAGAGGAAATCTAAACGTGATCTGCTGCTCAAACAAATCCATACTGCATGTAGTTAGTTAGTTACTTATTGTGCCAATTTCTGCATCCATGGTAGCCTTTTCTGTATATGTATAGCTGCTGATATCTCTGGCCCTCTCTGAAGCCCATCAAGTCGATGTGCATTGCAATCTCCATGGAATTGCACAGGACTATACAACTGTACCATCTGTTGAGGGGGCAAATGACATCTTTGTATTTCAACTATCGGACCTCAAATCTTTCCTTTCACTGCACTCGAGGTCGCAGTGTGAGAGTGCTAACATTGAATGGGGTTATTTCTCTCCTTTCCTCATTACTATGTAATTAGCTCCAGTGCTATTCAATTTCCCGCATTTCAGACTTTTCCGATCAATATCACATAGGCTGCCCACTAAATGGCTGTGCTGCTAGGAGGGCTTTTCTATTGCTGAATGGGAGGTATCAATCACGGGGCTAAAAGAGACGTTCAATGCTGTAGAAGCGATGGCCACACACACACTTTAAGGTGCAATCCAACAGGCTTTGGAGGAAAAGTGGCAGTGGAGAGATGTGGGGAGTGTGATATTTCAAAGAGGATACTATGTTGGAGTGTCAGGTTTACGACATGGCTCCCGCTTCTTTTTGTCTTCCCTGTATCGACCGCTATTGAGGTAAAGACACAAATCTGGAAATCTTGACTTCATTGCTCGTAGGGACATTGCCGAGCAATTCACCTGCTAGAAAAAAGATCCTTTGTTTGCTTCAAAGACCTGAATGATCCTTTCTGTGTGGAGTCTGTTACTGTGTACTATTCCTTTGCATTTCCTTCTTCATGTGGATTTATTTTAGAGCTTCAGCATACTAATCAACTTAGCTGAAGACACAAAAATGGCCACGAGTGTTTTATTCGTCTATTTATCAATGACTGACCTATTGTTTCCTTTAAAAAAAAAAAAAAAAAAAAAAGGAAATGAATGAATCCCAGTTGCATAATCATGCGTGTAACGCTAAATGCATTTATGTGTGTGTGTGACCGAGGTCAAAAGGCCAAGTTATGAACACAACACCTCACCCACATCATCGGCTCATTGCCAGCCGACACAGCCCCACATGAGAGCATTTAGCTTTGTCACAGCACTTGATGAGATATAAGCAGATTCAAAGGCTGGATCGATGTCCTCCCATTCAACCGAACATACAAAGTGGGAGCCGGGCAATCGGAGGCCCACACGATCTTCATCTCTGATAGTAATTAGATGTGGCATCAACTGCAAGGCTAATTCAGGACTAGTTATTAATGTCTATAATAGACAGTCAGAGGACAATGGATCATGGTCACATGGAGGGTGGCAGAAGTGCGTGGTGGCAGTTGTAGAATGGATTTCAACATGCGGGATGAGTATATTTTTGGGAGGGGACGTGGTTAGAGATTCTGTTGTGTTGCAATTACTGTGAAACTCGGCGGTTGGAAAGGGTGGAACTACGAAATGATGACAAAGTAGTTGCATTGATAAGTTAAGACAGATAATGTGCTGTGGGGATATTCTAGTAGTATTCTAATAGACTATTTTGTATTACATGTGGGGAAATGAGCTGTTGTTAAAGTGCCAACCAAATGATTTGACACATGCCTCAGTGTTGGACCTCATTGTCTAATATTTTATTCAACTGAACTATTTTAAATTGATCTGCCAATGCAGGGACAGATTCAGGCTGTACAACAATCGCAATATCACTGTTTAGAGTGCGTTATCTCCCAACCTTTTTAGGAACAGTAGAAGAATAGCTTCGATTTGTACTTGACAAGTGTTTTTTTAGGTTCAGCTTTGACAACGTTTTAATAACCCAAGATTTGCAAAGTTTTCCCAACGGGGTTATTAATTCTTACACTTTAATTCTCCAAGTTCGAACATGAAAATCACACAAAGTAGCCATCTTTCACCTGGGATTACCGGTATTAACTGAAATGTAAGTAAGTAGATGAGACTGTATTTTTAGATCAAAGCAGCTGCTAAAAGCTGAAAATATCCTCTGCTGAAGTGGATCATCAAAGTGAATAAAACTTTCGATTCATAAGGACAAAAGGGTTCCATTTCGGAAAGACGAGACAAAACCTTTTTTCTTAATGAGAACACACATTGGAGTGATGCCTGCTGCATTTAATACTGGGGAATCGTCTGGGGACCACACGGAGTAGCATGACATCAGTCTGAAAGATTCATTCACAGAATGACAACAAACATCATTCGTCAGGCAGGCAGTGACACAAAAAGGACTGGCAGCTATTTAGCTATTTATACAGAAAAATAAATACCAGCAATGTGAGGAGTCTCATCCAATAACAAACCAGCTCTTTACAATATGGCACTCAAAGTCTGAATTCATCTCTCCACAGGCACAAAGCAAGAAAAACATTTCCTCTGTCTGGAATTTCAACACTTCATGTTTCCTAAATAAATGATAACTTGGCGTGCTACATTTATTTATATATATATATATATATATATATATTTTTTTTTTAAAAATGAAAAAAAGTCTGGCCAGAGAATAGAGCCATGAAGGGAGAAGCATGCAGGATAAAAAACGGCAAAATACAACTTGCATCAAAGCAGATTCTCAGGGAAATAATATAAGATTTATACACTGCTGTCGAATGACAAGCTTCATTACTCCAATTGTGGAATTATTCTTTTGATTATTTCATTTTTACTGGCAGTCTCGGAGCTGAGACCATAAACTGATAGAGGAATCAGTGGGAGTTAGCCAGGCTCCTGCTCTCAACTGTCAACATACAGAAGAATGAGATGTCTATCTGACAGCAGCATTACACTGTGTGTGCTACATGCACAGTACTGCAAGAGGAGAGATCATCTATCAGTGCACTGGTACAAGACAGTACTGTATACTGAGAACAACACCACAGCAATAACACTCGGACAGCTACTAATATTCAGGTAAACATAATAAAAATATAACATTGATCAAAGTCCATCCTAATTATAGCTGTCCACACAGTCATTTCAGCTGTTTCTGTTCTTGGCTAACATATTTGCTTTTGTCATCATGCTTCAGACGGGCACCACAAATCAACAACATTTTATCTGACATCAAAATTGGTCCCATTATTGGTCCATTGAAATGCATTTCAAAACAAGATGATATACAATAAAAAGCAGAGCGCCTCAGACAAAGAAGACCGTAGCTTTTTCTGGGTGGCAGGTTTACATTCTTGGCAATAACAGCACCTCTTTTATGTTTTTCCAAAAAAACCTAGACAGCCATTCTAATTTGCAGCAATTTGCAGCAAGTGCACTAAAATGATCAACTCCACTGACTTTAAACGTTCCACGAAGAAAATACAACTTTTTGGGATATTCTTTTAAATATATAGTAAGTATTACAATAACACTCTTGGCCAATACAGAATCAAAATGCAGAAATTGTACTTAGAAATCATACAACGACATTCCATTCACATTGGTCTTTACATTCATCTGAGTTAGGTGGAGTGGAGTTGCTGTTGCACTGTGTATCCACTGTGTGGCAGCATGTAGGTATCCTGGCTTGTGTTCAGTGCAATTTCTCATCAGTGTTGAGGGTCGTAAAACTGACATACTGTAGCACATTCTGTGTCTGGCTCCCGACAGTCGCTGATTTGGCTTCCTTGCACTCCAACCGTAGGAGGGATTCTAAAATAGAGAGCAGGAGACTGGCCTGTTCAAAAATAATCACACTTTAGTTCAAGGCTCCTGCAAGGATTGTGATCAAAAATGACTGATGCATCCAGTAGAACTGGTTGAAATGCAGACGGAATAGTTAACAAATAAAAACACATCAGCGGTGTAATGGCGGTGTGTAGTGACAGTGTTAGGCTGGATCCGCAACATACACACCTCCATGGGGCCCCGCATTCACTGTCAGTTGGTTTGCAGGAATCAGACTAAGAATACTTGGTATTATAGTATAGTTTTAGGACCTTTTTTTTTTATTATTTCAGTTGATGCATAGTCTTAAAACCATTTGCGCTTAATCCAATTGCCACAAACTAGTTGCAACTTTTGGCCCCCGGGCCCCCTAGTAGGGCCATTGTCTCTTGCATTGTTAGTCCAGTTTTATTGTTTAGTCGGTCTTGTATTGGCCTTAATGCTAAAGATGTTTGATGATGATTTTTAAGGCCAATGACAAATTGATGACAAAAAAAGAAGAACGTTTTTCCAGGGATTCATTTTTCCTGTTATCTCCAATCTCTAAGAAAATATTCTTACCACCAACTTTTCCATCTTATGTTATTCATAATATATATTCATATTATTATTATTTTATCTTATTTGAATTTGTATCTTATTGTTTCAAATGTGTTTTATTTCCCATCTTATTTTCATGCTCCTTTTTGTGCTCATTCTGTCTATTTTCCTTTTTAAATAGCATTTATTATTTTTACCGTTATTATTTAATACTTGGCAATCAAAAAACTAGACGTTCACAAAATGTGACTTATCTATTTATCCATGATGAATATTAACTACATACAATACACACATGTCAATAACGATCATAGTTGGAATGCAGTGAATAGTGTGAGAAAAGGAGAACGTTTCTTTAGCATCCAAAGTGAACATCTCTCTCACCTGGTTATAGGTGGACATCAAACACCCCTTCCTCCACTGTCTCTATATCCTCTTCAGCAATCACTGATGGAAACAGAGAAGGTGAAGGTAAGGAAATGAGGAATGGATTAGTCAATCGAATGGAAATGCAAAAACATTGCCAAAAGCTAATGAAAATGTGTGGCCTTCGTCTGTTTTACGATGACAATTCATTTGTCCAGCCCATTGATCAAGCAGGTTTATGCTGATATAAAACAAAGCCGTACAGGGCACCACTTTTGCTAATGTCTGATGAAAACACTGCATCTACGGGTCACTGGCCTTGCTGGAGTGGGCCAATCACATTTCCATTGCAAATTACACTCCGTTGTTTGAGAATATCTTCCAAATGTCAGTGCTCCATATGCTCAGAGGAAGACAAAGGCGCCCTTTAAAAAGTGGAGGTGTTGCAGTGGTGAAGTGAAGTGCTGAAAACGTGTCATGAAAACTCCTTTTTAAGTAATACTGACAGCATTAGAAAGCTTTTTTTTTTTTTTTTTTTTTGGAAAAGAAAATTATATTTTTCTGCCAGTGTTTTTGCACATTTTAGGATTGTGAGGGTGTTGTATAGTCATAGTTAGCATATTGTGTTTCTTTTTACTTTTTTTTTTAAACCAAGAAAGCTTTAAGTTCAGGTGTGGGATGCTAAAATATAATTATATAAATTTACCATCAAACAAAAAACATACAGTATTCCATGTAATGTGAACATAAAATATATTTTTCTGTTGCTATAACAGCCAAATCACCACTTACCCGTGTTCTGCAGGCTGGGTGGAGTGTTGGCAGGTGGAGGAAAGCTGTAGGATCTGGCCTGGAGGGCCGGCGGCGTCTCATGGCTTATGCTCTTAGTCCTCTTCCGGCACTCGACAGCCAGGCGGCTTCGGCAGGCCTTGTGGCAGTTCACCCCGCAGGCTGCGGCCGGAGCATTCATGTGGCGAGAGAAGGACGGCGGCAAAGAGAGGTGACGGGAGAGGAGGAGAGGACGGTGGGGTCGGAGGACAGGGAGGGAGAGTCGCCGAGAGAGGAGGCGAGATGTGGAAAAGAAAGGGGGAGGCCAGGAGCGAGGGGAAGACGGGGAGTGGGGTGAAGAGAGAGGGAGAGGGTCAGACAGAGGGACGGGTGCAAACAGAAACATTGGGGCGAACGGAACAGCCAGTGGTGACAGGAAGGAGCTTCTACGCGGCATGCAGGCACACGCGCACGCACTGAGGCCAACTGTGCCTGACAACAACTCTGTCAACCAGGAGTCTAAGAGGAGAGGAGCGATGGCTCATTAAGCAAGGCATCCCGAAAACATGTGAGTCAAAGAACCTGAACACACACACACACACACACACTGCAGTGTAGTTTTGTCACAGTGACCAAAATCCCCTTTCTCCTCGCAAAAGATTTTCCTCAACATTAAACTTTTAGAGACATCCAACACGGGTGTTTTTAAAATCCCATCTTACCGCCACGTCTCGATAGTATAATGGTCCAGTTAAAAAGACCACGTTCTTTGTCTCCCTCGGTCAGGAAGTGTATTAACCTCTTCACTCACGATTAACCGTCTGCCTTGAACTATTGAGGCAGAGGCAATTGAAAAGCTCTCTTTTCAACAGTTTACTGCACTTTTTTCCCCTCTTGGTTTGTCGCTCTGACTCTGCTGTGTTATGATGACATTGGCAGCCACCTACTCAGTGGCCACAGAACACCAACCAAAGATGGAATAATCCTCAACATATTTTAGGCTTACAGGAACAGTTTGACATTTTGGGAAATACACTTGTTTTCTTGCTCAGAGTCAATTATACATACGAAGCTACGGTACATCCCAGCAGCTGGATACCATAGCTTAGCATAAAGATTGGAAACTGGGGGGGGGGAACAGCTAGCCTGACTGTGCACAGCAGTTTCATATTTAACACACAAATATATTGGTATGATCATGGTATTGATCATCTCTCAGTAACACAGTGAGTATCCCTTAATATTGAGCTTTTCCTTTAAATAGAGAGGATATATATCTATATCTATATATATATATATA
>CALSBV010010486.1:1266287-1310264 GCA_943590825.1 Bovichtus diacanthus
TCTCAGCTGATGGCAGCTTATCTAGCTGTTGGTGAACAGAGCGTTGTATGTGGACATATATTTAAAGGGTGAGATTTATTTGCCATGGTTTCTGTGTTGTTGACATTTACCCAGCACTTCGACTGTGGATCTTTATCTACAGAGGGTGTGCGTGTGTGATGTTGGGGAATCGATGGCGTCAAAAAGAATCGCTAATTCTTTAAAGGCTTCACCCTTCTGAGTGGAACACGTCACATCTGTGCAAGAGACGTAGAGTCACATCTAAATGTATTGCTCTCTTACCTTTACACTTGTAGCCTTGCTTGTAGAAGCCCCATATCTGGAAAAAAATGTAAAAAAGAAGAAGACTGAGAGGAATAAAAGGGCAGTTGGGTTGAGTGTTAATTAGGATGTGTTTTCATTCCCATGAGGGCAAGAGGAATGTTAAAGATCCTCAGGGTGGAGCAGCAATTATGGGGAGATTGGAGACGGCAAAAGGTTATTTCACTACAGTGTGAAAATCAGCAAGACTTAAAATGTACAAAGTAACGTGGTGAAGTGGGACTGTTTCGGAAAAATTGCAGGTATGTTCAGGGCTCCTCCGACACAGCTTTTAAATAACTAAAGTCACTTTCTTGTCTTTACAACTTAAATGTGCCACATTTAAATCAGCCACCACTGAATGCACCACCAAGTCTCTAAGCTGTGGTGAAAAGTGAACTAAACGAATGAAAACCAATAACTGCCTGGAAGGAAATTTATCTAAAAATGTCTGCTTTTGGAAGTGGTTGGCAGTGAAGAGAAAGTATGCACAATTAGCAGTTAATGGGCTAAAACATGTTAAAACACCCATATAGTTCACATCTTGATGCACCCCATTGATGCTAAGCGAAGGCTGGAGGAAAAAAAGGCAAAAGGGGCACAATGGTACAGAGGGAGCAGTAGGCTGAGAGAGAGAGAGACGGAGGGGAGGAAAGGGCGAGAGAGAGAGAGAGAGAGAGAGAGAGGAGGTTGGCGGGACAGAGGGGGTGGAGGGAGGAAGAGATCAAGCGGGACACAGGGAGTGCACAGACTGTGGGGGAACAATGACATGAAAGAGCCGAGCTGGAGATCACACACTGCACTGGCACATCTGAAGAGGCACAAAATATCCTGACCTCTTCACACACACACACACACACACACACAAACCTACATGCATGCAAACGCATACACTCATAGATGCACATATACAAACAAAGACACACACACAGTGGGAAACCGTGAACACAGCCAGAGGCTCTACAACAAAGAGAAGACGGTTACGAGTGAAACATCTAAACACAACTATCATCCCAGCTCTGCCTACACTGACTGACCTTTACTGCCTGTGAGGACTGAAAAACACAATGCACTGCAAACCAGAGCTAGAAACTCACTGACTTGCTACACTTCTTTGACGGTTTCCTGTAAGCTTCTAGAAAACGGTACTATTAACCAACACAGGATTTAGCACTTAAAATTGCAAATTCTGCATCTTATATAGATGGAAATGTGCAACTTTCACTGCCAGCTGTTAAATCTTCTATGTTAAAGTCTGAGTGACATTTATGTTTATATTTTTTTGGGGGGGGGAATCCCTTACAGATGTCTCATTATATTCTTACAAGCAAATCAATCTGCATTCGAATGAAGGAAAATGTTTTTTTTCCTTTTTTCCTTTTCCAAGTAAATAACTTGTGTGTTGCTGTTATAGGTACACAAACGGCCTTCCATCTATTCCTACCAGACTTTTAGGGTGCCAAGAATCACATGTCGTTCTGTTCCTGGAGGCAGATACTGTAAACAGACGTATGGAGGAGAATTTCCTCTGAACATTTTTGGCATTCAGCTCGCACCCTTTTGTAAAGCAATTTTAAAATGTGTGAAACGGGTAGGGTTTTCTAACTTTCTCAGGACACTAGATATCAAACATTAACAGTATTAGGGAAACACAAAATACGTTAAATAAGTTTAAAGTGAGAAAAAAATTATTCTGGTGATCCAATTTCCAAATCTGATGAAATCCCCCGCTAAATCCTAAATTCTAAATCCCCACCCCGCGTGTGTAAGTACCACCTGTTATTTTTCAGCTGTTATTTATGTACCATACAGTTTGTGTTTTGAACTGTTTTGAACATCAACGGAAGAACATTGTGTTTAAATTTAGATTTTTCTACTCAAGTTTTGCTGGTTACCAGTGTGAACCTAAATACACCACAAACCTAAAAGGAAGCTTTCCTAGAAAATGGATCTGTAGGTGCAATTCCCTAAAAGAGCAATACATATGTCTTATTTTGTTGCTTTATCGTAGATTGCCTTGACAGCCATTTTCCCCAGTGAGATGATTTTCAAATACTCTATTTTTCAGTCTGGTTGAGAAACGCAACAAGACATTCTGACGACTGATACTTGTTCTTCTTATTCTGATTCAATGAAGCAAAAATATCTAAAGCCCAAATATACTTGTGCATCACTCTCTGCATCTCTCATATAAAAGTGCTCTGAGCCTCCAGCTAAAAGCTTGTTGTACTCTCATGAGATGCAAAAAAAAAAACTCACACTCTATGATGTGTTTTCTCGCTTTGTGCATTTAGTAAAACACATCTGTGTGCCATTAATTAGGATTTAGGACCAAAGGGGGCTACAGGCAGAGCAGCATAAGATACTGATGATCCATGTGAGATACTGGAGGTGGGTGAACTCTGCCGTGTTTACAGAGGCACCGGCTTGGCTTGTACAGCGTTTTTGAGACAAGTGCTAAAAAATGGGCTGCGGGAAAATATTGTTTTTGCACAGGAGCCAAGAGGAAAGCAAAAAAGCAGGCAGAAGAGGAAGTGGCTAGTGTATCTGCCTCTGCCACACACAGACAGACACACACACACACACACACACACACACACACACACACACACACACACGTATTCAAAGGAAGTAGCACGCTGCCAGATTCCTTATCTTTCCCCTCATGATGGTTTGAAAATGCTAGAGCTTCCCCTGGAGAACGTGTATGTCTAAATGTATACTATGCTCCTTTTGAGTGTTAATGAAAATCTATACATATGGCATACTTTTCTTTTCTCTCGAGCTTCTCTTTACATGCAGTGTACACAAATGAATAGGTTGTCATCTCCGTGTCTGCAGTTCAATATTAGGGCTGTGTTCCTGTTCTCATTACAGATGAGGGCTGACTGTCTAAATAACAGAGAGCTCCTCGAGGGACTTTAGGGGAATGTTAAGGGCCAGAGGCGACACACACACACACAGATGTAACACTGCCACAGAGGTGGGTTATCATCTCGCCCAATTAACTTCCTCCCATGTTTCCCAGAATGCAGCTTCAGCAGCATGTGGCTGCAGCTCACAGTAATTGGCATTGCCCTGACCTGACAAGAGGAACCTCTGAGAGATGAGGCTATCACGCGCTGCCGGTGACTACCGAGACAAATAATGAAGAGCAGCTCGTCTATACAGCCGTGGTGTAGCAGTGTGAGCACAACTGACCTTTGACCCTTTTTTTTTTTTTTTTAACAAACTATAACACGTGCCATTGATTGGGTCAGGGCAGAAATCGATGCTTTTGAAAACGCAGAAGCAAAATGGAAAAACATATCAATATTTGTTTAAGACCTCTATAGGAGCCTGAATCGTTAAAAAAAAAAATATATATATATATATATATATACATATAGAATAAAATCATACAGCTAATTCTGTATTTTTATAATTATTTTATGTATTTCACATACAGTATGTTGTGTGCATTTCGGATCGACTGTGGTTTTAAGTGAGGTAATGCACAGGATCAAAACATGATTACAAGTGAGTAGTAGGCGATTACTCACAAAGCCGGCGCAGTGCTCGCAGAAGGTGGGCTTGACGTAGGTGCTCTCAGTAAAAGTGTGGATGAAACCCATCTTGCAGTTAAGCAGAGAGCTGGCTTTCATAAAGTAGTCTATCATCTCTTCTCTGCTGATCTTCCCATCTCTGTGAGAGGAAAACAAAAAGAGGGGGGGAGTGAAGTTGGGTCAGTTTGTCAGCTGGTTTAGTTTATAAACTGCATGGTGAAAAAATACACAAATTCTCACTGGTTCTTGTCCAGTTCTCCAAACTTGCTGAGGTATGGGAAGTTGTTCCTGATTGCTTCAAACTCATCCCTGGAGATGTGGCCGTCACCGTCTGAGTCGAAGTTCTTGAATACTGACTGCGAAAGTGAGGGTGGTGAAAGATAGTTTCAGTGTGTATTCTGTCACAGAGGCCCTTTTTTTTTATACACATTTGAAAGTATAGAAAATTAAAATATCCTAATGAGAAGCCATGTATTATAGAAATCGACCCATTGGTTTTGAATATATTCTCAATCATAGACTGCAAGAAGTTGACATAGCCATGGCCTTCATCCTGATTGACAGGTCACCAAGGGAGCGACTTTTCAATCCCAAGGGAGCCACACCCTGCTTTATTGTCTATTATGGGACCATTAGTTACAAAACAAAAATCATGCTTTGTTCACTTGAAACTAGTGATTGAGACCATAAACTCATTAGTAAAATGTTTACTGATTTAATGAATCAAGAGAGAAGTAGGGTCATCTTTTCATAGACTTATTTTTGCCACCAGTGAAGTCACACCCTGCTAGCCTTTAGAAAGAATGCAGGTTTAAATAACTTCCTTATTGGCTTCACTTTTCAGACTTCTTTAATACAGTCTATGTTCTCAGCCCACAGGGAAATATATATATTTTCAATTCCAGGCACAAAAAATAGTGGAGATACAGAGTTTTCTGATGACCCTTTATGGTAAAAAATTACTAGCTATTCGGCCAAAGAGCCAAGGGCACATCATGTCAAGATGGTGGTGGAGAGGATAACAACAGCTCACCCATCCTTAGCCTCTCACTGTCCCTCAGGTTACAATCGGCACTGAGAGAGTAGAACGTGTAACTCACCTCCACCATCTTCTCTATGTGTTTCTTGATGATAGTCGGGTCGGCGTTGGGCTTTACCGACACAGACCACTCATCGATCATGGTGGGCTTGGGTTCAGGCGCGGGGGCAGGGCTTGAGTTCTGCTACAAACAATAAGAAACGAAGACGGCGAGGTCAGTATCAGCCCAGGGAATCAGAAGCTTGCCCTCTTACTAAGAAAATGAAAGACAGTTGCTGTACAGAGCAGCAGTACAGTGGTTTAAAATGTCATAACAGAAGACAAAGAAAACAATTCTTATATGCATCTGTGACCATCCATCATATCCAGACAGGAGCGTGGTAAATATTGGATATTTGAGAACGGGCCATTATGAGACCCAAAGTGCACATCAGTGTGCTGCTCACCGCTGGCTTGCGAGGTTCTCTCTGGAGAGACATCTGGTAGATCTCCTCCTCAGTGTGGTACTGGTCTAGAGACACCTGCACAGAACAGAACATGGGCAGCCAGTGTGACCATCGTCTCTATATTTGACGTTTCTGTCAAGAACTGATTTTCTTGTGGGTTTAGCCTCCACTACATTTTCAGGATGAATCACCAGTGTTATTTTATACAACCCTAACCCTAAATACATTTGTATAATGTCTTGTAACTGTGAATCTATATTTTAAAGCTGATATTAATAATAATAATCTTCGCATCTTTGTCAAAGTAGTTTTTTTTGTTTGGTATCTACGAAGAGAGTGTTTGGAACTGCTGTGGAAAGTTTCAACACAACTTAAAACGCCTCTCTTCATTCCCAGCATTCATCTCCACCGCAAAATAAATACATTCCCGCACAGATTCCAAAGTGCAGTTTCAGTGAAGGTACACAACAGTCTTACTTGGTCAGACTTCAGTTTCCACACTACTTTTATTGTTTGAATTGTTAAGTACATCCATCTTTTACATTAACACGGCCGCTATGGCAACAGGTGAGAGAACAGCATCTGTTTTGTTTTTTTTTGCTCCAGCTAACATGCTGCAGCTAACTGCCGCGTGGTATCCAGCACTGCATTCATTATTGTTGGCCTCAAGTTCTTTTCTTTTCCTCAGAGCTATTTTCTTACCGTTTCCTGGGTTTTATTGAGTTGAAGCAGTAACTGCAGAAGGAACAAAGGCTTTTCTTCTTGTTTGGCCTTCTGATTTAGTTAAGCTTACAGTATGTTAGGGAGAAGGTTACATCCGAGATGATTTATTAGAATCTACTTCATTTGAAAGGCTGTGAAATATTACTCAAAAAAGGAGGAAAGTAGTATTTTAAACGTGTGTGGTTTGCAGGTATGCCTGTGTAGAGATTATTTTTGAAGGATTTATTGACTTTCTGTCCATCTCTTCGCTCCTCACTCTCCTCTCCTCGGATTCAAGATAGATAAACTCCAATAAGCAATGGCATAAGGTAATTGGGTATTGACTCTGTTCAGCAAACCTCCCTGGTGCCCCTCAACTCCAAAAACCTGTCAAATTGTCTCTTTCATTTTCACAGAAATAAGGGTAGGTAGCTGCAATCTCACATGAACACCTGCAGCTAGATTGAGTGATTAATCTCTTGGGATTATTTAAATACAGAAAGCTTCTCAAATGCCTGAAACTCTTATCTGCATCTGCCAAAAAATACTCGCACACATTGTGGGGTTTAGTGTGAAGAGTTAAAACACCGCCACAGCTTCCATGCAGAGATGCAGGCGGCAACAAACCGGAGACCAGTCTCACTCAGTACTCCGAGTATAAGAGCTCTCACGTAATAGAAGAATATCCAAATTTGTTGGAGTTGTAGCTGTTTGCTCACAATCAAAATATAAAAAGGGTAAATTTCTTAATGATAGTGTTATGCATTTTTTTTAAATCTTTTCCCACATTATTTCACATTACTAAATGCTAAATGTATTTCATAGGGCAACAACGTGAAAAGGGTTCCATTTCTTTTAGTTAGTGTTTGGCGATTGATAGGAGGATATAACACAAAGTGTGATATAAGGAGAGCAAGAGAGCAAAGTTTTGTCAGCCAAAGACAGAAAAAGAGTTGGAAGAAGCTGCAAAAAAGACAGTTAAAGTGTAAACATTCCACAGAACAATTATTAACTGTTATCGATGTAATAGTACAGATTACACAGCATAGTTATGTGATCTCTTATAATAAAATGGCTTTTTCCTGCCAAAGTGTTGAGATTTAAAAAGTATATGCTAATTCCACTGAGGTCCTCTTTTAGGTCATTTCAAAGCCAAAGCGCTCTGACAGCAAAAACCCTTTTAGTCTTTAATCCGAATACAGGAACAGACGAGAGGTTACAGTACAGGTTAACAATTTAAAGTTCAGTCAGTCAATAAAGAGATGCTGAAACAGGGGGGTCATGACTGTGCTGGATAAAAGCATAACTCTAAAATTGAATTTGGCAATTAGATAACAGTGTTGGAGTACAGTCAACCTAAGGTGTCGAAGTAAATGCATCGTTTAATCCTCTCTGTATCACTGAATCTTCCTTTTTGTACTTAAAGGTGCACTTCACTGATTTTACTCAAGAAATTTAGTTTGCTCGTCATTAAGAGTACTACACAGCCTGTGGGAAAAAGTTGTGTAATGTTTTCTGTGGCTTTTTAGGAGCTTTCCAAAGTAAAAAAAAAAAAAGAATGCGGACGATGTCATCAGAGTCATTAAAGTTAAAGTTTTTACAGAAAGTAGAGTAGGGTTTGAAAGAGAGCTGCAATTTAAAAATGTGCTCGCAAATGAAGGGGAAATTTTATTGTTTGAATTGAATCTAAATACCTCTCAACATATTATCACATACCAACATCAATTTTAAACCAAGACCACTTAGGGCCATATCTGTTTAAGGCAATTTACTGTTAAAGTTCATGCTTCCAATGCTTTTGTTACATATAATCTATGGCCTTTGTGTGTACACAGATTTAGTCCCTGTTGGCCACTGTACAGTCCATCTGACCACGAGCCAATCAAATCACAGCAGAAGCTAATTCTGTGCATCAAATAGACGGCCTGTTACGCCGGCTGGACACAAACTGTTCGTCCTTCACAAAGTATTTCCTCCTACTTCACTGCTGTCGAGTGCTTTCGAATTCTGCACTGTACAAGCTGTTCTTCGGAGGTACGGCTTTAATTCAAGTCAAACATCTTTGCACGCTGCAAATGCATATTCGGTCCACTTTGCACTCACCGTAAGCAGGTTGAGCAGGTCTGTGTTGGCATCAACGTGAGGCGGCGTGGTCTGGATCAGCGCCAGCTCTTGAAGGATGGTGTACAGCTGTTGGGTCTTAGCCAGGTTGACCCGTGTTTTCTCTTTGTCAGCCCAGTCTGGCAGCGCCACGTGAACGGCTATCAGGTCTTTCAGGTGCACGCCAAGGATAGGGAACCGGAAACCCGAGCACTCGGAGAAGCGCTTGCGGTATTGACTGTAGTTCCCACATGATGTCACCAGTTCAATGAGGTTATTAAAAACCTGCAGGTTGGGTGAATGGAACTCATTTAAGGGTGGACATAATGTAAGGGGATGAGATAAGAGTTAGTAGGAAACACAAAGCCTGCCTCACGAGAGATTTGTTAAGAAGAATCAGAAACATTCTGGAACATTTTGCTCCAGATGGACTTACATAACAGACGAGACTGTAACTCAACTTTCAAGTTATATGGCTCAAATTCATAATTCTAAAAAGCCACTGAGTAGGAGTAATGGGCATGGATAAGAAGCTTGGCAGCACACACAGAGGAGATGCGGATTGCTGAATCGAGATTTAATATCACTTGTTAGTAAATTCAAGTGCATCGACATGCAGTGAATTTGTGTGGTGGCGTTGTGCTGTGGATGCCAAAAAGAGATCAGTGATGGTTGGGAGGTTGGTAGCAGCTACTGCACCTTGTTGGTCTCTGCGCTGATGTGGGTCTGTGTGTCTTTGAGACGAGAGATGGAGCTGTTACTGAGGCCACCCACCACAGCCATCAGCGTGTTGAAGTTCTGCAACTGCAGCAGCTTCTGTCGACGAGAAGAAGGAAATATTACCGAGGGTGAAAGAGGAGACGGTAAATGAATGTGAAAGCCACTGCCAAAAAGGATCTTCAGGAGAGCGACCAAGCGAAGGGGGTACAGGTTAAAATACATTTTACAGTGCAAGTAGTGATGCAGTAAGAAACCTAAAAGATAAAGTGAAAGACAGCCCACATGCACATCACCAAATAACCTAATCTGAGTATACCAAAAATATTATTGAATGTTCTAACCTGTCTATGTCAAACTTAAGCTAACACTTTGTGAATGGCACTCTGCAGGGCTCCCCACTGCCCTTCAGTCTGCGTGGCATCTCACAGAAAATCAATGGGGTCGCAGCTGTGTAGGAGGGCTGCCAGAGGGGATCATTTGATTCAGCTCAAACATCCTTTGGAATCAATTGGCAAAGCAGTGTGGAAGGCATCCCAGCATTCACAGCGCATTCGGCTAAACTGCATGTGCATGTGACCGTCAGCGAGGCCTGAGAAAGGTTTCATTGTCAACATGCCAGGGATTTCCACTGGGTGTAGAAAGAAAAATGCTGTGTGTTTTATAGCACTGGGAGATGGATTCATCCTCTTGTCAACCAACTGCTATGGTGACGTGGCTATTTATTCAAAGCCAGAAGGCACAGACACAAACACACGGATCACATTGTGAAATGAATTGGAATGGAGCTTTTTAATGAGCATGAAAGGGAGTTTTTTTATTTTTTCATGTGAAATTATAATGCAAGTCCGTGCAGTTGGGACTAAAGGACATGAGTCACGTAATGCACTCCCAACAGGAAACCGAAATGGGACACGACCAGCGCACCCTGAGGGAAGCTGTAGGAAATGTCAAGTATGTCGAGGCTACCTCCTGTGCTGCCTCTGAATACATTTGAAATCAGTTTGAACATTTGTGTCCCTGCATGTGCTCGCACTGGGCTACTATTCTAAATACCAAAGTTTGAAGCATTTCAAATTGGCAAAGAATTGACGACGGGATTTCCAGCAGGGATGGTCTGTCTCTGATGTATCTGACCAAATGTTCACCAATTCTGTATGAATGACACAGTCCAAAATGACAGCTGGGCACAAAGTGGTAAACACTGATTATCATTAGGTGGACACACTACCCACAGTTTAAACTGCCACAGTTATTATTATGAACATGTGATGTGGGTACAGATTTGACTCTTGTCATTTTCAAACAATGCTTGTACAGAGACTCTGAGTCTACAGCCACGGTAGCTCTGTGAGGCTGTCCTCAGGCACAGCTGTGCTTTGAGCTAAATGTAACGTCAGAATGCTAACATGCTCACAATTACAATGCTATAGGGGCTAGACAGAATAGTAATCTGTGTTTTTAGCTTTTGAGATAGCCTTCTAATGACCAAAGGTGGACATGCTTTGGTCGTTGTTGAACATAAATTAGTTTGAACAATAATTTTCTATGTTGTGCCATGTTGAATAAACAGAATGTAAGGTATTTAGGGAAAGAAGGAATGACTTACTGCAGTAAAACCAGTACCTCCAGCTCAGACAAGCCTGCTGGGGTTTTAGTCCAATTATATCGCATCTCAGAGCCAATCGAGGACACTGCTCGACTATCCAACTACTTTTTGAGAGCAGGCAAACTAAAATGCAGAAGTCGTGAATGCCCTACAATGCTAACATGGCAGTTATAATATTTAACACGTTCACCACCAACAGCATATTTTCACGCTAAACTTTGCTAATAAGCATTAAACTTATTATCTGAAAGATGCCTCAAAGACACAAAGATGATTCTGAAAACTGACGGTGGTGATGGAAAGGAATATATAAAAAGAAGATCAGGGGGCATGAGACCAGAGGAGGTCATTTTCAGGTCTTCTGCATCTGATCTGTCATAGTCATTTATCCCACACATCAAGGCTGGTCCGAGTCAGCATCTGTCTTCACCACTACATTGTCAAAGCTTCGCAAAACAATGGGGAAAAGTCCTGTTCAATATCAAGGAGGGTGAAACGAGCAAAAGACAAGGGCTCTGCTGACATGTTGGAGCGATGGTGTATTAAGATGGTGTTTCAAAAACCTGCTGAGACCCCGCTGAATAAATGATGAGAGACCGAAGTTTGTTCTGCAGCTGAAAAGAAAGACAGATGGAAAATGACTATCAATCCATAAGTAGACTAGCGATAAGTGATGATGATGCGTTCACGTAGCACTGCAGGCTATTGGGATGATATTTCTTTCCTGCACTTTTCAATGGTTGACTGAAGCACCCTCGCACAGCGGAGATGAGTGAATTATCACATAGAGGGAGAGCTCAGCCCATTTACAGGCCACATTATAACATCAAGCTGAAATGATATCAACAGTGAAGCCTATTACGGCATTTAAAGGGATGTCTCTGTAGCTGAAGGACGACAGTCCCAAGACATGGGCAGAGGACTATATAAGGCGGCAAGTTGGAAACCTTGTTTGGGAATTGGTGGGGGGAGACCAGATCAAGTTAAGATTAGGATTAAAGCCATCTTGAAGAGATGAACACAGATGATTTCAGTCAATGAGCAGAGAAATGGAGATACATGGATAGATGGACACATAAATAATAGTCTGACTTTCATTTAGGCTGATACACAAAGGTTTACCAGGCCAGTGTGAACAAAACAACTGTCCCCTAAAGAGTAATAAGTGAGTACTCACTTAAGAGAAGGCTAGACTTCCCAGTGAGGGCTGAATTTGCAGGAAAAAGATTAACGGCTCCAGTGATAGCAATGTCGGTCAGTCCTCCACTATGGTACAATATCTCGAAAACTATTGGATTGACCATCCCTGAAATATTCCATTAATTTATGGTTGCTAGAAGATGAATCCTGACTTTTCCTTTGAAATCTTTGGAGAACTTTTGGATGGATTCCCCTGAACTTTAGTGCGGATATTCAAAATCCTGAGAGGACAAATCCTAATGATTTTGATCTTTTCCTTTTGGGCCACCAGCATTTCTAAATGTTCAATTAATTAATCAAATATCTCTGAATCTATTAGGCGCATTCGCACAACATTTTGTACAGACATTCATGGTTCCCAGATTCCGACCTTAGTGATCCCATGCCTTCCCACACTGTCACCAGCAGGTTGATGTTGGTTTTTTGTGTTTTGTGTTATGTCTGGACAACAGCCATTAAGTTTTGTACACTTATTCCATCATCAGGTCAACATTTCCAGATTATGGACTGAACTACAGGCATAGGAGTTAAGTGCTACTTAGCTAATTGTAGCACGCTCCCAAACTGAAATAGTGAACCTGCAAAAATGACGTATGATGATGTATTTTGAAATGTTACCCCACCACAGACTCCCTCCCACCTTTTATTCCTCCCTGTACCTGATATTTTATATGTAGCTGGGAGTCATGCCACCTCCATTCACTGTCCACTGAGTCCTCTATTGTAGGATGCATCAGTGAAGTGTAAACAGTGAATCATTGTACATTCTATTCTTTGCGGCAAACCTCTCATTACAACCCCTTAGGTCCATAAAAGCCTTTCGATAATGCCAAAAATGCATCATTACCCAACCAAAACAAGACTTTCTTAATTCCTGGAGGTGCTTTTCCCTAATGGCAGCATTATGTTAAAGAGTTCTCAGTAGGCATCTTAACATGCTAATAACTCTAAAGCCTTTTTTAATTAAATTCACTTTTTCTCAAAATGTGTGCCACCAAATGGGAAATGATCGTGTCTTATGTGTGTCTGTGCAAATCACCAAGGCTTCGCCGTGACTCTTAATCTCTTATTCACCTTCCTTCAACTTTCTCTCCTTTTTTTTCCTGTCGTGACAGGCAATCATCTCCTACCAATCTGCTTCTACATGCATCCTGAAGCCCACACCTCCTGCCAGCTCTGTCTTATAACCCTTGCAGTAAACAGCCTTAATGGGCCCCGCGCAGACAGACCTGTGCCACCCTGATGAAGTGGGAGATGACGGCGGCTCTCTGCGGAGCGGTGGGCTTGCTGAGCACCATGAGCTGGATCCATTGGGAGACGCTGTTGAAAAGCGTGATGAAACGCTCCAGGATGGGGTTATCCACTGTGCAGCCGTGCATCACAAAGCTGTGGTAGTCCTGAAACTAAAAGGAGGTAGGAGCATTACATATTTAATTCAATTTATTTGAATCAGATTTTAACATACTTACATCGCTGCATTTTTTATAAATCCTGACAATCGCATCCTCAGAAATGTTGTCGTAAAATGTCTTACAGAAAAGGTCTAACAAAATACACTATTGAGTTGCAGTCTGGGAAATATAGAATCCAGTGTTTTGGACTTGACCCCGCTGCTTTGATTTTGACAGTTATTTTTTTTATATGTTTCCTGTATGTCCCCCAGCTAGTCGTGCAACACTAAATCGCTAGAGTTCCCCTTTAAAGACACAGTTCGGCAGCTGAGTAGCTTAGCTTAGCATAAATACTGGGAAGGGGGAAACAGCGAGCATGGCTCAGTCCAACGGTAACAAAAAACATTATTTATCACCTCTAAAACTCGCAAATTAACATATTTTGTATTTTGTTAATTCAATGTTTACAGACACGAAAGTATAAAATCAACAATTCACCGTTTTACAGGAAGTGCATTTACCAACTATTCGGCAGCAATATAAGGCAGCAATGTCGATCACCGAGCAGCCCACTGGCTGATTTACTAAATGATAAAGCCAATCTTTAATCTGGAAAATATAGAGGGATAAAACAGATTTGTTTTCACCAAGGCTAAATGCAGAACAGCACATTTAGACCAGTAGACTAAATGCTCTCTTTCTATTTACCATGGCTTATTTTGTTTTATATCGAGCCAGACTCTCTTTTAGAAGAGACACAAAGCCAAGACAAATCACCACCACTGTCCCCATCGTGCCACCAACAGCATCACACTTGAATAAATTATCTAAAAACATCTACCATTGAAATCAGCAGCTCACACCCAGCCACTGCCTTTACTTCCCCAAATAACACTCAAAAAGCAATGTTTCCAGAAAACAAATATAATTACTGCCAGTAAAAGTTTATTTTAACCACTATTGCTTAGCAACTACAGCAAGCCTGCAGCATGTGACATTACTTGATAATTCATAGAATTTAAGAGCCGTAAACAACACACTAGAGACTTAGTCGCAGACTGCGGTAAAACTGACCAGGATCTTGCAGAATGATTTGTACTCCAGGTAGGTCAGGTGCTCAGCCAGCTCACAGGAATCAAGGTGGTCAAACAGCAGGGACATTTTCCTCTTTTTGGACACTGATGGGACACGCTGAGTCACCTGCCGCTTCCACTTATACGACGGCCTGAGAGGGACGATAAAGCACATAAGAACTGTAGAATATGTTATGAAAAGTCTCTCTTTTTAGGTTGTTTGGATAAAAACTACAACTGACAAACTTTTTATACCAATGCAGGATTTATTAATGGGAGGACATTCCCTCATTAGCAAAACCTTTGGCTGCAGTAAGTCACAAATAAGCTCCACAAAGCCTTGTCCTAATGGAAGGAAGTTAAGGTCACACAGAAATAGGTTTTCTTAAAAAAGGAGAATTTGCTGACACTGCATAGTACAGCTCAGCAATGTCTGAGAACAGGCAATAGAAGGGCACGCTGACATAAACACTCATAGACAAAGACATTCATTTACACTGTCAACAACACGCACAGCTTTCAGCAACCACTTCACTCACACACTGTCGAGGTCAATGAGCTGACTCTGACTCTCATTGCCTTCAGTGGCCAAGAGGTCTTTAAAGTCTTTGATCTGGTCGGCCAGCTCCGGGCTCAGATTGAACTCTGCTGGAAACTCAGAGATCCAGTACCTGGAAGCCAGAACAAAGGGATAAAAAGAGAGAGCGATTATGAAAAATACTGGAGGGGGATATACTTGTTTACGTGCACACAATAATGTGAAACTAAGCTTGGGACCTTTCCGTGATTTAGTTGGTTTACATGATGATAATACATTTTTTTTTTTAAAAGTGTATTCTGTATGACGTGTAGCTACGTTAGTCAATATTCAATTGTAAACTCACAAACCCATAAATGGAGTGCATCAGACCAAAGTTCACAAGAAAAGATGCAATAATGAATGACAGTTTATTACTTGACAAGGTGACATATTCTTGTTCGGCGCTCAGCAGTGCAGCTCTCCTCTTGAGATCTTATCTAAAAGTCAAGGTTCAACTTTGATGCAAATGTCCCTTTTCAGACTATGAGAAATCTCTTGAATCTCATTAAGGTTGGACAAAAAAAAAAGATGGACAAAAGACTAATCTTTCTGTCCGTAGCATGTAAAGCGATATTTGTAGACTAACACCAAAGAATACAGTACATAATACATCTGTGAGGTAGCAGAAAACAAAGGTGAAGGATACTTGAGCACTAGCTTCTTAGCCATGTCAGTTGAGGGGATATACCAAGGGTGCATCATGAGAAATGTGCGGACCAAGGAAGCATCCTTCAGAGTGCCCCTCTCATCTATAGGAAGAAAATAAGACGTCACTCATCATCAGGAAGACATACACACAGGGCAAGCATCACCTGCCATCAATGAGTGTGTATCTATTGTGGTAGTCAGTGTGTCAGTCCTTCCCTGATCAACATTATGCACAACACCATACATTTCTACAGAGGACATTTATTCAAAATTTCAAATCATTTACATAAAATATACTGTAAACAATTGTTTTATTGAGTCACTTTTAGAGTGAAACTGGAATAATTGTTTTGAAGAAATAGTGTTCAAATGACCAACCAAAGGCTTGGATGTTCGCTTCCACCAGCTCGTCCACCGCGGCAGACTGCTCCAACAATATGGACTCCATTGTTCCTTTCCTCTGTTTTTTTCCCTCGGTTTCTCAATATTTCTTTGGTTTGACTGTCGTGCCTGTCACTGAACACAAAAGAAGAAGGAGAGAAAGGATCAAAGGCCAGTAAAATAGAGTAAGTGCTGTATGGAGCAAAGAGAGAGCAAATTAAATTCATAGCGGCTGTTGCTGCATATTGTGAATAGTTGTGGTCACTTATTTTTGCATACTGCTTCACACTACAGGCACTGAGATAATCAGGGACTGTTTACACTCGTTTTACAGTAGGGCTGGTTTAAGGATATCCACCGGTCAAAGCCATTCCCTGACTGACATGATGGTTTGGTTTGACCGAACAAATTCAAGGTGTCAATATGCAAAACCTGCACTGAAACTCGTTCTCCTTGAAGGAGCACAATATTATTGGTGCAGCTTTCAGTGGAGAGTTTAAATGTCCGATCAGGACTGAGAGGGGATTACAAAAACGATACCCTTTTGGCCACAAGCAGCCATATAGTATTCATATATTGAGATCTTAAGATAATGTATGATTCATCGGTACATGTCTGATCAAAGAATATGCATTTAATGCTATACACTGTTTGATACTTAAAAATACAGGTACATTTTAGTCAGTTATCAAAAAGTATTGAGCTCCAATACACAGCCCAAAAGTTGATGTGAAAATATATATTTTGCAGGAGTTATGCAACAATTGCGCTGCATAATGAGTCATTTCACTTTTGCTAATAATGCTAACCTGCTTTTACTCAACTAGGATTCTGAATGCATGACTTTTACTTTACGTGTTTTCACACTAGTTTTACTACTTTTTAGTCAAGTAAAGGATCGAATGACATCTTCCACCAAGCACCGGGCGATATGGAGAAAATCAAATATCACAATAGTTTGACCTAATACCTTGATCGATATTGCGACGATATTGTATTTGACTATTGGTGCTTTCACAAAATATTTACACAATGAGATTTTTGATAAATAATCTAACGTAACGTGGCAAGTAATAAACCAGATAGAACAGTCTGGACAACACTTATGCTATACTACCACCACTGATAAGAAGAGTCAAATTTAAAAAGAAAACTATCTAAAACTGGCAGTTTCATATTGTCACCCTGCCTTGAGCTCAATGTGGCTTGTTAGAAAAACTGATAAAAAGCCACAAGCACAATCACCAGGAAACCATTATTTATTATCAGTTCTTCTCCAATGCAAGCACATTAGGCATTGAAGGCAAATTAGCAAATATTTCGACACGTAACATGGCATTTCGTGTTTCAGAAATAAGAAATGTATACTGGTATTGTTCTTGCTGATTTAAATAAGTCCTCACAGTAGGGGAACCATGGCAACCATATCTTACTATCCAGTAACTTTCACAACATGTACACACACCTCTACACACATGCACAAAATTCATGTTTTTACCCAGAGAACTATGGTTTCAGAGTAACAGAACCCTGAGGGAGTCTATTTCTGCTATAATCCTGGATGCATTTACTGTGTCTGAAGAAGTCAAATACACTAATCCTATCATCTATATCGATTACAGCTCGATCTGCTGGTACATATGGAGATAAAAGAAGACACCTGATATTTTGGTTCATTGCTGATGATGAAGGTAACGTTGAGGTTATGCTTGAGTGACAAAGTTAGCCCACAAAATCCACAACATACTACGCTGCTGCTTCTACTAATGGCTCTTCAATGTTGTGGTTGTGTGGAATAGTGTGAGAAGGGTGTGATGAGCATTTGTATGTATCTATTGTGCCTAACACAATGAAGCCTTCCACTGCGCTGTCTCTGCTGTGGGTGGGTGGACACACTCAATTACAGGCTTCACAAGCTGTCTCAGCCTCACACGTACACACACACACACACATTTCTGCAGAGATGGAGGGGGGGGGGGGACGATGGAGAAAGAGAAGGAACTATAATCCTAATGCTTCAATCATCAGTCACACAGTGAGAGTGTGAGAGTGAGTGACTATAATGAAGAGGAAAGAGGGAAATTGTGTGGACTTCAAATCTGTGCCTTTTATAAAAGACATGGTCAGATCCTGGAGAGATAAGATAATCATAATTTTGATAACAATCAGAATGATGTGCTGTTGCTATACATAGATATGAAAGTTCCCGTGACTATGTTCAGGTCACCACAGGAAATGCGTCTCAGCCATAGTGCAGAAAGTCTCAAACTTCAAAAAATGCCAAGATCTGTGACATCTGGCTTGCAAAAAGCCCAGAGCAGACACCACTGCTCACAACTCATGAAATGAACAGTAAGGAGTCTATTATTGCCACACAGTCATCAAGATCTGAGCTGAAATGGATTTCTCTGTGACAAAGTGGGCATCTGTTTTGCTTCTGCATTTTTACCACTCAGATGCAGGAACCTTCTGTATCCATTGCTCGTAAGCCGTAACACTGAACAAAAAGAGGGGGGGGGGTGATTCTGTGCCCCCTGTGCAAAGGGTAAACCTGCTTTTGACAGAGTCTAGTCTGGCACTGCGGCACAGGCTGCGCCCGTCTTGATTATGATACCATCTTGCCATCCATCATCCTGCTGACAGGACGCAACCTAGATTTAAACAACAATTCTCTCTGTGCTTTAAGGAGGATTAAGAGACTGATTTTTCCTGAACAAGCTCCCCATTCCGCCTGTCTTGCAATTCTCTAAGTATTTTCCCCACATGATTTCTGATGGTGTTTCTATTGCTGTGAAGCGGCGGATTGATTGTTAGGTATAACACACACTGTGAGAGCTTTGGTGTCATCCATGGTTGCCTGGTGACGTCGACCCAGGGCCATCGATCTGGCAGATTAGGGATGGGTTGGGGCGCAGCGGGGATAAAGGGAAGTTGACAGGTGCCTGGTCAATCCTGGCCATGCGGAATCTGTAGTGTGCTGCTGGTTTAGTGGGCACTGAAAATGTCACATCCTCCAGCTTGACATGGAAAGACACTGCTGTTCTTCTCAGTCTCACTATTATAGCCATAAATCAACATGAAAACGATTCACCATAATACCTGTAGTACATCCACACATTCCTTACTTGTACAAATTCAGATTTTATGCTTAGTCTACAGTTCTTAAATAGAGAGTATACATTTTCTATCCGAGGGAGTAAAACTTTTTTCCCTGCCTAAATCCCATCAAGCCAAGTATGCCTCTTCTTACTAAGCCCACACAATAGAGGGAAACTGGCTGCATAAATCTTCAACACCTTTTCATGTCTTAAAATTGACACGAGCACTGATTGATGATGAGACACTGACATGCACACAGATAATGATATCCATCGTGCTATTGATATTCCCATAATGGGCTCATTTCCATGCTAGTAAATGCCCCGAGCTAATGCGCATTCTCCATATAGCCATTAATTTAGTTATATTCCCTCTCCACTGGCATTTAGGAAGAACAGGTTTGATTGATGTTGTCATGGGTAATGGTCACAAGCTAAAAGATGCGGACACATTTAATCACTTGGATTAGCTATTAGGCAAGCACTGACAAACGCACACAAAGTCTGTTCATTCTGCCTCACACGAACATGTTAAAAGGCTCTATCCCCTGCATGATACTGTAGGGATGGCAGTGTTGGTTGGTTGGTCAGTCCATCACATCGACCCAAGTGATGGACTGACTTTAGCCATTTGGATACATCCAATGTCACGTAGAGCCACCATCGGGTCAAACAATGTGTCCAATACGTTCACTTTATGGCCAAAAAACTACAGAATAAGGCAAGATGGTGAACATGATCATCATATTACCTGCTAAACATCAGCATGAGAGCGTTGTCACTGTGAGCATGTTAGTATGCAGAAGTTGACATGCAAATGTTAGCATTTAGCTTAAAATACACCACTGGGCCCAAGCAAAGGCATGCAGAGCCTCAATATATGAATATCAAACAAGCCGCAATACTTAAGTATGCAGAAAATGCCAAACAATGACAAATTCTGAGCAAATTCTAATTATTTGTGTTTATGTATGCATCACATAAATATATTATTCTTTTTTATACTTGAATTATTCATCATATTTAAAAAAAAAAAAAAGTAAAAAAATAAAACGGTGATTGATTTACACATCATGTAATAAATTGGATAACACTAAAACAGTGATTGTGCTGAACATTCGTTGATTATGTTACGTATGATTTTGCAAACAGTACATTCAGCATGTCATGGTATTTAACCATATCCGAAAAATACTCTTATTAATATAAAATGGTGATATCTTCTCGGTCTCCTATTCACAGTTGTTACTCCTTTTCTATGGATTTTACTTTCACTTTATCAGTGAGTATAGTGGCGCTAAGAGAGCACTGTTCCATCTTTTCATCATATGCCACAACTAGAAACTCTAAACGCTCTAGCTTTAGATTTCCAACAGGAAATCCAGCCTGGTGGCCCACAGTGTAAAAGTAGTTTAACCCTCCTAGGATCTTCGTTTTTTAGTCACACCCAGGGTCTTCGGGTCAATTTGACCCGGCTCATGTTCAACCATTCTAAAAGTAGTTATAAACCCAAAAAATCCTACTAATCATAGTTTGTTCTTCATTACTAACTACATTACTAACAATTCAATCAATATTTTTTATTTAGTTTTGTGTCTTTCAGGCAGACAATAGAAGGGTTTTGTGGCTACCACCCATATACCATTGATAAAGAGCTACTCAAGTTTATTTATTTATGTATTCATTTAAAAAATACATACATAACATACATATTTTTCTTTAAAAGCTCCTGTCCCAGGTTGTATGAAATGAAAAAATTGTCACAGGTGATGTTGTGACCCCTGAGACCCTGTACCATGTCGAGCACGACCCTCTTACCCTGGTTCCTTTCTGGGGCTTCTCCAACTGGCCTTCTAGTGTACACCTGCATGTTCAATGCATAGCTGGATTTGGCATCTGTTGCTGCCCAGATCTTTATGCCATACTTTGCTGGCTTGGAAGGCATGTATTACTTGAATGGGCAGCGGCCTCTCAATGCCACCAGCCTTTCATCTATTGTGACATTAGGACCTGGGTTGTAGAACAGTAGAAGGCGCTCTAACCACTTGTCCCACACGGTCCTGATTGGTGCCAGCTTGTCTCCTATTCGTGTTACACGATTATCAAATCGGATTGTTCTGGACAACATTTTGAATTGTTTAGAGACATAGTTGCACGAAAAATGGACCTGCCTGTCTCTGCATCCCACAGGCTCTGTGTTGCTTCATCCTTTGACCTATAGATGCCAGCCAGAATGAGAAGCCCAAAATATGCTTCTAAGTGTGTTTCATCTATCTCCTTCCAGTTCTACCCAAAGACTAGCCTCCCTTCTAGATTAGTCATTTCTAGAATGATCTTCTGGATTGACTTGGGGATAAGCAGCTCAAAAGCAGATTTGATGTCTGTGAATCGAGTCACAGCGATCCTGGTGGGCCCTGGCACCATCTGGATTATATTTTCTGCATTCAGTCTTCCTTATATAGCAAAATAGCAAAAAAGTAGCAAAACCTACCTAAAGTACACTGTGTGTGTGTGTGTGTGCGCGTGTGTGTGTGTGTGTGTAAATGTACTACGTTACAGCAGCAAGTGACAGTGCAAGTGAGGAATAAACAAAAAGGCAACATATAATATAGGTAGTACTAAAGATAAATATTATCTTATCTTATATAATATAAGAGTTACGATAGCAGCACGTTGAGTAAAGGAAAAGTAATGGTCTAAATTTGACTTCTGACCCCTTTTAGCCTCCACTTTCAATGGCCGGGTGAAATTGACCCGAAGACCCTGGGTGTTATATGTTGATGCAGGGGGGGGGTAGCAAATGCATGAAATGTACCATTTTCCTATCACATGTTTAGTACAGTAAATAAGCCAAACAGAAGAAGTTTCATAGAGAAAAAATAATTTTAACATAATTTTCTTTGATGTTTTTAAAACGGGTCAATTTGACCCGAAGGTCCTAGGAGGGTTAAAGGCAGGTAGATGCTGACAAACATGTTTGTATATGGTAACTATATCAAAAATCTAATGTCTCAAATTAACATGCTGATATGGTCAATACTCATTTATTGAGAGTAACTTTGACCACAGTTTCCAAAGTGAGGGACAGTAATCTGCACTTTCAAAGTTTAGTCATTATGAGGCCATGTGGATAGAATTACAAGACTGCAAAAACACATACACACACCACTTCTTCATGTTATACACACCCCACTGATATATTTTGCCCATCACCCAATAGTTTGTTTCAGGAAGTTGTAGTGAGGGTGTTGCATGATGGGACAGATATAGTTCTCCAGAGGGGCTTACAGAGCGGCTGGTGACAGGCTCTATTTACAGACTGCAGGGTACTGAGAGCAGGAAGGGAAACGTTTCCTTTTCCCTGGACACGCAGAATGCCACATTGGTGGGGGCGCACCGGCTGCAAACTGAGATTAGCAGCTACAGTTGCTCTTTAGGGACAGGGGGGAGAAGAGGAAAGGGAGATAAAGAGAGAGAGACTGGGAGGCAGAAAGAGAGCATACTCAACCTCTCTTCAGCCCAGTCAAATGGAAATAGATTGTTGGCTGAAGAGGGAAAAAAGTAAGAAAAAACTGCATGCAATGTGAAGGAGGCATGCAGCACTTTTCCATAATCTTGAAATAACAGAAGAATAAGAAGAGAAATATGCACATTTCGCAATGTGTTGCTGCGGCATAACAGCTGCTTGAGTGTAATGTTTTATTACGTCCTCCAAAACGAAAAAAAGTCACGCATCCTGTTCCACATCTGGCACACTCTCATATCTCACATCTGAACTTTCTGACTTAAAAAGTGTAATGTGTGAGACATAAAGGCATTGCTTCGGATTCCATGTGCCGTTATAATATCTGCCTCCTGCCCCAAAACACAACAATGTATCATTATGTGACATTGTTTTTACTGCTTTGTGTTGAGGCTTCCTGCTCAAACTTCTGTCGTTTTGCCAGATGTGAAAGTTTGCTTCATAACAAATACCGGAAGGGTGTGTTGGTATGCGCGTTTGAAATATGCCGAGTGCATGTGTGTGCGTACTTTTTTTTCTCCGCTGTGTGATGAGGGAAGGCTGAGGTCACATGGCATATGGTGTAAAAGAGCAAACGTGATATATCATCTTTTGCAATACAATATTAGAGTTTGTTTCTGCACACCCAGGCCACTCCTGCCAACCGTCTAATAATAACAGAGCATGCCACAGTCAGGAGTCATTTTCTACTTTTCTGCAAAGATGTCAGGAATCTCACTTCCTGTTTCAGCTTGGGCGAACAAAATTCTATGAAATGACAGTACAGAAATCAATTATCGTGTTTGCAAGAAGAACGCATCTAGCGGGTATCAGATTTGTGGGGGAAAAAAACATGAATTATGGAAAAAGTTATGGATTGCTTGACATTTTGTACTTCCTCAAACTAAAGCGATAGTTTGACAGTTTGGGAAATACACTTATTTGCATTTGTGCCGAGAGCTAGATGACATGATAGCTACGACTTCCATATCCGTATAGTACATATGGAGCTACAGCAAGCAGCCGGTGATCTTAAATTAATAATCTCGAAGATTTCAATTAAAATAAGGCTTTTTAGTCACTATTTATTGCCAAATGAGGTAACTGGGTGTCTGTGGGACATACCAGGAAAAATCACAAGGGAGAATCAAATCTCTAGGAGGTGAGATCAAAAACACAGCTGCAGTTACTGCTCATCACCATAGGTGCCGCCACAGAGAATAAAACAGAGGTCTTCGCAGTTTTTCTTACCTTTTGAGCTAAAATATTTTGGGAAATACACTTATTCGCTATGCTGATGAATGATAGATGAGAATATTAAAACCACTCTCATGCCTGTACAGTGAATATGTAGCTAGAGCCAGCTGCTAGTTAGCTTAGCTTAGCATAAAGACAAGGGGAAATGCCTAGCTTGGCTTCCTCCAAAGGTAAAAAACTAAATCTGCCTACCTAACATGTTATATCTTGTGTGTTTAATCAATACAAAAAACAAGTGTTGAAAATCATTTTTGGCTTGGGCTTGGCTTGGGACTTCCGGGGGTTCCCTGGGAGCCTAAAGATGTTCTGATCTAAGCTATCGGCTGAGGGCTGTAAATTTATATGAGAGTAGTATCAATCTGCTCATCTAATTCTTGACAAAATAGTGAGCAAGCATATTGCCCACAATGTTAAACTATTCTTTAAACACCAAAGGCCCACCCTCCATGCAGAAACACAGAGCTGCATCAATTTTCACAATTCAGGGCACACGTGCATCTGGAGACTAATTTGTTCTTTGCAGTGTTTATCTGCTTCATTTCCTCCTGCCTGTCAGTGTTGCGCTCACTAAACTTTATGGTGGTTTCATGCAACAGTCATTCTGAAACAGTTTCATGTTTCGTGTGTATGCTCGGAGTTTCACATTCAGCCAGCCAGCCTCCTCATTACCCCTGCTTTTCTTAACAGTGTTAGCCCTGGCTAGTTCCTGTTTAGGCTTTCCTCCCTAAAACAGCCTGCATCCCTGAGCAGAACCCACAATTTCCTGTCTTCAATATACCGCTCATTATGCACATTCAGATGAAGAGCGTGAGAGATTGCAGACTGCATACAGTGTGAAAACAAAAGTAAGGAAATTAATGCACTTTTTTGAATAGCAGGTTCAGTATACCACAAATATATTTAGATTCTCTTTCTGAAAGTGAGGCACGCCTAACACCTGTAGCACAGAAAACCTCAACTAATCATGGTAATGCAATCACTACTAATTCACTGCCTTACATAATCACTACACTATCTTAAATACAGCAGCCAGTGAGTTTCGATCCGCCCTCCCACCAGGCTCATCCACTACTGTGTTTCCCCCTGACTGATTTAATCCAGCCACAGCGGGATTTATAGCTCTTCAAGTCCTTTCCCTCAACAGCTACCTTCCCCTCCTATGTCTCCCACTCCTCTGCTGCATTCTAACCATGCCTTTAAAGGTGAGGAGAGCAGAGTGCATTGACATACTGACATTTTACAGCGTCTGTGCCCTTTCATGGGAGCTGAAGAGGTGACGGAGGAACAAAAAGATCCCAGAGGGACATAGAAAGAGTACAGATGACTATTTTCCTGGACTGAACCATGGAGAGAACTTTAAAAGTGACCCTGTTTGCATTAAGAGATGCCACATCCACTCACGATTAGATCATTTATTGATGTCGTTTTACAACCGCTGTTGTCCTGCCAAGTTACCAGACGGATTAAATCTGGTACCAGCTCTGACTATGCTCCATGTCATTCAATTCTCTTTTCTGGTGAGAACAACAACTAGTTCAGAAGAAGAAACTTCTGGGTGCAGTTATTGCAGAACCACTGTTGTCACGATCTAAAGAACTAAGCACTATATACTGTAGTTTTACTTAAAATGCTTGGCGTGACTGCTACCCAGCAGGTAAGGTGAGAAAGGTTGATACAGGTAATTAAGAGTGTAGCACGGGGACTGTGGAGGAATTGACGGGACTAACTGATGAAAAGTGAGACAGGGAAGGCAGTGGACAGAGACAGAAAGTGCATAGGACCGGACACCCGAATGATGGCAAACATCCAGCAAACGTGTCTGGCTAAACTGCTGCTCCTGTGTGCTCTCTGTGAAAATCAATAATAATTTCTCTTGTGTTGATGGAGTTTTGTTTCCCTCTTCCTCGCTATATCCCTCTGTTCTGCCTTAGTTTTGCTCCTTCCCTTTCCTTCTCCCAGCTTTGTTGCTGTTGTTCCTTTGGCATAAAGCAGCAACCATGCACAATGGATCCAATTATGGTTGGCTTTCATGAAGTGCAACACTGCTGCAGGTTGAGGTGGCTGGATGTGATGCTAAATATCAAGGGTGGCCGCTCCAGAGGCCTGAAGTAATTGCACTGCGGCAGCTGAGGAGAGATAGGAGAAGTAGAGATGCAGAGGCTTTTTTATTTTTTTTTTTATTCTCTTCTATTTGATTTTACCGCTATGCTGAAGGCACTTTTTAATCCTTGAAATCTTTTCTTTTTTTAAAGCGCTACATCTTTACAAGTACCACTTTGCTGTGTGACATCATAGGCCATGGGTTGCTGCTGATCAAATAGGCCTTGGTCTGATCAAATGGACTTTGGACAACTTATTTATTTATTTGTGCATTTGGGCACAGGTCTGTCCACCGTATATGATGGCTGGTGTTGGTGGCTGCCACATTTGCATTCTCTGAGTGAGGAGCAGATCTCGGTGAGCAAGTGCACACAAAGCAAGCTTGTCCAACATTCAAAATAGGTACGGTTAATCAGCAACATGCGGCACTGGCCAAATCAGCCACATCAAAAAACACTGAAGTGGCTTCTCTGCCTCCTACAAGGATGTGACGGGCTGCAAAATGCAGCTGCTAAGACTTTCACATGTCCAGAGGGGCAGCCAGTCACAGCTTACAACTAAAATCCCACTGGTCTGACATCAAAACATGGGTGAATAAGGCAGGGGTGAAGGATAAGTGAAGACATTGCAGAGCAATTAATCCGCAACCCCGGCAGTCAAAGATGCCTCCTAATCCCTGCTGCTTTGAGGGCGGTGGGAGAAAATCACCTTGAATCACTGCAGCTCGACAGCTGTGGCCTGTATAGAACAGGTAATGAGGGGGCTGGTTGAAGGAAGTGAGCGAGATAAATCTGAATCTTTTTATTCAGCAGCCAAGGCTGATTTACAATGAGCTGAGATGTGGCCTCCAGTGTTCCTCTCTCATCATGGCAAATTCTCCTCAGCACACAGGTGTTGGTGTGTAGCGGTTACGAGCTGCCGGGGTTCTTGAAGTTAGTGTCGGAGCCATTTGATGGATACCCCAACAAGTCATATTCCTTCCACGCCTCCTCTTCCCAGATGGGTTAAGCCATAACTTTCCAGCAGACTTTTTGTTTGCCATCATTTCCACCCCAGTCAATGTAGGATAAAGACCCTGCCGCTCCCTCAATCTAATTTTAGAAATAGGCGTTCCCTCCGTCCTCCTCTACTCTGCTCAGTGATTCGACCTGTTATTGTAATTAGTTCAACTAGTAGATATAATTGACAGCTGTGGGATGCAACCCATGTCTTCTACAAATCTGAGCACAACAGCTGTGGGTACTTTTTCCCAACACAAAGTGCAAAGCACATCCATGACTCCCTAATGACTCAACATGAATTTCTGACATTGCTGTGGCTGATGGTGCAAGAGGTCTTTGCATAGACTTATCTGCTGTTGCAATACAACAGAACACGTTCAAACTGATGTAGCCTCATCAAGTTATCCAGTTGAGAAATAACAGCAGGCACTCAATAGTACACTGTGGTGGGTTTCTCTTTAAATATAAGTGCCTGACCAGACGAGCTAGAAGGACATATGAAACCCACCATGAGTAAAAATGTCTCAAGTGGCCTCAGTTAACCAACATGCAAGTTATGACACATCTCTTACCTTTTAGAGTGTGAAGGGTCCCATGCTCTGGGAGAGGAAGGCGACAGTCACAGGTTAACAGTTGTGTAGTGAGTACTGAGATGAAAAGCGTTACATCACCAGCACCGCCGAACTCATAAAGCCTGTTTGGCTGCGGAGCGGGAACACCAGGTCCTGCAGAGAGAGGCGCCCACGGACGAAACGAAACAAGAAGTCATCAGAAGAGATGCACTCGGATCCGTCTTCGGAGTTGATGCTGGCAGTTTTTTTTGTTGTTGAATGGGCTCTGCGGGAAATCTTACGGTGCATTAACCCTACAGTGCGCACAAGTCATCTCCTGGCGCGCTCGGAAGGGAGTTATGCATGTGATGTGTGTTGGTGTATCAGAAGCAGCTGGACCGCGTGCCAGCCTTCTGCTCGTGTATCCAGCTGTGTAGCAATAACGCTCACTGCAGAGCCACAGTCCCGCCTGTTGGTAGTAGCACCGCAACACCACAGTCTGCACATGCTGGTTGTGTACGAGCTGCATCATTACACAACATAATAATCTATCATTTTCTTGGTTGATCTGCAAAATAAAAACATGAACATAAAATAAATTAACATAAAACATGACAGGGGTCAACATAAATAGCCTAAATGGACTTAAGTACATACATTAAATGGGGAGCACTGTCTCACAGTTTTGATATTTCCATTTATTTATTAAAAACAAGAAATTGTGGTTCATCTTTAGTTTAAAACTTGGCAGAAAGTAATAGTGAGATTGATTAGAAAATACACATTCTCATACATTGTGTTGTACCTAACAAAAAATATATTTTTTACAGTAAAAAGTCATATTACTGGTCATTTTTTTCCAAGATAAATGTACAGATATCTCACCACAGTTTACAGGCCTACCTGTTGCTTCAAGATATGGGGTTTGCTCCAGGTTTGCTCCCTTCATAACACACGTTATGTCACATGTTGCGTTCATGTCGTGCAGAATGAAGTGGGTGATATCCGTTAAACATAGAATCCAGTGTGTCATTTAAAAATGGCAGAATTACAATTGTTTGATGAAAAGTGAAACACTGATTTGTTTACTGACATTTTAAAACACGTGCCCTTGTCGAGGTGTGGAAAGTACAGACAGTTTGAGAATGACATACCGTAATTACACATGTCATCGGTAAAGAGTGCAAGCGCTCGTCCAGCAAGCGCTCTCAAATTGGAATAGCTATATGTCCAACAGCATTTGAAAGCAGCACCGTATAGTACTGCCCTACCAGGAAGAAGAGGAGAACCACCAAGACGGTAGGTAGACAGGCTACTCTTCATTTTACTGTTTATGAAAATGCTGTTTCACCAATCGCACGTCATAGTAAAAGAGTACGCTCAACTGGAGAGACATAAAAAAAAACAATGACGTCTGTGGATTGTTTTTTCATTGTCAAAGTACAGTAGTTTCATTCTGTATTTAGAATAACATTCGTAAACTTAATGTAAAACAGCGGCATACACAACATCCTTATACTGCATAATAGTGTGTGTTTTCTCTGTGGTCACTTTAGTTGCATATCGCATTTAGAGTTTTAAGAGGAAACTGAAAGTTGTGTGTCACGGTGAAGTCATTGTTAAACAAACACATTGCAACTTTCTTAAACTGATTTGTTCACAGGTAATGCAGGCACATCAGCAAAAGTGTAGGCTACTGTCCGTAACATTACTATACACTATATTGATTGTATTTGGGGGTGCGGGGGCAGGAATTGGCTTTCTTTTTGTGATGTTGGATTCTTTCCTTTTTTCATTCATGTTTTGAATCTTGATCTTGAATAGCCTGGTTATTCCGTGGCATCCCCCTTCTTGAATAATACAGCAACAGGGGTGTAAAGGCAAAAAAAGGAGGACATCCTTCCGTCCCATGCAGCAGCAACAACATCTGTTTACCAGAATGGACAGCCAGGAGGTGGGGGATTTACTGGAGGAGTGCCTCAGAGCAATATCAGCAAATCCACAGTCCAGCCAGCCCACTGAGGCAGAGAGGCTGAACCACTGTAGCTGCACAGGTCAGACACAAGAGGGCGCTATTTGGCAAATGTTTATTTTGGCATGGGAAGAAGTCAGATTGGGATTTGGGTAAAGAGATTTGTTGGTGGAATTACGCTCACATTAGATTTACTCATATGGTTTGTGTTGAGAATGATAAGCAAAGGCATTCTTTACGAATGCTCAGTGAATCCCACATGGAGTTGGCATGCATTTGAGGGAATTTCCTTTTGTTTAGCTAATGCTTTTTTTTTTGTTGTGCAAACTGGGGCAGTACTCCTTCTAAACCTCCCTCCAAACTCAGTATGAACGAGTCCCTGTGCCTTGAGTTCCCACATATAACACGTCTCTACCAAAGGGAGGACAGAAAAGTCCAAAATTAATCTTTCATTCCCTCCTTCAAAATAAAAGTTTATTCAAGTGTTGTCCATTTTATTCACACTTGGGGTTTCAACGTTTTTAGGCCTGCTAATCTTCGCACTGCCACACACTTTTGTTTGGATTTATGAAATTCCACTTATTTGCTGTAGACTCGCTGTGTGCCGAACTGGCCTCTCTACTGCAGGAGGCGATGGAAATGAAGTGGCCCTTTGTGCCGGAGAAGTGGCAGTATAAGCAGTCAGTCAGTGCCAATGACAAGACCAACCTCAGTGACCTCATCAGCACTCACCTAACTCGGCTGTTGGTAACAACCACACATCTGAATAATGGTTTCTTTGTGGTGTTACTGAAAACAAATGTTCACTACATATGTTTGCTGTGTTGCCAGGCTGTTCTAAAGGCTTCCATCGTGGCTGAGGAGGCACGCACGGCACTGGCGGTGGTCTTCTTAGTCGACCGCTACCTCTACTGGACAGACGAGTCCAGCCGACTGCTGAAGATCACCAAGCTGCTCCACAAACGCCACCCAGATGCCCCTGTGGCCCCCCAGCTGGTCATACGACAGGCCAGAGTCTACTTTAACTCTGGTACAGTGGGGTGGGGGGGGTTGAGTGTACTTCATTACTATTCCTAGTTTTGTGGGGGAGCTACTGGCACACTGGTTACACTGGTAACACTTTCTACATCATCCTAATCCTGTTTTTAGGAAATAATAGGTGTTGACGCAAACTCATAAGATGGGAATGTGAAAAGGCATCTTTACAAATCGTCTATTTGTTGTTTGGTTTTTGTTAAACAGAGCTGGATAACATTACAATCATCTTCCCTACAGGCAAACTACAGAATGCAGAATACATACTGGGCAGTTTGATTAACAATAGAGGGGCCACAGGTAGGTGCTATGTTTTTTTTACTTGCCTTTAATAAATGTATTGTTGTTTTTGACAGAGCTAAGTAAAAGTAAAAACTTTGTTTTCTTCTACAGGTTTCTGGGTGTACCACTCTGAAAGTGACAGGGCTCTTGTGCAGGCAGTTAGTGTTCAAGTGCGTGGGATGATTTTGCAAAAGCTAGGTAATATCTTTTTCCCTCAGGGTCCTTTTTAAAAACTTGAAAGTTTGGGGGAATCAAAGGCCTTGGACGTTTTTTAAAATGGACATCAATAGATATGGGTCAATGAAAATGCTCTGATTTATATATATTTAGTGCAAGAATACAAATAGATTTTGATGTTTTGTCTTTTTAACTTAACATAGTAAATAGGCTACGCACCACTGTCTACATGTGTGTCTCCGGCAGTTGCATCATAGTTTCACTCAACACTGGCCTTTAGGAAAGTGCGGCAGTCATGTGCGTGCGTGACTGATTGAAGTCAAACGTGAGCTTCTGTAAAGCCTGCTAGTTCTCATTGGAAACAATTGCCAGTGTTGTAACAGTAATAAACCTTGATCCGTGTCTCAAACAATGGGTCCTTGAATTTGAGGAAAGTGGGCTTGAAAAGTCCTTGAATTTGATGTTTAAGAAGGTGTGGGAACCCTGACGGCTGCTTTGTGCTCTGTTTCAGGCCTGTGGCTAGAGGCAGCACAGCTAATCTGGGCCTCTCTGGTTGGCTACTATGCACTTCCTCAACCTGATAAAAAGGTCGCCCAGACACCGCCACAACATTGACATCTGAGTTGCCATATTAGGAGCTTGTAAACATGCACAATATCCACACTTATAAACCTCTGCTCTGCATTTCTGAATATTTTATAGGGCATTGGAACCTCTCTTGGTATACTGGCCAACATATTGGTGTCTATGAATGAGGATGATTACAATGCTTTTAGGACTAATCCAGATATTGATTTGGTAAGTCTGACTGATATAATAATGTTGTTGTTTTTTTTATATTGTTGACTTTGTATATAATTTCTTGACTGTGTCCGTCTGCTTGTTTGGAGCAGTCTTTACTCGGAGACAGGAGTCATCGTCTTCTTTCAGCAGCCCAGGCCGCTAAGGTGGCGGTGGTATACAGCCAGTACACTTCACTCTATGTGTTGACCAATGTGGTGAGTTGTTCTCTTGTGGCAGTTGACGTAAATCAGGAGGTTTTCAAAATCAAAAACATTACTTATTGCTGGCTGCTTAAATTATTTTTTGTATTTTATTTTTTTCTTCAGGCCACCCAAGGGACCTGCTTGTTATCGTACAGTTTCTCGGTGGAGTGCCCTGCCTCTGAAAGGCAGTCTTTCCTCCTGCAGGCTAGAGAGGCCTTCACAATCGGCCTGCTCACCAAAGCAGAGGATGAGCTGGTCACCAGCAAGCAGGAGCTTCACACCTTCCTGAAGGCTGCCTATTCTCTCACTGTCGCTCACAAATGGCTTGGCACTCCGACGGAGGTTGTGGCGCAGGCAGCTCAAGCTTGCCAAAAAGCTTTAGCAAATTTCTATGATTACTGCAATGCAGATACCCATGACAAAGACAGCCTCTGTGCCGAAATCATGCATCTGGTCGCCCAAGTCAAGCTTCTCTTGCGAGTGGAGCCTTTCCACAATTCAGGCAAGGGTTCTTTTATTCCCGACAGCTACAGAAACATCAGCGACACGTTGGTACATTTCACTCTGGAAGGTTTCGCCGAGGTGATGCAGAGATTCCAAAAGCATCATGCATCACTGTGCGAAACAACCAACACAAACTGTAAGGGGACCAAAGATCGCGTGAGGTTATGTATAACCGCAGTGGGGACAGCCTTTGGTACACTCAACACAGAATGTAACACTGGGGCCTGCAAAGAGTCACCCAAAGGAGAGGAGCCACAACAGAGAGGTTCAAATTCATCTGCTGTGCACCCACCTCAGACGCCTGACCTGTGTTCCTCTCCAGGAAGCACAGATAATCTCGGCTCTTCGTGGCAGAACTTCTCCCTGAGTAGTCCAGGGTCTCCTAGGCCCAGCAGCAGCGGCGGCGTCGCAGGAAGTAACGCCGCTGAACGTGAATCAAATGCACACAATCAGAGCTGTCTGACCACCGAGGTTAATGACGATAGGTCAGACAGCATGCTACAATCTGATGAAAACAAGAAGCGAGACTTCCAGAGTCGTACCTCTGATGTCAGTTCCCAAACAGTTCCGAAATCTGCAATACTCGCCACTTCCTCCTCCAATGTGAGTGGGGATTCAGAGCAGTTTGAAGAGATACAAGCTGGAATAGAGACGCTGGGCACTGGCGAGGATTGGATGACTGACGTTAGTGTGGCGCTGAAACCGTCAGTAGCTGAAGGAGCAGCACGTTCCTTATCCCAGCTAGCTCTCAGAACAACCTCCAGCTCGCTTAGTGACAGTTTCGGTTCCCAGTCGTCATGGGAGAAACTATCCGCTGACCTGAACTCCCCCACAAACGGAAAACCCCCGCCAAGCAGTCTTTCAAAAGCAGGAACCAGCCAAAGCAGCACGTCACCAGAGTCTGATGGGAGCTTCTTCCTCTTGGAAATGCTTCATTCTAAAAGCAATGATTCAGCTTGTGATCCCACACACAAAAAGCAAACATCTGGAATGGAATTCAGACCTCTGGAGAGCCTTAATGTTGACCCAAAAATGATGTGTGCTTCCACTGAGGCCTCCACTGAGAGCTCATTTGAGATGCTCGAGGATCATCAAAGTGCACACCAACGCGGTGAAGTTCTTTGTTCAGAAAACGTGATTGTCCCTCAGATGAAGAACCCCTTGTGCTACAGCTGCCTTAAGCACAGCAGTGCAGCTGGTGTCAACCCTGAGAGTCAGTATTTGTTGTCGCAGCAGGATTACCGAGCCCTACTGGCCGGGGTTTGCAATGAATGTCTGCTTAAGAGACTTCACAGTGACAAGACACAATTCAAACTCAGGACACAGAGAGCTGCCTACAGTAAGTCTGCATTGACGGTTAGACCAAATCATCAGTGCATCTTTGCAGCCGCGCTTGACCATTTGTATGTACAATCACTCGCAAAGCGTTACCCTGAACTATTGAAGAAAACGTTGTTTTTCTTGCATGCCTCTTCAGCGTACGAAGAACAAAAAAAAACGGAGAAAAGTCCTGACGAATTGAAGTAAATGGGGGGCCGTGTTTAACTCATTTATCTTACATACCCAGTCAAATGCTCACTACGTCCTAAACGCATATGACTGGATTATACTTTTGATATAGTTTTTGCTGTCGTTAAACCCATGTACTTCAATTCATCAAGAACTTTCTCCCTTTTTTTGATTCCTTATTTTGCCGTGGAGGCATGTGAGAAAAGCAACGTTTTCCTCAGGAATTCAAGGCAACACGGAGTGAGTAATTGGTTGATTGTAACTGTCTGCTAATCTCCGACTGTCCTCTCTATTAGGTGCTCTTCATTTAAAGTTCTCCAAAGCCACAGGGCTGTGGACAGCCAGGGAGACCTGCGTGTACATTGGGGAGTCAATGAGGAAGGAGGGCAAGCAGAGAACGACAATATGGGTGCAGTTTTTACACCAGGAGGAAAGGTTAAGCAGGTAAGCGGCCCCACATTCTAGGCACAACCCGAACATAATGACGTTAAGTCTCACTTCTGTCTGTGTATTCATGTCCTCAGTTATGTGGGCAAAGATTACTTGAAGCCAAAGGAGATCCAATTTCACCTGAAAGATGTGGAGCGACAGATGACAGCTCAGTACTATGTGACCGAATTCAACAAGAGTCTTTACGACAAAGAAGTCATGGCTCAGATCTTCTTCATTCCCTCGGAAGCACTACTGGTGAGGCCAATCGGAAAATAAATGCGTCAAGGTTTACTTCATTTTGCAGATGTTGCATTCAAATTCAAATGACTTCATTCATACATGCCGTTTGCATCGGACCCCCTCCACAACCCATAACTTCAGAGGCCGAAGGGTGTAGAATAGCCTGCAGCAGCAGCCTTGGAGCAGTGTCGGTTGAAATGCAAATGTAATACCCTAGTACACCATCAAGTTGTCAATTTACAGCTAGAAATATCCCTCTTGTGACTGTAGTAGAGCCAATGTTGTGTTGGTAATTAGTTTAGGATGTAGTAAGAGCTCTTAGAAGGGGAAAATGGGAAATGATGGTACAAATAATAGCTTAGGGGTGAGTATTCTCTTAATTGCCTCTTCCCTGAATGAACTGGCCCAAAAAATAACTTGTTTTATGGATTTAATTGACCCTTTTGGCCCGAATACCTCCTTTGAAATCAAACCCCATGTAGTATGACTGCAACACTTGCACTGGTGAGCATTTCCTTTACATTTAGAGACATCATAAAGCCATTGGATTACAAGAGAAAATGATACGACACAGCCATGTTAATAAATTGCATTAATGAGACATACTTTAAACCTTTCCATCCTGCTTTCTGATAGATTTTGAATGGAAATGAGATTGTGGGCTGTCTAACAGTGGAGCCCTACATGCTTGGAGACTTTGTCAAACTGACCAACAACACTGGAGAGAAGGATAAGAGTTTCCAGGCTACAGAATATGGCCTCGCCTTTGGACATTTTACCTACCTGCTCTCTGACCGCCAGGAAGTTGTTGTAGACCTGCAAGGTGTGCTATGGTAGACTTACGGCGTATTCTTGTTATTCGGGAAAGTTTGCACTTCTTCCTACGTCAAAACAAAACAAAGACATGTTCTTGGTTGTGAACAACTCCTTCCTTTTTTCACAGGGTGGGTGACAGCCAATGGCAAAGGGCTGACTTACCTCACTGACCCCCAGATTCACTCCACCAAGATCCCCAAAGGCCCCTCCAATTTTGCTGCCAGGGGACTCAGGTACTTCCTGGAAGAGCAACATGGATTAGAGTGCAATAGCATTTGCCAGCTGCTCAAACTACCTCCAGTGGTCAGACAGCCACATGCTCTGCCTCAGAAACTTTGAGTGTGTGTATTCCCAATTAAGTGAACAATGTGTATATATATATATATATATATATATATATATCTCGTTTTTATCTTATAAACTATGAGTAACATGCCATTGATTCAAGTTTCTGAAACTTACAGGTTCACATAATTTAGCCGAAATGACCCCAGTTTCAATCGTTACAACTGGAAATCAAAATCATCTACGTGGTTCTGATAACCTTAGACACACCACACCAGGGGGTTAAAGACAGCGGTGCCAGATGTACTGTAATTATCACATTTGTTTGATCATTACGATATGATCTGTCCGATCAATAATGCCAAAAGTTCCATAATGTACGATAATTTGACCATTTTATGACTCTTACGATTAGTTGGTTTTAGTCTGCGCTGCCTCCTTGTTAATTCATTTCCAGAGAGCATCTCTACTCACTTGACCTCTTTCCTGCCGCTCACGCTTGGAGTGGGCTCTGATGCATCCCTGTCGTTCTCTCTCCCGACGCTCATTTGAAGAGAGTTTGTGCGAGAGAAAGCTAAACTGCCGCATCCGTGTGAAATAATAGTAGAGTTTGAGTTGAAACAGTCATGTCAGACTGATGAACACATATACCCCCTTCCACACATCGTAGCTAAGTCGGCTTGCTCAAAAATTAACTACATCCACGTCGTGGAGGCGTGTCAGAAATTGTTTTAAATTTGTGTTTTGTAAAATTACACATTTACTCCTATTGGTCCTTGTGGTTGTGACATGCGATAATTTCGCTCAAAATACGATAATTTTAAGCTGCTGGTACAATAGTTCAACATTTTCTGTCTGGCAATACTGGTTGTAGATACTATATAAACATAGCAGTTCAACTTTGCAGAAAAGATCAAATCAACAAAATGATTAATATAGTTTAAATACATTCTATCTGAGGTGCTAAATGTATAAACCATGGACTTGGATGTCATTTAAATTATGGACATATCTGATGATTATTTCTCCACAGGGTTAAAACTCTGACATACTTTTCTGATTGGTCAGCTGCCAGCAAAAGCTGAATGATGAAAAAAACAAAAACAAATAATTCTACCTTTTATTCACAAAACTTCTAAAAAATAACATTATAGGATTTACTGCCGCAGAATTGCAAGCTAAATTATATTTTATATTGTGGTTTCAAATGCAGTGAATAATAAAAATAAAATAAAACACTTGTTTGCCTTTGGAAATAATGTTTTTGTAATCAGTCACTGTTTCTTCACTATGTGACTGGATTGCTGTCCGACTGGATTGGCTGCTGTCATGTGTTACGTATTCAGCTTTGTTGCAAACGTTTATATATAATAACCTGACATGCCAACATCAGAAGTGACTTTCAAAATGAATGCAAGCAGGTTACAAATGAATAAGCTGTAGCCATCTTTTTATCCAAACACAATTGGACTGTGATTTCTGCTCTATTCCCCTTTAAACCTATCACGTGGGTGTATGAGTCAGAATAGTAACACCCAGGTTAATGTAGCCAGTGTTACAATAACGAAGGAGAAAATGAAATATCTGCTTATTATACATACAGTAAAAATGCATGGTTGTGGGTTACCTATAGTGTATTACCTCAACTTTTACTGTGTCAAATGTAAATAATAAATCAAATGGGAAAACACCATTGTGAATGTATAAAGTAATGCTGTCGTTACATAAATGATGGTAAATGGACTGCATCTATATAGTGCTTTTCCAATCTTTGTGATCACTCAAAGTGCTTTACAACACATCAGCATTCACCCATTCATACGGAGTCAGAGTCAGAGTCTACCATGCAATGTGCCACATGCTCATCAGAGATTACCATTCTCACACACTCACACACTGTTGGCCATGCAATTGGGAGCAATTTGTGGTTCAGTATCTTGCTCAAGGACACTTTGACATGCTAACTGTAGAGGCCGTGGATTGAACCACTGCACACAGACCTCACGCTCCATCTACATTCAATACTTCTCTGGACATATTTCACTGAGAAGTAGTGTATCTCTTTGTTCTCACCGTACTTTATCATCGAATGTGTTCTAAACCTTTTTACAATCGTCTGTCCTCCATGAAAAACATTAACCAGCCTCTACTGAACCTAAAGTGGAGCAGATGTCATGAGTTGGGTGGTGTAATCGCTTTTATGAGCCCCCCCCTCTCCCAGGTTTATGACTAATGAGAGTACTAGGGTTAAACATAAAACCTGGAAGGGCGTCTCTCTCGCCTGGAGCCTCAGTGTTCGTATTTATAAGGAAGTGACTCCTCTCTCAAGCAGTGGCTGCCTCGACAACGGGAGCGTGGAAGCCATAAGTATGATACTCTTAATATTAACGTGCCTCCTGGCAGGCTGCCTGGCTCAGAAGCCTCACCCATGCTGTAAGTACAATAACAGAGAGAGAAAAGTGATTGTGCTTGTTGGATTTAGTCTTATTTCTTATGCTATTTTATGCTTTGTATATAGTATTTAAGAACATGTGTATTGTCAATGTTTCACATTGCTGATTTACACAGGGATCAAGCCTATTCATTTACTGTGTCAGTTGTGTGATCTTGTTAAATAATGCGATGTTAACATTTCACCCATTTTTCCATAACACAGCGAGTCCTCCCCTTCTTACTGGAGCCCTCTCTGTTGTGAGTGTGCATTGTGTGTTAAAGAAGCGTCATAAAGCAGGACCTGAGCATAATGACGCAGCACAATTACTATATGTGAAAGGGCAAGATGTAAACTCACCTGATCTTTCTCCAGTCCACACAGAAGGAAAACTTGTGGATTTATTCCAAATACCTGTACGATGCACTGGGACAACGGGTGCGTCTCATGGAGCTGGGGACTTATGAGAATAAGTCATTCACCTATGACGTTCTTCTGCTCTTCAGAGAGGTGACCAAAGCAGTGACATGAGAAAACCATAATCTTTAATGTTCAAGTGTTCACAATAACCGCATTTACCTGTCTGTGTCAAAATAAATCCAGGTGTAGTAGTTAAGTAGTCATGGGAATGTACAGATTTTAGTGCTTAAAAGTCATGTCGACATGTTAGAGTAATTGTTTCACAATTGTTTCACAACTTGTTCTACAGTAATCATATGGGGCCTTTAAAAAAAATAATAATAACCATAAGCATTAGAACACCTCATTGTTTCTGCAATGTGTGTTTTTCCATGCTGTTAAAATCAGATTAGACGAAAGAATCACAGAAAGTCATGTGCTACAGTACACAATACAATATAATATTTGTATTTTAATTATTATATTATGTATAGGTGTAAAAATCAAGTGTAAAAGAAAAATAAAAGTCGCAATTGATCAAAAATAAGCGTCCTCATCTCACAACTTTCATCCATCAGGCTACCATGTATGAGATTAACAAGCATAACCGTACATGCAACAAAAGGCCTCTGAAGACAAACTTCCACCCTATGGAAATCCCAAAAGATGCGTCTCTGCTGGGCCAGGTTATTCTTGGCAGCTCGTCTGGACCTGGACAAGGACTCCTGGTCAACACTTGGGTGGGAGATCTGCCCGACAAAGCAGGTCAGACAGCACGTAATGGTTAGAACGACATTAACTGTCTATTCATCCATCCGAGTTTATTAACGCATCCGTTTTCATCTCCGACCTCACAGGGAAGTTCATGAGCACAGTCACTGAATTCGGTTGCATTCCTGTCAGCTCTTTTTACCACACTGACCGGTTCGGATGGATAATGAATAGGTTCGTGCACATTTACATCAACACTGTAAAAATCCTTCTGTAGGGCAGAAAGGCTACTTTTGAAAATCACAATTCATATCGTATTTCTATCCAGCCAAGTGATCGCTGTGTCACGGTCTTTCTGTTTTCTAGCTTCTTCGACAACGTCATTGGGATTCTGGACCCCGGTCTGCTCAACCCTCCAGACTTCTGCCAGGATGCAGAGATGAAGGCTGATAAAGAGGAGCCAGAAGACTTCTTCGGCTTGTTGCTTAACAAGCATTGAGGGCCAGATTTTCACGAATGATTTTAAATAAAAACGAGCGGAAACTAAATCATAGCTTTGATATGCGGTACATCACATTTACTCCTGATAAAATCTAAGTCACCCAAGCGTCTTAAATTGAGCATCTCAGGCAAAATTCTGCAGAATTAAAAAAAAGTTTTTTTTTTTTTTTTTTACATATTTCTGTCTTGAACTTAAAGCTGCAATTATGAATGTCTTTATATTGCAAATGGATTCAATTAAGCTTCCTCTTTCTAAAAAAATATTCTGATGACATGTGATTTTCTATCAATAAAGATCTATGAATATTTCAACTCGTCTCTTTTGTGTGATGACAACATACAATATACAGCATTGTAATATTAGGGCAAAAGTGATGCATGACAGGAAGTTAGGAAATCACAGAATGTACACCTTTCATACTATAATTGGCCAAGTGTCTAGTGACAACAGGAAAATGAATCAACATGACTATATCATTTCCACATGTTGATTTTTAAAAGTACAAAATTTGCTTCAAAAATGTGTGGTAAGTATTTTTAACCTCAAATTCTCCCTTCTGAATTCCCTAGAAGTCAAATTTGAAAGATTTACGTATAGATCAAGTTTTTTTGCCTATGCTACAATAAGAGATAGCAAGAACTGGGAGAGAGGAGATGACTGGACATAATCTGTGAAGCCACGGGAAAACTCCACATTCCGTATTATTACTGGTGGCGGTTGTTTTATTTTGACAGGACAGGTGCAAAGCTTCTGAGGACTCAAAGAAAACCTGGCTGTGGATGCAGACTGGGAGCCTCACTCGCTTGTTTATAAGGAAGTGAGAGCCGTGAAGCAGCAGCATATCTGCATCTACCATCAGTCAGCATGAGAGCCCTCGTCCTGTTGGTGTGCCTGTCACTGGGCTGCCTAGCTCAGAGACCAAAGCCATGCAGTAAGTACGACAACAAATGTGGAGTTCATTTGTATATCAAGTTTTCCTTTGAATGATGATGCATACTAATCGTGCTGTTCTGTTTTTGCTTTAGCATTTATGAGGAAATAGTTGCAAGCTGAGCACAGCTTTGATGTAAATACTCCATTTATGATTTAAAAAAACTAAACAAAAAGAAAAAACACTTGTTTTTATTTTAACAGCGTCCCCACCACTGCTGACTGGGAGCCTCTCTGTGGTAAGTGTGTATCTCCTTACACAACCGTGTAAACACAACTTCCGCGTCAGCTGTTCGGTATCACTGCCAAAGCATTGCTCGCCATGATATTGAATGTCCAATTACATTTTTGTCCTTTTCCAAGTCTACCCAAAATGAGAAGCTGATGGCCTACGCCAAGTACACCTATGACGCACTGGGAAGACGCATCCGCCTCACAGAGTTTGGAACTCATAACAATAAGACCTTCCACATTGATGTACTTCTACTCTACAGACAGGTAATGACCACATAACTGCAATATCTACATTAGGAGATGCCATGTACAACACAACTCACTCTTTAATGCCATCCTGTCCTCCAGGAGGTCATGTATAAGATCAACTACAAGAACCAAACATGTTGCAAGAAGCCTCTGAGTGTCGACTTCCACCCGCTGGCGATCCCACAGACTGCTTCCCTGCTGGGACAGTTTGTGATAGGGAGCTCCTCCGGACCTGGACAGGGACTGTTGGTCAATTCCTGGGGGGGAGAACTGCAAATGAAGAACAGAACAGGTACAGTAAAAGGAAACTAAACTAGAGGAAGTTCGACAGGTATTTTGTGCACCGTAGCACATGACTTTCTGTGATTCTTCGGTCTATGTTCCTGAACCTGCTTGTCTGGTTGTGCTGCCTCAGCTCACTTGTGATGCACTTCCGTTTCCGCAGCAAAGTACATGAGCACTGTCACAGAGTTTGGATGCGTCCCTGTCACCACTCTGTTTCACAGCAGTAGAAGTGGATGGATGGTGACCAGGTCAGTGCATGCACATGACAACTCACACATGTTGGAAGATTTCTCAGCAGAAGCTAGTTTGAAGAACAAATGTAAAAAAAAAAAAATTAATACAATAACACTTCACCAACACAGGTGAATTAATAACATTGCTAATGACCACGCTTCATTTCGGCGTGTCAGTGCCTTCAATGGTATTGTGCGCAAATGGAATAGAGCCATTATCAGAGTTATTAGTTAAATCTGTGTATTTCCTGTCATGCAGAATCAAAATGTTTGCTGTGAGATGTGAAAAACACAGCATAAAAAACTGTACATATGCGAGAGCAAAACATACAAATACAACTTTTGGAACTTATCTTAAAGGAATAGTCCAACATATTGGGAAATAAGCTTATTCCCTTTATTGCTGAGAGTTAGATGAGAAGATTGATACCATTCTAGACATATCTTTTGTGAAATATGAAGCTCGAGCCAGCACATGGTTAGCTTAGCTTAGCACAAAGACTGGTAAAAACAAACCATTTTGTGGTTTTATTTCTGGAGCCTCTGTGTTCCTGGTTGCAGTAAATTATAGTAACCTTCATCGTTTTTGTCTGGTAGTTCATCATGTGTTCTTCCTGTTTTTCCACCTTCAGCTTTTTCAACAATATCATCGGAATAGCGGACCCTCAACAGCTCATCCCTCCACAATTCTGCGAGGGCGCCCTGCTGGACAAAGAGGTTGATGAGGATCCAGTGACCTTCTTCAGCTTGTTTTAAAATAAAAAATATTTTCTATTATTATTATTATTATTCTTTTAGTGGCAGTTATTGTTGTAATATTATATGTATGTGTAAAATTCATGGTCATTTGGTCATTAAGCATATTAAGCAACCTAATGACCTAATGTTGGCTAGATGAAAAGTTGAGGAAGCCGTCATCCACTTCCTATCAGCTGCTGATACACACTGTATGTCCGCACATTTGCCTGTGTGTGTGTGTGTACGTTTATAGTGAAAATGTTTGTGAATATCTTTAGACTAAAAATCAAATCAAATACTTAAATGACTTACTTATTTACTCTTTACTATATATCTAATAATAACAACAGTATACTCATGCAAACACAAGAGGGCAGTGTTGCGCTTTAATTCCCTCACAAATGCTTCAAGGTCTCAGTTTACCTGCAATTTGAAATATGGTGTTCATACAGTTATTCATTTTGTCATTCAAAATAAACAATAACACAGTTATAACCATGTATATAGAGTTTTATTTCATTCAGGAAAACTCTTGACTGAGTTTCTTGAATGACTTGGGTGAATTCGGACGGAAATTGTTTACTCAACATCACTGCCTGCGTTGGTTTCAAAACTTGTGTTTAATTCAGGAGATCATTTTATTTAATTTCAATAATCCACACAGTGTCAATGGACAAATGTCTTTTATGGCAGTCGACAGGACATATTCACGGTTTTAACTACAAGGTGTACTATGTGTATCCTATTAGCAGATAGAGAATTACCATGGATTTTAAATAAACCGAAAGTTGAACTTCAATTTCAGAGCTCAGTTTTCTTTCCTAATTTCTTCTGTGAACTTTTTCCCTCCTTGTGGAAGACTTCCCCATTCGGCTGCTCTCTCCACAACAGCGTGACTCCACTCTCTTTCTCCTTCAGCCGGTTTCTGGAGCTGGGAAACCAGCCATTTTATTAACAATTAACATTTTTTGTTGGAAGCTACCATTCTTTGGCCTGCTGTCCACAGGGAAACAAGGACAAAGAATGCAGCTTTACTACGTGCCTCATCCCTGGGTATTTGACACATAGAAAAAAAAACATGCTTGGAATTACTTTTGTGATACCAAACTCATAAATGTGTATGAGCACCATATTTATATGTGGTTTTTTTTATCTTATCTTTATTTATTTTATTTACCCTATTCTATTCCTAAGTCAGAAAACTGTCTGACTTTATATAATATGGCATTAAATGTAAATCGGAAAAAAAATCATAGTATAGTATGTTGAAAAAAAGTCAAAGTATAATATGTTTAAAACATTTTTTTTTTAAACCATACTATAGTATATCGAAAGAAAATGAAAAAAAGTCATGCTATAGTAGGTCTAAAATTTTTTTAAAAACAACATAATATAGTATGTCGGAAAAAATGAAAAGACGACATAGTATAGTATGTTGAAAAAAAGTCATAGTATAGTATATCAAAAAAAACGACATAGTATAGCATGTCGGAAAAAATGAAAACACGACACTATACTATGTTGTTTTTTTAATTTTTTTCGACATACTATACTATCGTTTTTTTTGACATACTTTAATTTTTTTCGACATACTATGTCGTTTTTTCCGACATTGTATACCAAGTAGTTTGGGATTTTTTCACAACATATTATACTATGCAGTTTTTAAATTTTTCACAACATATTACGTCGTCTCTTCATTTTTTCCCGACATACTATGTCGTTATTTCATGTTTTCAGTGTCCCCTACTCCTCTAATATACAGTAGCATGTGACTTCCATATTTT
>CALSBV010010486.1:1310664-1334482 GCA_943590825.1 Bovichtus diacanthus
AATGTGGAAAAAGTGAAGCGCTGTGAATACTTTCCGGATGCACTGTACATTGTGGCATGCTGTAGAGTCTGCTGGCCAATAGATGGCAGTGGATAACAAATAATATGAGAGTAGGACTGCCAAATCTTGGCACCTCCAACTCTTAAAAAGTATTTTAACAGCATCATAACTGAACTGTCGGTCTGTGTATGTGTGTCTTATGAATGACAGACTTTTATTACACAGATGTATTTGGCTTAAATGTATAATTGTAATCCACCATAACACACATAACTTTGCTTGTCTTAGACATATATCGATCAAAGAATGACAATGACGCATGATTGAGTAAGAATAAAACACATCACTTTTTTTACAATCATGTTAAATAATTTATTAAACTAATATTATGACCATCCAGATGTAGAAAGTTGCTATACAATAAGGCGAGGAGTCACTTGGTAGCAGTAGTAAGTCATTCCCCTTAGCTCTCCAACCTCCTGCACCCCAACATCTGCTGCCTTCACCCCCAACTCCTGTGCTTCAGTCTCCAGCCACAGCAGCCTGGCATCAGGGTCCTCATCGGAGAACTGGAGCAGAGATCCTGAGCTCCGTAACACCCTCAAACACTGCTTCAGCACCAGACTGGCCTTCCCTTTCCCTTCCTTAGACCTCAACAAGGCATCTGTGGTTCCCTTATCAACTATTAGGTCCACACTGCTACAGCCATAGTGCTTGTGAAGCCGTGTGCAGTCCAGCTCGACAAACTCAAGCCGAGAGGAAAGATTGTGAGGTCGAATGGCTTTGGTTTGGACGTGTTCCTGCATTAGTCGCACAGCTATGGGGGAAATGTCTGCACAAGTCACTCGGACCGGGAGAGGAGAGTGTCTGTAAATACAGGGCCCTAAAGCAGAAGTGCCACAGCCCATATCCAGGACTTCCAGCAGAGCATCTGGGTGGGACTTGGTCTGCAGGAGGGGCATAATGAAGTCTCGGACAGCATCAAAGCCGAAGAACCACTCAAAGTTTTTGAAGGTGGTTGTCCTGCTGCTGCTCTCAGCATAGAAACGGTCCCATGTTGCTTTCTTATCCATGTTTTCAATGAGTTCAGCTGGGCAGAAACACAGATGGGATTATATCATAAGAGTTAACAGAAGCAGTGAACATAAGCATTAAAACACAGATACCACAAACCTTAGTGCCTGCACGGTTCTGCAATATATTGAGGGACTTTATGCCAAACTTGCAAATCTGTCAATTTAATGTGTCCTCCTTTCTTTTTTCCTTACAACACTTAATTTACGACCTTTTATTAGGTCCTTAGAAGCCACTACTGAATTCCGCATTTAAAAAAAAAATAATAAATCTACCAAGCATAATGTCTTCATTGAATTTTGTCAAATGATTCACATTGCTTATGAGAATAAATAAAAGCAACATGCACTCAAGTTGCCAGTTTATGACAAAGCTAAAATGATGGCAGTCTTATAACAGTCCTGCAATAAGACTACCTTTGTGAGGATTATGATATTCCGTGTTTTAGAGACGTGCTGATGTATCCTGTAATGTATTAGACTGCAAGAGACAACCGAGTGTAACGTCAGTGCACAACTTTGGAGAAGTGGTAACGTTCCCAGTTACACGTGTATCCAAAGTAAAGCTCTGCGAACACAAACCTGCATACAACTGTAACTCGCGTTAAGTAAAATGAGAATTTCCTGAACCAGTTCAAGGTACCCAGTCAACTAACGCCATACATAGCACAACGTCATCGCTACCCCCGCGTAGTTAGCCGCTACTTGGCTAACGTCAACTAGCTTGTTGACTACTAGTGACACTGTTACAACACTGATACAGAAACATTTCAGTCAGTATAACCTAGCTATCTAAATAAAATGAGGTAACACATGTTGGTTTGAACGCACTTGTAAGAGAGTGATGCCGAACCAAAGATGCAACTATTCTTCTGCCTGACAATGTCAGCGACTTTGCTAGCGGAGACATTTTCTCTCAGACACCCGGCTGCTTGTCTCTCTTCACTCTTGTCCAACGAAAGAGGTCTCACTCTGCCCATATTTCTTGGTACCAACAGCGACTATTGGCGCTCACGAAAAGGTGAACGAGACCACTTTTGCTGTGAGACGACGATCTTTGATTACGTCATGCAGCAATGACGCGAGTGCGCATGTGTTCATTCAGGTGTAAACAAAACACATAAATAAAAAGCAGCTGTTCTCCTGTAGCTTGTACAGCAGGTACACTGTGAAGGGCCTGCATCATTGACTGTCATTTAACCCTTTGAAATCCACATAGACCCATTTTTGTCTTTTTTTATGGGGGATAGGGGATCTTTAGGGGGATTTAGCTGAGTAGACGCCACATAGAAATGGTATACATCATCCAAAAGCTTGAGGCCTTCGGGAACACCATAAAAAAAAGCCAGGTTGTGATTTGGAATCACAAACTCTTGACATTTGGAGATTTCTGCAAGAATGGAATTTTTCAGCGATTTGAATGGCGACCCTTTCTGTTCTAGGAAACTACTCAGAAACCCCCTTATTGTCAATTTATCTAGGGACGCCAAACATCCTCTTAAAGCCTAAAGTCTTTCGGGTTTTTTTTAAATACAAAAAAAAAAAAAAAAACATTTCTACTGCATGCAAAAAACTGCATCATTTTTGCTCCCAACTGCATGCATGTCTGCACAGGGGAGACTCACGGGGACCCATAGAACCTATTTTCAATAAGATATCTTTAAGTGAGAGGTCTATACAGCCATGGCAGTTATTCCCAAACCAAAAAGTAGCTTTGGAGCGTATTTAGCCTCCTTCTCGACAAGCTTTCTTAGGTTTTTAGTTTCAGTTACTGGTTTAGGCAGACAAAAAGTTATTTGAAGATATTCCCTTGTGCTCAGAAAATTTGTAATTTCCCAAATAATTTAATCTAAAAAAGAAAAAGCCTAGATTCAGCCCTAAATTCACCCTGACCCCTTAGACGACAAAAACAGAAAAGAAATAATGACAGAAGAAATAAGATGTAAATCCCTTTAATAAAACTCAATGAAACGCAGTGTAACAAAGGAAAATAATCCAACATAAAGCAAGTAGATAACATTTACAACCACAAAAGAAAAAAAAAACCTGTACAACTCTAAATGCCTGGAGTCACTTCTATTTTTCCAAAGATTTTTTAATTAACCATTTTGTGATGACTGAGGATTGACTTGGGAGTTTGGGGCAAGAGGGGTCAGGGAGGCATGTAATGTGACTTTATCTTTTATTTTTTCAAATACATGAGTGTAATCTCGTACACAGATGTATGCTTCATCAACGTGGCTGCTGAAGTTTTGATTTTTTTTTTTACCCAGAGAAGAAGGTGGGCTGTGGCCAGGAGTGTTATTTGTACAAGATGTCGTAATGGCCAGGTCTATAGAGGAGGAAGATGCGTGGGTCGCCGCCCTCAGGGAAGACGTGGTGATTGACTGTTCCGCCCTCTCCTCTGTCCATGTACTCCACCAGGATGGATACGTCCAGGGCCTGGGCTAAGGCGATGATGTGAATGTGGTCACTTTCTTTAGACATAGGCTCTACCTCCTTGAAAAAAGGAAAAACAAGCATGTTAAGTGTGAGTTTGTTTTCACATAACAACATTTTGAACATCGTGATCATACTTTTTTTCCCGCTCTTGTTCACCCTAAGGATGGCTGACTGCGTCCTCTTTTTAAGCAACAAAAAGCATATTGTCCTTATATTTCAATATGTGTGTATATATAGAAGTTCATGTTACAGTGAAAATATAAAAACCCACCTGCTGACAGAACTCCTTTACAGAGCGTCCTCCCTCAATGAAATGCTGAAAGAATCCATACTCTCGCTGCAGGTAGCCTGAGGTGAGCAGCCGCAGGTACACGACCACATAGTCTGACACGTTCTGGTCATTGAAGGAGTTCAGCAGCTCCTGCAGGCTCGGCTGTTTCTCACACAGTTCGATCAGGTCCATGAACTTGTAGGAAAGACAGAATGTACGTCATTAAATTGATACATGCGTATCCAGCCTGCCAAACTACTGTCCAGCAGGCCAGATCTAGTGCGTCTGCCTGCTCCAGCATACCAAATACATCAGGCACTTTGGCAGATTACCATTCAGAGTTGACAGGGCAACGAGCAAATTACAGTTAACAGCATCACACAAATATTCCAACAGGATAAAAGATATACCGTACGTACTGTGAGGCACGCATTCTTTATTTGCGATGAGGAAAAACATGAATGAAATCCCTTTTCAAAGCTACGATTCACTTTAATAAACAAAATAATTATCTCTAATATAATTTCCTACTTTGGTATTTAAGGAAAATGTCTGTGTTTAGGTTTGTCATTTAGCAATACACAATTTATGTATTTTTCTCTTGTACAAGATACTCACAGTATTGTGAAAGTCTTCAATGGTAAACTCAGTGAAGCCCTCGTTAACCAGGTCCAGTTTACTTTTAGTTGCAACTGCTTTGAACCTGAAGAGACAAAAAAAACATGTATTTAATAACCGTGTCAACATTACGGCCACCATAGTCTTTGTTAAATTTTAAGTATAATGGAAAACAGCAACACAGGACAAACTGACGAGAACAGACAACAGAACACCAACATAGTACTGTTCCTACATGTGACAGATTTGTATAAAACTATAACAAATAAATATATTAAAGCAAATATTTTACCTTAAAATAACAGCTTGAAAATAACTGTACCCTGACTTGTAATAGGCAGAATGGTGCATCTGTTCATCCCGCTCTACGCACTAACGCCCGTTCTTGCACTGTGTAACTTTGCTGAGCAGCTCAATTACAAAAGTGCGAACGTGAGTCTCGAGACCGATAGCGACGACAGTGCAAACAGTAACCGCTGTGACACTCACTTCTGAAGTTCTTTGCTGTCATCCAGCAGCGACTCGAGATGTGCGAACCCAAAGGCTCTGTAGAAACAGTTCCCATCTGGTCGCGTCTTACGAATGTACGAGTATTTTTTGTGTAGGTCCTGCAACAAAACAAGAACAATTATTTTACAAAAATCAAATGCAAAAACGGTATTTATTTATGTAAGCAACATAGATTTTGTGGCTCTGGATTTAAAAAAAAAAAAAAAAAAAGAGGTTATACACCCGGAAGTTGGTAAAGTAACCTTTGACTGACCTTGATCTTGAGCTGATAAACTGTGTCGTCCTCAGCGTATTCCCTCTGCAGCACTGCCAGGTCCTGTCTGTCCGACACTAAAGGGTTACTGTTGGCTATCTGGATACCCACACGCAAAAATGTTTTAATTAGTGCTTGCACAGCAAGAAGCTTCACTCCTGGGTGCCTCTATCCTCACTTGCACCGGGCTGTGCTGTGCTTGTTGTCCGAACAAAGGTTACAATATAGACCAAAAATGACCTATGTATTTATATATTTCATTATACAGAACGTACACTGCAATTTTGGATGTATTGTAAAAAAATAACTCATTTCATAAATGGGTCATGGCTGTTCAGACAAGTTATATAGTTATCATTACAGGTCAAAGTCAATGTTACTGATTACTGGAAAGCTATAAAAAGCTGAACACAATTCTCTTTTGTATTTTCATAAAACAAAGATCAGTGGGTCATGAACAAAAAACGTCATTGCAAGTTAAATACAGGCAAATCATTGGGGCATCTTCTGTGGAACAGGACGGGTTTAGCTGCATCCACACATCAGCGTGGTTTTCTGGATGTTTAACTCTATATGAAATGACTGGTATATTGAAAATGTTTGATCCTGTTTTACAGTGAAACGTGATTTCTCACCTCCTGCTGAATTCTGTCCTGTTGAGCGATGATGGCCTCGTCATATGCGAGGCAGTTCACTCCTTTAAGAGAAGGAAGGAGAAGGAGTTAATTAGGCGTCCAGAGTGAATACTCCAAAAAAAGGGAGATCGCTCGGCCCCCCATGATTGCAGGAATTGTATGTGGCAATTGGCATTTGGATTTTCAAAATCTGCATTAGATCAGGGTCAGTGTTTATGAAGCATAACGAAACGGAAAATTTGGTCCGGTTAAAATGTAGGTGGAGACATGGCTATTACAGTTTTGTAGTATTGGAAAGTTGGAAGATCAGCGCTGCACATTTACAATATCACAATTGCAAACAGCAAGAAAAAGTACACTATTAAATTAGGATACCATTGTTAAAGCTAGGACGTTGTTTAAGATGAACAAAGTTAGGTGTGTAGGTGTACAAAAAAACGAAACTGCTTCGTGAATAGCACAATTGTTGCAGGAGCATGCATGCGTTCACACACACGCACTGTAGAGCGTGTGTGTGTGCATGTGTTATATGCACCCATGAAACCTAAACAATACAGCTGGATTACCTGGTGACACTAGCCATGCACCTGCAACACGTTTTGGCGATTTTAATGGACGCAAGCCACCAATTTGTACACAGATTTTAAATAATTTCATATAAACCAGCTGGCATAACAACCTATTCAGAAATGATGCAGCTGCCACAGAAAATTGCTTCCCCGGTCGCAAAGAAGGCTGGAGCTTTCAGTGACACTTTTCAGTAAGAAGTATTGTATAAAAGGCAGTATATCGATCTGTATGTGTCTATTATTTGTCTTGACATTAAAAAGAGACACGAGGGGTTGTTCTGGTTGGAGAAACTAACATTGCAAAAAAAATAATCAGGTGGGTACGTATTAAACATGTAAATATAATGGAGACAATAATAAAGCATTCCCGAAGACAGCTACATTTCTCTCTGCCCGTTTTCGTCACATGCCGTCAGCACAGACGCATTCAGACACAGTCAGTCGGTTAACATAAAAAAACAAAACAAAAAAAAAACACCAACTTAATCCACAACACCAGCTAACGTCAGTCAGCACAACATGGCTAGCTCGACCTGTGCGAAAACAAAACAAATTATAGTCACGACGAATATGCTCGTTTTAGAAACCAAAGAGTGTCTGTCCTGCCTTTAACAGTGAGCATACACTTCCAACATCCCCTTCAGTCAAAAACTCTGGCACTGTCACTTACTGTTGCCCTGTCAGTAACTAAACAAGCCTTTTCTCTTTGTGTAGCAATGGTAGCTAGCTAACGTTAGCCAACAGCTCTGGCCTCTCTGTCTCCCCCTCATCGCTCCATGCCAACCACCTTTATCACGGACAGGACAGCGGCCGCAACGCCGGGCGGACACTCGTATGGGTGTGGGCTTTACTTGCGAGAGAAATGACCGCGCTGTTCGTTGTATATCTTGCGTTGTAACTGTTTCTCTCACCCTCCACCTCTCCCTGTGATGATTCCTGCTGCTCCTCCGCCATCTTAGCTATCGAGATCTGTTTCCTCCTTCTGCATGACCTCATTCATTACACACTTCCGGGCGAATCTTGTTTGTTTATTTTGTGTTTGTTTCTTTTGATTCATTGATTGACTTTTTTTTCTTTTTTTTCTTTTTTTTCCTCTTTTTTTTAAACAGCACGTGTAGACCTGTAAACAAAATGAAGTTCAAACCAAACTATCAAACTAGTCCTGTTTGCTACTACTTATTTACTGGAACTTGTGTTTACCTACCTATAGCATACTCGTTTACTTGTAACCTATTTCAATGTTGCACACTGCTGATAAGCTGCTAAACAGATTTTCATTGTTAGAAGCACAACGAAAATAAAGATCTATTCCATTATATCGTTGTTTAGACTACATACTGTATATTCTCCTATTGTGATGCAGCTAAAGCAGAACCCGGGCCCATGGAAGAACTCTTATAATGCAACTGTTGCAAAAGACATCCAAAACCTGCTTCATTTTCACATTAGATCACTAGACTGAGGGCCAGGGCTGCCACTCACTATCACCAGCCACTCAGAGGGGGCAACTGCCCCTAGGCCCCAGACCCTTAGGGGCCCTGAAGGCCACACCACTATGTTGTAATACATTTAATTTAATTAATTGCGAAATTTGTTTGGTATAGGGTTTGTTCGGCAAAGCAAAACACTTCAATCATAAGAACCATCTCTTATCTCCCCTGCGGCTGTAACAACTATGCTCTGTCTTGCATGGCCCCATGTCAAAATCTAGTTTTAATACTTTTGATTTCTTTTTAGTTGACGTTATGCAACGTGGTGCTTATTCTGTGATTAATTTGGAGCACAAAACACACACAGTGCACACCAAGCATGACAGGACAGGAGCACCTAGAGTTGGAGTAACGGGTGGTTATTAGGGCCTGCAGCTCATTTTGTCCATTGCAGTTTAATCCGGCCCTGCCCGACTATCTTCCTTTTTTTTTTCTTTTTTTTTAATTAGCCTCTGCAAAACTTTCCACAGGAATCTTAACGGTAAACTCCCTAGCAAACCAGACTAAATATCAGTGTAACTCCAACATGTGTACATGATCCGGAATATAGTTTTAGCATCAAAGTTTTACAAAAAAAACATGCACATTTATTTCAAGCCATCAATACAAGCTGATACCCATACATAACCCTTAAAATAAATGAAAATCCAGGCAAGTGACCAGGGAGATCATTTTTCCAAAATCACAGTGGAATGCAGTCTTTCATAGTTCTGTAGTTTTGCGGTAGGCTCATTCTGGTCCCTGCACTTCCCAGCAGTACACACCAGGGGGCGCTGTTCGCTACAAATACAACCTACATTCACACAAAATACCTTTCATCTGCTGCTTTTACCTGTTGGGTGCCAGTAAATCATGTATGGCACATTGTGTTTGCGACGAACTATCTCATATTTGCGTTGTATTCACAGAAGGTCAAACAAATCTAAACATTACAAGTACAGTGTAATACATATGTGAAGAAAAAAATAATACTTCATATTTGCCAAAAAAGCAAAAGTGATTGTTCTATATTTTCTCTTTGGCACATTGCCTCCCATATCAGGGGTTGTAACAGAGCCCAATACTCATCATATATGCAAAATGTATGTACTATTATTCATCTAGGGATAAATAATACATGTTTGGTTTTGCCAAAATAACAAAAATATGTACCAGTTCATGTCTATTTCTTCTTGGAAAGGCATTGTCTTGTCCTGGATGTTGAAAAAACTCCAGCAAGCAAAAGAAACTTTGCAAGGTACAGATACAGTATGTACACAGTTGTGGCACCTTTTTTTTCCTCTATTGTCTCCAGTCCATATTCATAAAGGAAGCACATAATTTGAAAGTAGAAAAAAATGTAGTAAAATTAAAAATTGATTTTACAAACACATGGCAGTTTTTCCAGCTTTCATCCACTGTGTATACAGTGCATACGGGAAATTACACAACATAAACAGACTTCTATTTATTTAGCATGTTGTATAAGTAAAATACTAAAACGTTCATCCTCGCAACATAGGAGCAAGAGCATGGTATATTGATTATTTATCTGCTACATGCGTATGCCTTTTTATTGAATGGATGATTTGAATTTCAAAAAAAAAAAAAAAAAAAAAAAACATTTGCATTTTTGTACAGATTTACAGATCACCAAATCACTACATGAATAGGACACGTTAGTCATGTTTTGGCTGTAGGAAGTCTTTATCTGATCCAAAATGTCTCGATGTCAAAGGGACAAGGACAGTAAGACAATATGGAGGTATGCATGTTGCAGGTGTGGCAAGGGAGGAACAACCACGCTTTGGATCAGATCCCAGACTGTGTTGTGTAAAGGAGCGTAATACAGGCGCAGTTACACTGAGCACCACTACAGCATAAATCCACCCACTGTACAGAAGTGTTGCAATCTATGTTTCTGATTTGCCAACTGTCCCGCAGCATCCTCCACTTCTCCTGCATTTCCTGATTCCTTACTGTATATGTTCCCGAGTGCTTTCCACATCCCCCACAAAAGGTATGTCAACTGTAATCACCTGTCCGTTACAGAGCACCAGATACTGTATTGTGAAAGGTGAGCAGAGAGAATTGTCTATGACTAAACGCTGTAGTAGCTGCACTGGAAATATTGTGACATTGTCTTTGTGCCAGGAATCCAGGGAATACAGAAACATGTGGTTGATCACCAAACATCAGGCAGATGTCAGATATCCAGAAATGTCTAGTAGATGCTGTGGCGTTGAATATTCCTTTAAAGACTTTATCTATTGCACCATTTCCCCACACAATAAAGAAGATGCAGCATTGTAGTCAAGGTGCAGATTTTTCATTATCTTCACAAGATGGTTTCCTGAGCTGTGACCAAAGGTTTTGTCTGAACCACCTGCAAGGTCAGAGCTGGACAGTCTTCCAGTTTCACACGCTATTTTCCATCTGCCTGCTAAACTATCTGGGCCTTGTGGATCAGGGAGGCATGGGGACCAGTGGGGCTTGGCCGGGGTTTGGGTCTGAGTGTGCCGTTAGTCTGCTGATAGCGTGTACTGTGAGCCTCAGACACCTGGGAGCTGGTGGTCTCGCTGTCTTGGTCATCAGGATGCTCCTGACTGGCGGGACCCCCCAAACCTTCGTCTACTTCATCCTCATCGTCTGTTACCGGTGGGCAGTTGTAGTTCAGAGGAGGGTGCTGGTGATTCTTGGTGACACTTCCTGCCCTTGAACCCCCATCTGCCGGGATGATGGCGCTGCCGTTTAGCGGTCTTACGGTCTCAGTGGACTGTACCATTGGGAAGGCTGATGGCGTGAGAGGAGGGTGGAAACGGGTTTCCTGCTGCTGAGGCACAGAGCAGACACACTTCTTAATTGCATCATCATTAGGTAAGTATGCAGAGGCTAATAAGCTGGGTGAGATGCATTCCACAATTTGATGCAATCACGCTTTGACTTGCCCAGTAATACACATGCTCAAAAACACACTTACTAAAGAAATAGTGCTGTTTCTCACGTATGTTTCCACTCTGAGCCGGTTGTCCTCGTCTCTATCCAGGAGCCTTTCTCTGCCCCTCCGCGAGTTGTTATGCAGGACTGGTCTGCCCAGGTAGTCAAATGCTCCGACTCCTCCCCGTCCACCTGAGATAGTAGATCGGCTGTCACGGCAGTGAGCCTGCTCCTGTCAGCGCAGGGAAATAAATTGATCAGTATTCACTCATTATTAGGTGCACAGATTGTAATGTCTTTTGCACCCTTAATTTCAACTGAAGAGACTTTTGTCCTAAGGATTCATTTGAAGCAGATCATCAAGTCATACTGAGATCATTTACTTTTACTGCAAAATAATTAAAGCAATACTTCAAGATTTTGGGAGATCTGCTTATTTGCTTCTTTTTTTTGCCTTGAGTTAGATAAGAACATTGATACCATTCGTGTGTCTGTATGCTAAATATAAACCTACAGCTAGACGGGAAACGTTTACTTTACTATAAAAGAAAACAGAATTCAGCGCGAGATTATTTTACACTGTCATGTGTCGGAAATTTGAACATTTCAAATAATGTCCAAGATGCTTCTTAGAAAGAACTATGTATTCATTGGTAGCGTATCCAAAGGAGTATTTCAGTCAGTGAACAGCAGGTCAGCTGAACATGGAAAAAAAAAAGTGATTACACTGAGTACATCAACATATACCAAAAAAAAAATTTCCAATAACAAACGGGAAATTATGAATTAGTTGACTTGAGTTTAAATTGACCTCATTGTTTTTTTTACTAAAAATAAATACCAAATTACATAGTTCTTTCCAAGAAATGTCAGGAAGAACAATATTAAATACAATATAAGAGCCACTGAATAACATGTGCAGCATTAACAATGCAGCTGAAGATCTAAAATGTTGCTGCGACCATATAAGATATAAAAAAAGTGACCTGGAAAAACCTTGTGCAGAACACCATGGTTAAGGTCAGCCACATTACATAACACCATAGATGAAATTAAAGGGACAGTTTGACATTTTGGAGAAAAAAAATCTTCTTCGCTTTCCTCACTGCGTTTTAAGAAATGAAAAAGCCAAAAAAAAGTCCCAAGAGAGAGGGGCATCACAGTAGCTGAAAGGTCTTCAACAATAAATCTGTTATCATTATAATGATCAATATCCAAGATGCACAACATTCAGATTTGAAATGCTAAAGCTCAGAAATGAGCTGTCTGGCATGTTGACAGTGGAGCCTCATTCCCCGGCCCTGGCTCTGCATGCAGAGTTAGATAGATATGTAGACTGACCCCGAGGGAAGACAGGCTGGTCCTAATGGTTCCCTCCACCCTCAGAGGGATGTTTTCCTCTGTCTGCAATGAGAGGAAACGCAGGGCTGGATTAGGTGTGGGACTGGAAAGAGTCTGTGCATCTAACGTCATGCCTTTTCAAAACTTCCCTCCAAACCCCACTCACTTGTAGGTCAAGCATGATGGGGCAGACAGGCGACATATCATCACTTGACTGACACAGTGTTACAATTCGTCACGGTACAAATATCTAAATGAGAATGCTTGGATAAAGGATATGTGCGAACATATGGGAACAGGCAGCGTGAATCGGGTTGCGCACGCACAGGATAAAAGACAAGATGCTGCTGCAGCAGGACCGTACGCTCAGCGTTTGAAGAATAATGCAGTAAGCGTACCGTTCCCCTGGGGTCTGTGCTGACAGAGTTCATTCTCCTGAAAGAAGCTTGCCTGGAGAGAGTGCTTATTTCCTCCCTGTGAGAAACAAGAGATGGAGAGAAAGAAAAAAAGGAGGAAGATATCTAAATGATTGAAGGAATTGAAAGTGTTCCACTGTGAATTTTGCATATTTTTTGGGGCATTTAAACTTTTAATGTTCATACTGCATATCTTTTGACATTTTTGCTGTTATTTTTGCACATCCAGCGCACTCATTTATCAACTGAATATGACACATTCGCTCCTCTAATTTCACGCTCTATGGTTGTAAATGTCCGTACTAATATGCTTAATAGCCCTGATTTACTCCACTCTTAGTTATTCTTATTGACTCAATCTCCCCTGCGGAGATCATTAAAGTTTCATCTCATCTTATCTCATCTTAATTACAAAATCGCAACATACTTCCTCTCAGTCAGCTCCCTCTCCAGCTTCTTGTTCTTGCGTTTGTGATGGCAAATGACGCTGATGATGATGACGAGCATCAAGATCAGCAGCCCCCCAGCCACTGCCCCAACGATGATCATTGGCATGTTTTCAATCATGCTCTGCTCCAGGCGAGAGTCTGCAGAAAGGGGAGGATTAGATGGATGTGTTCCTCTATTCTCGCATTAAGCCTTGTGTTGACATTGTCGTCATCTACCTGCCACACCAATCTCCACCTCCGCCTTCCCCTCTCCCACGTCATTCTTTGCCACACACTGGTAGGTGCCTCCATCTGACAAGCTTAGGGGTCGCCCAAAAACGAGAGTTCCATTAGGGTGGAGGATCACACCCTCTGGCAACTCTCCCCCCATTCTGCAAACGGGACAAAACCAAGTTACATTACAGTGCATTTAGATCAACATGTGGACTTCTTACACTTTATAATCTGGGTGAAGTGGTAATATGAGTTCCTTCAAACTAAGTAAGTAACTTCAAATGTTAGGGACTGTACACAAAATACTCTGATGGGGTGGGGTGCTGAATACCGAATACTCTCCCCCAAAAGCACCAAAACCAACATTTAAAAGCCTTTCCTCAACCTTTGGATGACAGTCACGTTTGTGTTACACAGGATTAATCAGAGAGAGAGAGCGGGTAGCAAAATCTGAATTCATTTCCTTTAAAACTTCTCTTTTTTCCCATTAGATTTTAGAGTAATATTTCAATAATGCCCCTGAAAAGTAGAGTGATCTAGCACTGAGGTTGCCGATTGTAACCAACTGAATACCCCTCTGCTCACCCCTCCCTTTACAAGCGCCTCGGAGAATCCACAGTGGCCTTCAGGTAACATAAAGACGCGTATGGCCCTCCCTACACCCAGTGTTTGGTTTGTCCGTTCTGGGCTTCTGTAGAAACATGGTGGTGCAACATGGCGGACCGCGTGAAGTATGATATGTAGTGCTCATTCTGAGGTAACGGAAAAACCCAACGATTCCGGTTATCATACACGAATGAAAACATAGTTATGAATACTGGATTCTATTTCTGCCAATAGATCCACATAGTCCTACACTCTGGACCTCTAATTGTTTGGAACCACCATATAATTCCTGGCAGTGTGACTCAGGGAAAATGTTTTAGAAACTTTGATGAGCAACTCCTGGGTGTTGCCTCAGTGTTGTTGTTTTGAACGCATTTGATTTAATCCGTTGGAACAGACTTGACCGTAATGTCTGCCTATTGCTGTGAACATTATCTGCTAAGTTGCCCTAGAAATACCGGTTGTATTTCCACTATCATAGCAACATATATTGCCTGAAACAAACCTGAGATTCTATTCACACTTCACTACACTAACCCCTGCCACTAGCAGAAAAGAGGAACTGTCTGTTTTTGTACATATGAAGGAGACACATCTCCATGAACACACTGCAATCCCTCTGCCTACCTGCTCCCTCTAATTCTCATTGGGCGGTTCTTCCCTTTCCCTTTTTCTTCTCATCCCCCTCTTCCTCCCTCCTTCGTGTGAAACTGTCTCATCTGTCTGCTCTCGGCACAAGCCGCAACACGACACTGTGACAGCAGCTATTACTTCACTTGCGGCCTTTTTATTGACAAAGCCAACAGGTTTGCCTGCTGCTGCAGCTGCCTCACATGTGTGTGTGTGTGCGCGTGCGTGTGCGTGCGTGTGCCTGTGAAATACGTGCATGAGTAAGAAGAGGATTGAGAGAAGATTGTAACCAGAGATTCTGAGTGCCGACTTGATTCTGTGTATGTGTGGGTACACGCTCATTCATGAGTGTGTGTGCTTGTGCGTATGACGTGTGTCTGATAAGCCTTACTCACAAAACCTCAGTTTTACCAAAGTGTTGTTCCTGTGACTAACAGAGAGTTGCACATCACCTGGCGAAAATACTAAAATCCGAAGAAACCTCTCCGAACATTTTCCGTAGATTTTCCTTTAAATTGAAGACATACCTATGCCCCATCTGTGTGTAAGGGATTTCTCCCTTGGGGCAAAACTGTCACTTCTCAAAACTTCCCTGGGAGACTTCCAGTCATTTCTGTGGCTCACTTTTTGAGCCAAACTCTACACCACACCCTGATAATATATTGATGCACCTAATCAAACGGCTTAGAGATGACACCAGGTGACTCAAGCAGAGGAAGTCAGGCATCTGAGTCAAACCCTCATCTGGGTTTAAAGCTATGTGTCGCATTTTATATGACACACAGGACACAGGAGGTGACAATGCCTGGACCTGTATGGTTAAGTCATGTGGAGAGGGTGGAGAACAATCCCTACTACATTGTAAGAAGTTATTTCAACTTCAACTATATCAATGACCAAAGGTTCTCAACCCTTTTGGAGACAGGGGACCCCCCTCTTAACCGTAACACCGATTAAGCATGCTTACAGCCATTTGTTCTCTTAGATGCCATTGGAACTATTTGTATGATTAACTTTTCAACCTTAATACTTCAGACTTGTTTCATAGGGATAAACAGAAATGTGTTTAAATTTGAATACATTTTGGTCTTGCGTCCCTGTTCTCAATAAAAAACAATCTAGATATAACTGTTGTCATATTTTCTCAATTTAGCAATTTAATACTGCTCCATGCTCGCCAGCTAGTTAAAAAGCCAAGCTAAGCAGCAGCAGGGAGGGTTCGTTGCACCCTGAGTGATTGTTCACGTCCATGTTTACTTGCTAACAGGCTTCTTCGCTGCCATTTGCGGGCCCATCGCTACGTTTCCTGCGCATCACTGCTGCCAACTGTCAATCAAAACCATCAGCAGGACTGTGTATCATGGCACCGGCACGGTAGCTTTAACTAACATGAACTGCTCTGCGCTATTTAAGCAGTTACTATGCAGATTTGCTTTAGTTACATCCAGTTTCATGTTTTTTTCTTCTTTATTTTACATTCAGTCTAATCAGCCAGCGCAGAAGTATTTGTAAGACTAATACAACACCGCATGACTTGAAATGAAACTGGCAAACTTCTCTATTTAAATTGTGTTAAAAATAAAAGATGAGTTTGTTTCCCTAAATCCGATTCTCACAATATTGCTTCGAATTACTTGCTTTTTTGAGATAGCCTTCTGAAGTCTCAAGCATGCAGTCATGTTAAAGAGGAGCAGGAGTGGAGAAATAATCAAAACATCCACCTGGGCACATTTGACTTTGGCCTCTGAGGATGACCTGGGTGCAACCTCACTGCAAATCCCATATCCTCTCTTGGCTGGTGAAATTATAGCAAACAATTTGGCATAATTACAGTCATAAGTTACGAGAAAAGTAACAGTGACCAGACACATCAGACAGTTAGTCACACGAGTGCCAGACAGTCAGAGAGGGAGGCGGGTCCTACTGTACCTGATCCAGGTGAAACTCTGTGGTTTGGGGTTTCCTCCACTCACACACCTCAGGGCAGCGTTCTCCAAACCCACAGACCAGTCTCCCTTGTAGCCAGACACCTCTGCGTGTGGAGGGACTGGGAGGAAGAACAGCAATGTTTACAAAGTGCTTTTACATAGGATAAAACCCAAAAGCAGCAACAATAAAAAAAAAAAAAAGCATAGGAAGTAAACAGACACGACTAAATACAACCATAAACAGAGATGCAATGAAGAACAGATCAAGACTTTACAAAACGTAAAAGTGCATAGGGAGGGATTCACATAAAAGCCAGTTTATAAAAGTGTGTTATTAGAAGGGATTTACAAGGTGAATCTGATGTTGCTAGCTAAACTAAGCTAAGGCTGAAAGGTCAAGCTTTTAGCTAATGCAGTTATGGAAGACAACTTCCAATGAATGCAACATTTTACAAGAAACTAAAAACACAGTTTTAAAGCCAGAAAGTTCAGTCATATCCTGTAACTGACCACAGAATGATTATGTATTCGGTTTGAAGGAACACAGAGAAACTAGAATCTTTTTTTTCTTATGAGTTTTTGGGGGAAGGGAATCTAACATGGTAAAGAAACGTAGACACTGCGAATCAAGTGTAAAGGAGATACAGTGCTTATGAAGTCTTCCTGCTGTGAAGTGATGAAAACAGGAAGTAAAGCTCTGACAGTGCTACTGATGTTGAAACAGGTCGTTTTTAGTTCTTTTTTTTTTTTTTTTGTCAAGAGTGTGTTTTCTGGATGAAGGGACCAATTCCGACCTTGATTCTTTTTTTTTTTTAAAGTAACAGGCGCTGTATAATTCTGATGAATACTCACAGTGCACCACCAGCTTGTTTCTGAGCCTGCGGGGGCTCTTTAAAGTCGGATGCCACACCAGACAGTCCAGCTTCTTGCCGTTCATGCTCCTCAGAGGATGCAGGGAGTAATGCGAGGTGACCGCCCCGTTGTCCGAGGAGCGATTGGTGGACTGGCCATTCAGGTCGCTCTCCCAGGAGAGGTTGGGAGGCGGGCGGGCCACAGAGCGACATGAAGCGGCCTGTCGGTAGGACTGGCCCTCCACCAGAATCACAGGATCCAGGGAGGAGATAGGAATGGCTGGAGGGGGGATTGTTACAATGTTTGATCAGAGTGGAGATCATGATACTAAGTCAACATATTTAGCAGACAGTGCGGAATGCACACATAGATTTAAAGAGATGTGTAAACATCTTTTATCAGTCAGATTCTTACTATGAGGTATTGGTCCTTTATGAACACACAGTTTTCAGAAGAATGTTTTTGGCTTGAAGTGGCGTAGTTAGAGAAAGGGGATGTCACAAACTTCCAGCTAAGTTTTTGAATGTTAAATTAAGTGTTGAATAATAACTTTGTAATGATAACAATTTCAGTTGCTTTTTTTCCTCCAAACTTTAAGTTTGATCGTTTATTAATATAGTTATAGCTATTTGTTTTCAGGGGCTTTAAACTACTTTAATTCTTTTTTTTTTTTAAATACACTAGTCAGCTTTAGTTATTTACTTATTACTTACTTACTCATTAATAAGATTATCGAAGTTGAAAAGGTGAAATGGCATGTTCAAAAGTAGCATACAAAGAAAAGAAAGGCTGACAGTGAAAACGTGGATTTAAAGATTAGTAGACTGAGAAATATTTGTTCATTCTATCGCGTTTTTAGAATATATATTTTACTTGCTTAATGCAACCTTCCAGGACCCTTTGACCCTTTCTAACTATGAGATACATATACACTAGTGAACCAATCAAAAATAGATAAGGATAATAATGGTGGTGCGGAAGAATAATATCAAAATGTTATATTTTTTTAATTGTGTCTCTAAAGAGTTAATCAGACTGAAAACTAAAAAATGTTACCAGGAATTATTGTAATGAATTCCTTGATAGTATAAAATTGCATTATGTTTCCCATGCTTGTGATTATTACCTTATAAGATGAATAACTTGACTGGGATGTCTTTTACAATAAAATGCATCAGTTTTCGTCCTAGTGCGACATATTCGCAGCTCTGTTTCTGCAGTAAAAACCTCGACTGAGCTAATGTATTGCCATGAGGAAGGGGACTCACTCCACACGGTGAGTGACATCTCACTGTCAAAGTTGCCAGAAGGAAAGGTGCTGATGCGGCAGAGGTATTTCCCCTCATCAGACACCTCTGTGCTCATGATGACCAGAGACGAGTCCAAGGTGGGCTCGCTGCTTTTAAAGCGCACACGTCGTGACCACATCCCAAATGCTGCAGAGAGGCAGAAAAAGGGGGGAGAGAGAAAAAAGAGTGAGGAAGGGACAGAATTAAACGACAATGTGAAGAAGGATGTGACACCAAAAATGAAGTCCAGCAAGTTCAAAACAGACCTCTGGGTTTCTTTTGTCGCTTTCAGTCCAGTACACATGTCTGCACCCTTGCAAGAAATTACATTTACAATGTGGGCGTTTAGCTCATGGTCTTATCCAGCATGTCTCACACTCACAATTGGTGTATGCTTCAATTCCTAAATCTTCACCAAAAAAAAACCAAAAAACGGAATCTTGGCGCCTGTAAAATATTCTTAACAGCAAAATTGTCTCAGTTCATTTAACTCCTTTAGATGGTTGTCAACACTTGCCTTAAAGCTCTATTAGTTCTATGAGTTCTATAATCGACACTTGCAAACCGAAATTGACAAATCAACTTGTAACACAGCTGGAACATCTGCCCGGGGGGACGAGCATATAAGAGTGAGTTCTATTATAAGAAGACTTTTCATGTGAAGAAAGGAGAAGTTATTCAGTGTGAAACTCTTCTTTTTTGTTTTCAAGCTAAGCCACAGTACCAGCTGACCTGTCTGTCCATTAGTATGGTGTGCAGTGATTATCTGCTCCTTGGTGGCATCTGGTTTCTCCTTATACCATGTGACCTGCACCACGGTGTTGTCAGTCGGCTCGTAGCGGCAGGGCAGGACGGTCTCTTCCTCTGCCAGGGAGAGGATGGGTTCATCCTGAGGGAGATCCACAAAGTCTCCCTGTATCACTGGAACTAAAGGAGGAGAGTGGTGGGTAAGCAATGAAACGTAAAACAGATATAGAGAGAAAAAGAATCAGTCCTTTGAAAGATCCTGCAATTGGCTCGTTTCAACGTTAAATACCGATCGCTTCTACGAGAGCCTTGACCTTTGACCTACAACATGAACCTGTAGCTCCTTACAATCGCAACAGCTCAAGGAGCAGGTCAAGAAATAATCCCGTTTGCTATTCTACACACTTCCTAGACAAGAAAGCTGCTCTTCTGGCTTATTTTTCAATGTAAAAAGAGAGAGAGAGCAGCGATACGAGGAAGAAGCTAATATTACAGAAGCGTGTGCACTTCCCACTGAAGAAGCCAAATTTAAAACGTTGCTGACTTTTAAATTCAAACTATAGCCATAGGCTGGGTAGAATGAATAAAAAACAAGTCGCTATTATTTCAGTCCAAGCTTCTTCTTTGTCATTGAAGTTAATTGAGGATTTAGGAAACCTTTGAAGTACAGCTTATTTGCTTTCTTGATACGCTTTTAGTGGACAAGATGAATACCACTCTCACATACAGTATGTCCGCTAAGTATGAAACTACACACAGCACCCTAATTATCAGGGGTGGAAAGTAACTAAGTACATGTACTCAAGAACTGCACTTAAGTACAATTTTCTGTACTTGAGTGTTTCCATTGTCTCCTGCTTGACGCTTCTACTCCACTCCATCTCCGAGGCAAATATGGTGCTGTGCTAAAATTAATTCCCAAACTTGATCCCAATTCAGTCTAGAACTGTATTAGCAAAGTATTTATATTAATTTATAAACATAATAAATCTTTAATTGACAACCTACCCAGCAGATGAATAACATAGGTTCAAATGAGCTCTACCTTTTGCAGTATTATTACATTTACCTAAGTGCATGATCCAAGTGCTGCCAGTTGCTAATTGCAATGCATAACTTAACACGAACGGAAAAAACTGTTAGCTTGGCTATGTGCCCGACTATTTCCTGGCTGGGCGCAGAGAGAAAGTTTTCAATTATTATGCTGAGCTAACTGAGTGCTCCAGGCCGTAGCTTCATATTTAACACACAGATGTGAGAGTGGTGTTGTTCTTTTTTCCTCTTAATATCGTGTTTTTGAAAGTTTCAGGAGTCCTATGTTTTCATGAGATACAGTTGCGCAGTGTCCTGGCCTTGGATGAAAAAAGGGTCAGTGTCTACAGAATGAAACAGGTGAAATGAAAATACCAATTCAGACTTCGAGAAATTAATTTCAAGGCAAGAGGAGCACAGGCAGGGTTTATGGAGTCCGCACGGCGAAGAGGGAGGAGAGAGAGAGAAACAAGTTGTCTATCAGAAGATGCACACGTGAAGATATGTTGCTTAACTAGTTGTTCGAGATGAGCTTTCAAAGCAAACTAATAGAGGGTTACCTCAGTGTCTGGACAGAGCGAGACATTCAAGGCCTCAGGAAAAATGCAAGACACAAAATACACACACTGTGTATCGTGTGTGTCTGTAAACACTATAAACCACAAACGCCACCATGCATCTCTCTCGTGTTTCTGCTTTTCGCTCCTCCGGTTTGATGTAGACCAACTACAATGTGTCAGATTATCCTTTGCTGTCCTGCAGCAGTCTCAACGTGCACACACACACTTGGGGGAATATCCAGTCGTGAGATGCTGATCCCTGCAACCTGCATTTATTGGTTATTAAGAAAGATTTGGTTTGCATCTCTCAGAGGGATATTTCCCTTTGGGGAAAGTTCTGCCAATGCAAATAAGTGTAATGGTTGCCTCTGCCATCTAAACGCCCGGACAGGTGATTCATCATCACAGTGTGTTACTATGGTGCTGCTCTTGGCATCAGGCTTGTGTTGTTGCTGATTGATTCACTTTCAGAAGGTGCCATTTCTGGATAGCAATGACCCTGTTGAGACTGAAGGCAAACAGCTTGCATGGAAAATGAATTTCAGCAGGAGAATTACTTCCGAGCACGAAGGATGTATCAATCCTCAACATGACAGACCATGTGGTTGTAAGATGAAATACATCTCATTCCATCAGTTACCCCTATAATGGCCTGATCAGTAAAAATTAGTCACTTGAAGCATTTATCTCTGATCACTATTCTCGCTGTTTGCTATTAAATCAATACAGTTATTGTGCTGTAGACAGCAGTTGTAATTTGGTTCCACCGACTCCCTACAGGATCTGTTTCCCCGAGTCTACAATTTCAGTTTCACTATGGTTTGATCAAGATCTAGTTTTGATTGTCACCATTCAGTTGCAAGCACGAGTGGCCGAATTGTTCCAGGAGAACTGCTATTCGGGTAATTCTTTAGTAACAATAGCAGGGTTTCCATCCAAATGCATTGCACATTTTAACCACAATTTAAGAAAATCGTCCAAAGAAAATGTGAATGAAAGCTTGTATCCATCCACCATGTAATGTAATCCATGTAATTATTATGAGTTGTTCAGAGAGGTAGCTGGAAACGTATCTAATGTGACGTTGTAGTTGTAGGCACAGCAGCGCTTTGAGCTAAATACTAACTCCGCATGCTGTTTAGCAGGTACGCTACATTGTTTACTATGTACAGCCTCTTAGCTTAGCATGTTAGCATGCAAACATTTGCTAATCAGCAGTAAACATGAAGTCCAGCTGAGGTTGATGGGAGTGTCGTCAGTTTCGCAGATATAAATCAAAGATCGGCAGATTTGAATTTTGACTTGATGATGGCACTAGATGAAAAACAAAGCTAACGCCAGAGTTATTGCGGTTAATCCTGAGGGGAACATGAACGTCTACGGCAATCCATCCAATAGTCGGCGAGACACGTCACTCAAAACCGCACGTGCGAGCCACATGGTGACCACAAGAGAAAAAGTCAGGCCGTCACCAGAATCATGAGGGTTTAATGCACTGGGGACCATGAATGTCACATAATGTCATGGCAATCCATACGTAGTCGTGCAATGTCAGTCTGATGTTGCCATCCATATAGCTGTTAACATGGTAGTAAATAGAAAGTGAAGCGAGAACACGAATGAAAACAATGCGACCCAGAGCGTGAAACTATCCGTCCTACACGACTCTGTTGATTCACACTGAATACCCAATGTGTCGGAATATGTTTAGATATGTCAGCAGGTAGGTGATTCATGCATTTACCAGCAGACCTGATGAGTGTACTCTGCAGACAGGTGTGTGTGTTTTTCTCTTCATGAATGTGCTTGTGTGTGTGTGTGTGTTTGTCACCTTGAGCTTTAAGCCACACTATGGAATCTGCCTGTGCTGCATTACTGGAATAACACTCAACCAATCCAGGCCTTTATGTATGAGATTGAAAAAGTATTTTTTACTCTTATCTATCATTTGTCTGACATTGTGTAAGTAATATGCTGATACGCCGGTTAATGCGTAATAATTCATGGTGTTGTACTGTAAAACAATACAGGAGAACCATTTTTTTTGAGGCTGACATGCATAGACCTACTGCATTTACAACATGTACACACACATTTAGGCTTAAGCAATACACGCACACACACTAGGAGGGTCCACGAAGTTCATCTGAATCCAACAGAAGGAGGATAATTGATCAACAGCAACCTGTTTTTCCAGAAATGTCAGGCGAGTGTTTTCTTTAACCGCTCCAGCTAAGTCGAACCTTCAGAGAAACTGGTCCCCTGCCCAGAGCGTACAGAACTTAGCTTATGAATATCCATGAGATACAGTAGCCCCGCTTCCATAAGGAAGACAAATAAAGGTCACGTTTTAAATACATAGTTTTGCGTCATTCATAATGGTCTAAATATTAACACAAGAGATATTCAGTCTGTTGCCAATGGGATTATGAACAGGCCTACTTTAGAGTATAGGAGTATTATAGGAATATTAGGAGATACACATAAAATAGCCTACAATAAAATCACTACAGGCGCCCTGAAGGAATATCATATCTGACACTAGACAGGCTAAAGACACAGACATACTGTAAAGAATTAAAAAATAATAGCACATTTCTTCATGATATCACTTTTGACAGACTGCATGTAAAGCCTTCTTACCAAAGATCCGGAGGACACAGAGACACAGAGACAGTCGGTTCAACAGAGATGTCATTCTCCTCGGCAGTTACTGTTAACTGTGCACAAGTTGGGACAATTTCAGCGCTGAAATAAAGCTCATCAGTCCAGGTAAAGGTATCCTAAATGACAGGCATGTACGAAGCACTGAGGCAGACTCATGACTCCATCCTTGATCCCTTCCAAAGTCCCGTCCTGGGAAAGAAATGTTATAGTCGTATAAAGTCAGTCCTTGTGAAAAGTGTAAATCCTTTCAGCTTGGTTACGTTTTGGCTTGTCAATCCCACGCCATCATGTTTGCTTTTTAGAAAAAAAAA
>CALSBV010010486.1:1336357-1361357 GCA_943590825.1 Bovichtus diacanthus
AGATAGATAGATAGATAGATAGATAGATAGATAGATAGATAGATAGAGATAGAGAGAGAGATAGAGAGATAGAGAGATAGATAGAGAGATAGATGGATAGTTTAACTCACCACACACAGTCTACTGAAGAAAAAATGTGTGTTTCGCGCTGAGGTTTGACCTGAAAGGTGCGATTATTTTTTGCTTCCACAGAAGCTCTGTCTCTGGTTTGCACACTGAAAGTCCAGTTTGTGCTGTGGTGAATTATATTCTCTGCTAATGAGTTTGTTCTAATCCCTCTACATCAATTTTAGACTACAGGTCGTGTCTTTATGTCTATTTCAATCCCGCATGTACAGTGTGTATGTGTTGAGTCTTACCTGCTTGGCCTTTGGCTTCTCAGCTTCAGCCTGCCTAGCATTGTAGATCTGCAGGAGTATTTAATTAGTTATAATTGAAAGACCAACACGTGTCAAACTGTAGTTTTCCCATCCATTTATAGTTTTTTAAAATATAGAATTGTCATTAACTTCCAACTTCGTTTACTGGTCATAAGAATACGTATATTTGTGCATCAGTGAAGATTACGTGTCATAAAGCAAACAAGCTCAGAGCCATTTAAGTTTTATTTTGGGAGCAAAATGTTAATTATTCCACAATCCAAATATGTAATCTAAAAGTTGAACTGGGAAATGTTGTATGCCAGTACATCAGTATATGATATTAGTTTGTCCTAGCTAAATGTTTTATATCTTTGATACTTTTTTTCCCTTTCCGAATGTATAGTATGCTGTAGTAACGCCCTGTTAAACATCAACATTAATAATGTACCTGAATGACTTTTAATCTACATCTTGTCTTTCGTCAAAGTCAACTTTATTTTAAAGTCAGACAATGAAAAATAACATGTCCTTGCCCATTTAAAAGGATTCTGTTCTTGCACATCATTTGGGATATACATTTGATGCACATATGTTTCTGTAAAGGCAAACATATGTAGCATGCAAACCTTGATTCTACAGTAGAGAGCAGTCAGGATGATGCCGTACAAAAACAGGATACCATCCAGCACGTAGCAGACATATGGCTCTGTTAGAGCAGCTGAAGGAATCACAGGAGAACACTTGATTAGGAGCAAAGCCATAAAAGCATTTCTGCATAAATTGATAACATTGTTAAGAAATCATTTAAAGGGATTAGAAAGACCATCGTCAGTTTGCCTAACTTTTGCATAAATGTATCCTGTAATGTATCTGTTGGCTCGCATGAGAAGATGTTTCAGTATTAATGAGTAATGGCCGAGTCACCGTTTCAGGTTGTGAAACAAACGGCAACAGCAGACATTACATAAAACAGCGTGCAGATCAAACCATACATATTATCTTGAGTGGTACAACACAGTCTATGAGGGAAATATTTAAGGGGAGATAAGGAGGTGGAGTGGGCCACTTGATGCCCTTTCAGACATTGATGTAAATATACAAAGAAAATGAGAATAAATGTAATTAGGTGGGGGGGGGTGACATGAAGAATAAGTCTCACTTCTAATCTCCCTCAATAAGAAATCAATTTGACTAATCTCACACCTGCACATAGAGGAAAAGGACTTCCGGCCAATAATGATACTGAGGTCGGGCTGAACACACACACACACACACACACACACACACACACACACACACACACAATATGGTGCATGGGAGGATTCATTATTATTTTTGTTGAAAATACTTGCATAGATTGTAGAAGTAGGCGCATGTGGAGGTTGACAAGCTTTTACACATCATTGTTTTCCTATTGCTGTTATGTAAATAATTAAAAAAAAAATTTGTATCAAATGGTGTTGTATATACATGTAACCGCAGTAGTTCGACAGTTCTAAAAGTTCATCTTTAATGGATATCAAACAGCCAGAAAAGATGGACATTGATCAGGCAAATATCATGTGGATATCGTGCTATCATTGTTGTCCCTACATGGCTACAGCATCAACTTTTTGATTCACGTAAGCAGAAAAGTAAAAAAAAATTTTTTTTTTAGATTCACACATAAATGAGGAAATAAAGAGAAACTGTGGGTTTTGCATCTCTGCTTGCAACACAGCAGAGGCATTCCGTTTTAAGCTGCAATGCACAACAACCAGTTCTCATTCTACAGCGTGTGAAAAGTGTAATATTAAGACTCAAAATTGTCCAGACGTCTATTGCACACATCAAAGACTCCCACCACAGAAGACTTTTAACCTTTTGTGCAGGGAAGAATATGTTTGCAGAAATTACGAGCAAACTCTTTACAAAAGTACAGTGACACAGGGTCATATACACCGAGCTTGACGCGTGAGGGATTTCTGAATATATACGGCCAACATCTTTAGAATACATTGGCCCTATGTTAGCAGTTATTGAACGAAAAACATCAGCTGCAATATTGCAAGATTTCTATGAGAATGTCACTTTGAAGATAAGTATTTGGGACTTTGGATTTATGTAGGAGTGTTTTCTCCTCTAACTCTCCTTAATTTGTTAATAATGTGTTAAGCAATTGATGCATAAAACAACTATTGTGAATATTAGTAATTAATGTAATGTAAATGTACAAATATTAATCCCTTGTACTCATTTTATTAATCATAAAAAAATATAATAAAAGTAATAAAATGATCACCCCAATTAATGATAGCTTGATGTTATTTAGTTTTTTTTTCATTTGTCAAAGTGTCTTCCTGCCATGTTCTATCTCACAGTTAACTGTTTTAATATTGACTGTTTTCCTTTCATGATCACTTAATTTTACAATTACGAGTTTGATTTCAAAAGGTAACTGATTGGGCGGATGAAAAGAGAAGCTCCATCTCACAATATTGAAAAAAACAGAGCAACAGCAACTGGCCAATCAGAGCTCTTACTGCTGTGGGTTGGACTTTTCTTAAATTCCCTTCATTTAAATAAAAAATTAATTTAAAAAAAGATGAGATACGGAAAACTGTAAAAGTTCAAGAAGATAACAGACAAATTGTGAGATGAAATAAGTAGAACAGGGAGACAAGTAAGAATAATATATTTAAGACAGAATACTAGAAACTGACTTATTGACACATTTAATGACTATTTTATAAATTAAATTGGCATGTAATATATGCATATATATATATATATATATATATTACCAAGTTATTTGTATTTGTTTAACTAACTCATTTAAAATGTGGGCTCAGATCTGAGCCCTTCAACTTGACCCAGTGTTAGTTTCAGATCTCTTAGTGTAACCAATAGAGCAAATATAACTAATATATAAACCTCTAAAGTTGCTTTTCTTTCATTCAGAGAGAAAACCATGACAATTTCTCGATGATGAAGTCCCCAGACAGCATGTCCCTTCCCTCCCACTTTCTCAATCACACGTTCTACGAAATTAACCACTAAAGTCAAGAGGAACAGCAGAAAAGATTTGAAAATATCTACTTGCTTTCTGTTACACTTGATATTGACTGATATGGTTGGACATATTTGGCATTAGTTACGGATGGACAATTATATTATCCGTGAAAGTTTCAGTTTTGAATGCCTCTGATCAGCTGTAAGTGTTGTCATCGTCGTCAGCCAGACAGACGAGTATGACGCGTTATCTAGCAGAACATCAACATCTCTTTTGGGTTTTGGCAACTCTCATGTTGCGCGGGTTAAAGGAAACCGCCCCCGTTTAAGCGTCCCAAAATGACTAATGGTCTCTCAAGATGTAAATAATACTTCAGTATGTGTCCCAACACATTACCTGTCACGACGATTAACAGGTGAATCTCAGAGCACTTTCAAATAAGGGAACATTCGTTCCTCACGTCTCCAGAGCCCTGCAACAGGTGGCCTACCACTCCGTGCTATTACACTATCAACAGTGTGATGTATTAAGTGTGTATGTGCAGTTCTAAGTATTCCAATAGAAGGTATATTCTAGTTTAAAGGTGTAACAGGGCCAGCAAACAACGTGCGGAGTGTAAAGTGTGTACAAGCAACCGATAGTTACTTTTAGGTGTAAGTGCTCAGTGCACAAAGCGCAAAGAGGAAGAGGACACAGTAGCTGTCTTTTAGAATTCTACACCGGTTTGCTGTGACTTTACATTATAGACCACAGATGCTATAAGTAGGCCGTAGTCAGTGGTGTCAAACTGAAATATCTCAGCTGTAACATAACGTTTGAATGAATTGCAACCGTTTATGGCTAAACCTTCATTTTCGATTGATCTCTCAATTATTTTCGCTAATAATTAATTGATTTTTTTTTTGGTCCATAAAATCGCGGTGAAAAGAGGAAAAATGCAAATCACAATTTTTCAGATCCAAAGTTGCTGGCTTTTTTTTTTTCTGTCTGACCAACAGTCCAAAAACCCCAAATGTATTTAGTTTACTATAATGTCGCCAAGGAAAGCGGGAACATCGACACATTTGAAAACCTGTAAAATATTTATTTGGCATTTTTTTACTTTGTTTTTATTATTGTTAAAATGGTTTACAATTTTCTCTCAAATCTTATCTTTCAATTATCAATGACAACCTCTTATTGTTTCATCACTACTGTATTTACCCTACTTCCATGTCTTCTTGACCTATTAGACCCCCAATATTAACGGATATTTTAAGGCCATACAGTACAGTACAGTCTACTTGTGCATAGAAGTACACTGAAAATAGTAAAATTGGTTTAATCCTTGTTACTTTTTTATTTTTTTTAATTTATTTTTTTTAACACATTATAGTTTTAGTATATATAGTTTTATACATACAGTACATACACTGAGGGTGTGGCTGAGAACTGGTTAAACAACTGCACCAGTTTTATTATATTAAAAAAAAAAAAGTGTCCATGCCCGGCAGGCTCACTCTGGGCCGTACGCCACAAATAACAAGAACCAACAGGGTCAGCTTCTCTTTCCACAGGAACTGCAATTTGGTTACTACAGTTCTGCTGCCTACACGGAGTAGAATAAGGTCAAAAGCCAGAAAACCTCATCGCTCTAAATAAACATCTGCCAAGATCAAGTGGCAGTATTTTCAAAACACATTTGTCTAAAGCAAATGCATTTCGTGTCAAAAAAACCCCTTATTTTCACCCTGGTTAACCTTATAATCCACTTCTGTTCAGCCATGCTGCATCTGAATGAGGTCATTTGTTTCCAAACACACTGCTCAAAAAGTATTCTCCTGGGGTTGTTCGTAACTTCAATTAAAAGAGTCAAAACCTGAGACGTTTGCAGACGTCCAACCACCCAGAGTAATAGAAAATAACTTTAGCTTACAGTATATCATCAATTTCAGATCAGAAACTCACCAGCTCTCCCAAAACTCATCCACAGAGGAATCGCCACCAGTAACGGGCTCCTGCCCCACACGGCCATGGTAACACAGGCTCAACACGGACAGTTGGGCTCCGTAAGTAGCCAGCACGCAGCGAACACGACTTGTGGGTGTTCTTTTTCTCTTTTCTGGTAAACACTAGTGTCGCTTACCTCACAGCCAACAGGGGAAGTTGTGGTATGAGCTCTTAAGTCCATTTGCTTCAGATCTCATCATACCACTCCCCCTTTAAACACCAACCAGAGGAAGGACATACTTTGGTCTGTGCAGTTATGTTTAATACATGATTTTCAGACATGTCAAGGAAATGGAGCATTTGAAATAGAATGTCGTTTAAAATCTCATAAAATCCCTCAAAAATCACCCCCTTTGTGATGCGACGGTGAAAAAGGACAACTCATATTCTTTGCTGTTCGGTCATAAAATATTTATTACGTTTATTTGAGCATTGTACATCATTGATTATAAGTAGAGTCTTCTCTCAAAAGCCTCACTCCAGCAAATAGTGAACAGGAAGAGAACCTGCCTCACAGATGTGTAAAAGAGAAGACTGAACCAACACTTTCGCAGCATCACGTTAACGGTCAACTTCTCCAAACACTATGTCCTGTGTACCTGTCAGAAGAAGAGGAGGCTCAGTACAACTTCAAACAAAAGCGAATATTTGTGTATTGTAAGTATAGTCCTTCTGAAGCCTTGAACAATAATAACGTTCTTACCAATAATGGCCACCACATCAGCCAACATGTGTCCTTTGGCCATTTTATCCAGACCAGCCTGGACAGAAGAAAACCTGTGTTAAAACTCGGAATAACTGAAGACTAGCTACCACTATTCTGGGCAGATGAGCTCCTATGAAATTGAACATTCATCATTCATGAGATTATAGCCTGAAGTTAATGCACTAACTACTGTAATAGTTTGTTTATGCAACTTTAAAGACATTTTTAGCCTTGAAGACCAAAATTCAAATGACTACGCTAAAGAGCAGTTCATGTACCCATGAGCAAAGAGATGAGCAGGAAGGAGGAGGAGGAGGAAGAGGGGGGGAGTCGGTATGCTTCTGAAATGGTTCTATAGTACTTAATAAAACCTACTTAATGAACTAAAAGTAGCCTTAAGGACAAGCCGTTAAACATGCTGAATAATTGATACCCGGTGTGTTAATATTTCACAGTGTCTTGTGAAGTTTTAAGTGCATACCAAGTGAGCAAATCCAGGAGCTTTGATCTTGCAGCGATAGGGTCTGCTGGAGCCGTCTGATACCAAATAAACACCAAACTCTCCCTGCAAGCGACACATGGAGACACACACAAATACACTCCAGTAAGCATATTACATCACAACAAACTCCTAAAGGCCTACAAAGGCTTCCCAAATAATTAAGACTCAAAAAAACCTTGTGAATACTAAGGATGTACAGAGTCGTACACTTTTTGTTTGCTAGGTTAAAATCTATTAGGACTATGAGGGCATCTACAGATTATCTCACTCATACGGCTAGTCAGAGGAAAATAATAGTTTTGTACAGAAACGTTATATTCAGTACAAGTGGTCTCACCTTGGGTGCCTCCACAGCTGTGTATGTGGACCCTGGAGGGACCTGGTAGCCCTCTGTGTACAGTTTAAAGTGGTGGATCAGAGACTCCATGGACATCTAGGACAAGGAGCACATAAAACATGTTGAGTCTCAGCAGCTGTTTTGAAAATGATGCCCACATACATTAGAGGAAGTTGCATCGGTGACTGTTGACGTAAAGTAAAACTGTAACCCTGAATGTTCCGACACAGAGGTGAACTCAAGGTTTTGTTTTTTTTTTTACTGCAGAAGTGGCCTTATACGGGAAAGAAGGTAGTGGGAAGATAAATGAGTGACACCACTGACATTTAATGAACACGCAAGAAGTGATAAAGCACAGGCAACATCCAGAAAAGAAAAAAGGGTGCAACATTTTCAAGATTTAATGCGTAATGAGACCATCTCACGGAATAAAGAGGAAACGTTTTGTGGTGGGGAGGTTCAAGTTTCCCCACTCCAGCTCACCTTCATCTCAGACCTCTTGGGCGGAGCAACCTTGGCATCATCCACCTTAATCTCTCCTTCCGGCATCATGTTGAGCGCCTGGTGCATGATCCGCAGGGACTGCCTCATCTCCTCCACCCTGCACAGATACCTAGACAACACACAGAGCAACATTAAGCTCACACTTCCAACTGTGTCTGCATAGAAAAGTACAGAAATGCCATAAAAATGTTTCCGATAGACACAGTGCTGGATTGAATGTAAAATAATGTGGCGTACTTGCAGCAGAGTTTTGTATGTCGGTTCGATGCAGCTTTTATAAAATAGCAATGACATACCACTGCAATTCAAATGTCGGACAAATATCTTCCTTTTGACAAGCGTGTTCAGTGTGCAAATACGGAGTTTGATGCAGAACATCCGAAGTGTGTAAGGTGATGATATTGGTGATGACGCCAGAGAAAAGTCGCAGCTTGCATGTTGCAAATTTGGTGAAACGGCCACTGAGTTGAGACAGAAAAGGTGGCAATGGAACCGAAGACACTGTTAAATAATAACTACCGTCTTTTTCTAATCTTTTACCGGTCATAGCAGTCTCCTTTGCTTCCAATGGGGATGTCGAACTCCACCTCGTCGTACTTGTCGTATGGCTGAGACTTTCTCAGGTCCCACTTGATGCCTGACCCTCGCAGCATCACTCCACTGGTGGAGGGGTGAGGGGAGAGGTGATCAGTCACAGTTTACACACATCAAACTCACTAACATATTTGTGCATTTCATAAAAGGGAATTGAAGGGAAGGGAAAAAGGGGTCTTTTCACATTCATTAAGGGTTCACCTGAAGCCATAGTTGAGGGCTTCCTCAGCCGTAACGACCCCGATGTCCACAGTGCGGTTCTTCCAGATACGATTGTTGGTTAACATCTGCATAGAAGAAAACCAACAGATTTGAACAGTCACTGATATCTCTCCACAACATCATTATGTTAAGAGCTTGTGGAGATTTAAAAATGTTTTTTTATTATAATAATAATAATAAATATATACATTTTATTTGAAGGCGCCTTTCAAGACACCCAAGGACACCTTACAAAATACAAGATAAAAAATAGCAGGACATTGGAAGGGAGAGGAGACAAACAAAACCAGAGATATGGTGGAGACATATGAAGACAACAAGAAAGAGAAGAGGGGGGGAGGACACAGAATGATGGAAACTACAGAGAGTAGGCCAGTTTGAACAAGTCACCTCTTCTACTTCATCAATTCTAATGGAGAAATTCTTGCACCACTCATAGATGTCGTCCATCAGGCCAACGGGCAAATCCTGAAACACATTTGATATCGTTAGCACTTCACTGATCATGCCCATTTCTATTACAATTTCATTGACGAAGCTGTGTGCACTTCATATGCTTGATACATCTTTCTTGTTGCACCATTTCCCCCAAGTGAAAATGTTTGTTGTAAAAATGAACCACAGGCATTATTCAATGAATTCTCCTACCTGATGCACACCACCGGGTCTGATGTACGCAGCGTGCATTCTGGCTCCGGACACTCGCTCGTAAAACTCAAACATCTGAGAGGAAACAAGCGTCACACAGTTAGAGCTGGAGTGTGCATCCACATTTATGTATTATTTAGAATGGCACTAAACTCAATGTATTGTCTGCAGCTCATTAACAGTCATGTCACTTCTTTGGGTCACAAATTTTCTGTTTACTCTCATAGAGTTGCGTGATTTTCAGTAACTTCAAGGTCATGCATGTCTCACGTGCCAATTGGTATTGATTATTTCTTTTTTTTTAAAGGAATATTCAGCAAATTTAAGAATGTGGCAGGCAGGTCTGACTGGTCACACTTATTCTGACCTTCTCTCGCTCCTCGAACATCCAGAAGAAGGGGGTCATGGCCCCAATGTCAAGGGCGTGCGTAGTGATTGCCATGATGTGGTTCAGGATGCGAGTCATTTCTCCGTAAAGAACTGCAAACACAACACATCCAACCATTTGAGTATATTGACAAGAAAATGAATTGCCAACATTCTTTTTTATCAATTAATAGTTTCGAGTCATTTTTCAAGCAAATGAAACAACATTTCAAAAGGTTCCCAGCTGCTCAAATTAGAAGATTTACAATTTTCTCTTCTTTCCTTTGGAGTAAATTAAGTATCTTTACTACTATCTAATGGACTGTTTTGTTGGGAAAAAAAGCTATTTAAAATGTAACCTTGCAGGGAAAATTTTACTTTTTGATATTCTATAGACCATTATCATTAGATGCCGCCCTATGAACATTACCAGCAACTGACAGCTACAACGCAAGTAATAGGCAGGTAAATTGTAAGCTATTAATTATCAATAAAAAAGGTGAGTGTGTAATTCTAATGCATCATTCCTGTCACACCCACCCAACACTTTAAAAGCAGCACTATTGGTTTGCCTCAATGTTCAGAATTGTATAAATAGCACTATATAATTCCATATGTACATCAAAATAAAATGTAATAGGAAAGCCCGTCATCGATGGAGGACAAATGGGTCCTGTAAAAATATATTTGACACACTTTAAGGGCTTAAATCATTCGATTTAAAATCTTAAGCCTGTGCAGAATCTGCAGACAACAAAACACTTCCAGTCTGTACCTCTGATCCACTGTGCACGGGGTGGAGCCTGGATGTTGAGCAGCTTCTCCACAGCCAGAGAGTAGGCCTCCTCATTACACATCATGGAAACATAGTCCAGGCGGTCAAAGTATGGCAGAGCCTGTAGCATTAAAAGAGGAGGAACTGAAGCGTACTGGGTAAGGGAATTCAAAGACAATTGTGTAACGCAAGACACATGACAAAGGTCCTATTAATCTTTGATCAAGTCTGTTGACGTGAAAAGTTTCATTTTAACATTTTCAATTGAGGGGTGAGGTGTTCCCTTCATCGTGCACCATCTACTTTTTACAAAGTAAATCGGACTCATTCTCCACAGTACGTTGAAGCAATACACCAAGTTGTGTTGCAATTTACTGTTCTGTATTTTAAGTCAGGCTGTAGCTGCGGTTTCTTAGCCTGGTTAAAAACAAAAAGGGCACCACTGATTCTGTATTTCCTGGTCGATCATTTCATCATTCATTCATACATACATACAAAATTAGCTATTCAACCCACTGCCCAATCAATGTAAAAATAAACACCATTTACAGATATTGTAAGTGGTTCAGTACCTGCAGGTAGGTCTTGTACTCGATGAGCTTCTCTGTGCCGCGGTGAAGCAGGCCGATGTGGGGGTCACATTTCTTGACGGACTCTCCGCTGAGCTCCAAGACGAGACGCAGCACACCGTGAGCTGCAGGATGCTGGGGACCAAAGTTGATGGTCAGGTTGGACACATCCTTCTCTGCAGGAGCATCTTTGTCTACAAGGAGCAAACAAAAAAACAAAACATAAAAAAAGGGCAGCTAAGGCAAGAGAAATCCTTGAGAGTAAAACAACTGGGTATTGCTTCAGCATATCATTTACTAATACAAATAAGAACAAAAAAAAAAGCCAGAAACTGATGAAGTTTGTGTCCTTGTTACGGGGAAAAACTTTTCTTCTTTTTTTTTTTTTTTTTTTTTTTTTTAAAAAAAACACATTTAACTGCAGTGAACAAATATGTAATGCACATTTAGGCCCTATTCTGGCACTGCAGGCCAGAACCCAACAGATTGATCTAATTCGGAACAATATGAGAAATTAAAGTATTTCTTATTGTCAAACCTGTAGCCATAAACACATAGAATAAGCTACCCAATGTATTAGCTAACTCCCAAGTATTAAGTCTAGTGCACTGTGTACATTTAAACAGTTTTGTCTCACACACAGACAGACAGTCTTAATAATGTCAGGTGGACTGACAACAGCAGGGAAAACACTAGAAATAAGTCTATGACTTTATCGTTCTATCCCTGACAAAGTCTGAACTTTTTTTACTTCATTAATATATTGCTAATGTTGTCAGCTTCCACAGCTGTCTTGGCAATTCAACATTTTACATTTGCCTTTTTTAATTCAAATAAATGAAAGGCTAAAAATGAAACGAGTTATGAGTAGGGAACAAGAATTCTTCAACTAGCAGCCTTAACTGGGTGACTCCGTGTGTGTGTGTGTGTGTGTGTGTGTGTGTATAATACCATTCCATGGGGGTGGTTTCCAGTTCTCAGTAAGAGCAGTGGGGTACATCACTGCCCCAGCAAACTGCTGCATCCACTCCACATCTGGCTGCCATTGTTTCTGCCTTTGGTAATCATTGAACATGAGGTTAGTTTGTGGTTGCAGGGTCGGTGCCACCTCTCAGGCTACTTTCACCTCGCCAGAGAGGCTTTAATCTAATTTAGTTTAGCCTGTCACAGGGTGATGATCTGGGCTGCACTGTGCTTGCCAGCCTGACAAACCGATAATCACATTGGCTGAGACACGCAGAGCAGAGATATGGGTCACGCTGGCTAAATGTGTTTATTACGCTAAATATTGCAACATCAAAACATGGCTAGAAGAAAAACCGTTTAAACTCAAGTATCTGTAGACCTCCTCCGGTATCAGAACGTGCCAATAAAGAGCCAACACGTCAATAACAAGCCTGTGTGTTCAAGTCTCCTTGACTTTGGTGCTACATAAATCAGTACATGTAGCAATGAAAACCATTTCAGAGACCTCTAAACTGATTTTTAGTGACGGGTCGTAGTTGATATAAGACCTGTTTTCTTTACTTATATACATACGAGATATACTTTGACCTTACCCGGAGTATAACAGATACATAACACCGGTCAACACTGACAGGCGTTAGCTAATCAGACAGCTAAGAGTTAACTTACAGTTTAGGTAACGCAAGAAAGCTGCTCTATCCTGCAACATACGCGAGCTTTAAGGATGACATCGCTGAAATGGTTATGCGTGCCTTGTTAGTACGTTTTCCATTCACAAAGAAAATACACATTGTTGCAGGCGACTCGAATTACTTTGAAGAGACAAGTCGGCATATTTAGCATTATGCTAGCATTAGCCTTTCAGTGTGCATATGTAAGTGGAGCTCAAGCTAAGTCGACTGGTAATACAATGGCCACACGAAGTGTCACGTTTCGTATTTTTGTCTCTTACCTGTTTTGCACGACAGTACAGCCAGGGCTCAGCACATTATTATTATTTAATATTAATTTTGTTGAAGGACGTCCTAGTTTAGTAAGCGACCTCAACATTGTGGCCGCCATCTTGGCTGCTAGACTGGCCACTGACGAAGAGGAGTATCTTCTTTTGTTGTTTTGTAGGCTCTCTACGTGAATAACGCGTGTCTGCCACCTATCGGTGTGATATATATTACATTACATTACAGTTCATTTCGCTGACGCTTTTCTCCAGAGCGACTTACAAGGGCAAACAAGCATGAGGATACAAACTACTACAAAGTACATTAGCTCCAAATGTATCCCCACTTGAAGTAGCCTACCTGTTAATGGGCAGGGTTGATTTTTTTATTTTTATTAAATCAGTTTTAAGTTATATAAAAAAATTATAAATGTTAACATATGAATATGGAAATAATTTATAATAGGGACACTGCTAAAATGTAGTAGAATTGGTGAAGTAGTTCTGCTGTTAATTTAATTTCACCTGTATGCGTATGTGCGCCAATATATCATATCAGCAGTTAACTGAGAAATCACATTATCAAATTAACGTTTTTCTTTCTTCTTTAACGTCCCCTTTAAAGTTTTCTAGTGCCAATCCTCATCATATTCTCTCGATATGGGGTGGCAGCACAACACAAACATTATTATTATTATTATCTTAAAGAATGATTCCCCACTTTTATCTTTTAAAGGCCATATACTCATATACCTGAAACCAAAAAACAATGTTTATTGTTCACTATTTAGAGCCCATGCTGTGAGTTTGCCATGAAAAAATATGGTTAGTCAGAATGTGAGTTATTAAAATCAAAATTTAAAATTATATTGTTCTTTAAATAAACCCTATACCGCTGCATATAATAGATATATTATATATATATATAACTCCATTCCCCCTAAAATTGGGCTCCATTGCTAACACAAAATAGTGAACTTGACCCTTTTAACCCATCGGCCCAAAGACAAAAAATTCTGCTTTTTATAAAAAACAGTGCTTTTATTTATGTAATACTGTGGAAAAATAATTACATACCATTTTTAAAAAATATTGAAGATAATGAAATTAAAAAATGAGAGTTTGATAACGTTTGTTGTACATCTTTTGAACAGTTGTCTCTGCTACGAAGAACAGTACAATAAGATAAACATTGGATTTTTCTAAATTCAAAGACACAATAATACAGGATACAGTCCTACCAGAGGTATAAAAGTACTGTAACAGGATTGTGAGAGAAATGATATGGACATATACTGAAGCACACACCCGCACACTTAGACACAGACATGCATACACACACATACTGTATACACATGCATACAATAGTCGCGCACGCACTCGAGTTGTACGCTGCGTGTTTACAGTATGCTTCCCATACACTGCTGTCATTCACACATCTATACAAACACACTGTACAAATTGATGTGCGCGCCACTGCCCATACACTCCCTCTTGTTCTCTCTCTCACACTCGCACACCCACACACTCACAGTCATACACTACTATATGTCAATATTGTGGACACGCCTTCATTGAACCTCTCCATACACATTCTCCTCTGGCCGATTTGGCAGACAGACGATGAGGAATGATTCAAAATGGAAATGTACGACATGTTCCCCTATAAGGCCACTCAGTTCTAAACCCAACATCTGTGTTTTTCTCCCTGTCTGCACCAAGCTTGTAGTTAGGAGCTCAGAGAAAAAAAGCTTGAGCCTACGAAAATGTCTGGGGATGACTCAAGGCCCCAAGCCTGGTTTTGTAAAGCAACAGTCACCAATAGAAGGAGCTTCTACTGCATATACATGGTTTAAGGTGAAGAACAACATGAACACTTGGCACTCGGTTTCTTTTATACACTGATATGCCCTTCTGATGTGAATTACGTCCTGAATTCAGGCTCTGCTGTTGACACAACTCTTCAGTCTATCTCAGTGGAATCACGCAGGCTCACACCCGAGTTAAGTGGGCTCAAGTTCAAACTTTTGGTCCATACATACACATTACATGTTTTACATTGACAAAAATAATTCTGTAATGTTAAAAAATAGAATACAAAGCTCTAGTCTGGTGTGCAAATAAAAAGAAGACATTACACAGATATAGATAAGGGACGTCTAAGCATGAATACTGTAGATGCAGTGCAAAAATGATGACAACCCTCCCTACCCCACCCCAGCCCCAACACACGCCGCCTAATAGGCATGATGGCATATACCACTGTACAGAAGGGCATTCTGGGATACTATATATATGTGCTCTATGATCATTGACAACCGGCAAAAAAATGTTTAAAAAAATGGCGGCCAGAAATGACTTCCACTGGTTGAGGTTTTTCCCCAATCAGCATGTTCCATATTTGACAGTCAGTCAATTTTGCCTAAAGACGTTCTCTCTCATCATTTACAAAGTCAGTTCATAGCAAAAGCTATAGGGCTCCAAAGAGCTGCGATCTCTCGTCTTCTCTCTGGTTCTTGCTCTCTTTCCCAGTCTTGATTGTGACTTGCGCCGTCCGCTCTTTCAGAGCTCAGATATACAACACATTGGGAGTGAGGGAATTACAAATTGTGTGGAATTTCCCTTCCCTGTCTCACTAAACTAATTTTCCACTCGTCTTTTTTCTCCCCGTCTCTCCCTGTCTCATGGGCATGGTCTTCTGACTCTGTGCATGGGTGTGTGTGTGTGTGTGTGTGTGATGTTTTTCTGTTTCTGTAGTCTGTGTTCGTGTGTGAAAATGTGTGCGTGTAAATCTATGATTGTGTGTTGTGTTTTTAGATGTGACACTATTTATAAGATGCTTCCTCATGCTCTGCTAAGACTGTGAGGTGGCTATGCGTCTCTCTGTCTCAAACGTGAGTCTGCATCCTCTGTGTGTGTCGGCTGTGGGAGTAGTCAGATTGTTGCGAGGTGTAGGAGAAGCGGGTGGAGCTGCCGTACTTCCCTAGTCCAGTCTCTGATCCCGAGGGAGCAGGACCCCCGGGACCCACACCGACCACTGGGCTCCCCACGCCGGAGCCCATCCCTGTTCCCACCCCGGGTCCCACCCCAGGTCCCACCCCAGATCCCACTCCAGATCCCACCCCATACATTTCATAGGATGGGCAGGCCTCCAGCGGGGCCAGGCTGGACGGGGCAAAACCCATGCGGTAGGTCTGGTAATGCGAGGGGTATCCGTAGTTGTCGTAGGCCAGCTGGGAAGTGGAGTCCAGGAGGCTGCATTCTCCTGGGAAGTCGCTGGCCATGGGGGCGGGGTTAGGAGGGGGCTGCTGGCTCTGGCCCGCACGGGTGAAGGTGTTGAACTGGGCGTAGCTGATGTGGGACAGTCTAGAGGGGGGCCGGGGGTCATAGCAGGCCTGGGGGCGGCCAGGGGAGGTGAGGGGGCCAGGGGGACCAGGGGCTCCTCCGCTGGCCGTGGCTCCTGAGCCTCCGGCACTACTGCTAATAGATGCGGCTCCCCCTGGTGTTCCTGCAGGGGAGCGGTAGTCAGAATAGTGCAAGGTGGAGCGGGAGGCAGGGCGGCCTTCATCGTGGGTGGAGGCTCGCACGTTGTAGTAGCCATTGGTGGGGTCCTGAAGACAGAGGCAAAGACAAACAGCCAAAGGCATAAGCACAGAATGGGCATTAAGAAAAGATATAACATAATCATAATAACATAATAATATACATTTTATTATACAGCTTTGTTATTGCTTGATTTTGATTGGTCAATTACAGCATTCTACAGTGTTTGCTATGGACGTTGTCCTTTAGCAGAAGCGATAAAAACTTTTTAAAATCAATATTGTGTGTCAAATTATTGATTTCTTTAGAAAGTAGCTGTGTAAGAAGCTTGGTAATAAGTGCTGCGGGTCATTCGCAGTGGACCCGCTTGCTGTACATTATCCCTTACATAATAATTTTATATGCCAGTGAAAAGATTCTTAAGGTCAAAATGTTCTGTTCCTTCAGATCCCCAAAGACAAATTCTCTTGTAAAAGGTCAGAGGTCAGGGTGAGCTGCGTGCCTCGAGCTGGTCGGAATCCAGGTCCAGATTCCTTAAGATTGTGCTGTGAAGGCAGTTTGCTCTCTTTTTTGTGACTCAGCTGCTTCATTTCTTTGACCAGGTCAACACGAAGAAGAAAAAAAACAGAAACTCTGATTTGACCATTTTTTGCTCAAAGCTTTCATGAGTTTAAGCATCCACTTTTTCCTCCAGGCCTCTCCAGCAGAGTGGATCCCTGCCAACATGGGTGTTGATTGCACATTGTCTGGCTGAAGGAAGGATGCTAGCCCTGCTCACTACACCCCCTTCATGTTGCTCTACTATTATTTTTGACATAATTCTGCCATCTTATTGTCTATCATGCACCCAACTTCACTACTTTGGTGCTTCAGGCGGCGGGGAGGGTAAAAAAAAAAAAACAGTCTGGCTGAGGCTGTTGTCGAGGTGATCCAACCATCTCCTGGGGTGGATTCATGTCTGTGTTTCTTCAAAGTGATGATCCAAGGCAGCACTCCAGCTAGAGGGGTGGTGTGTTTGCCCTCACAAAATATTCATGGGGGGAAGTCTCAGCAGCACATTTTGGCAGCGTTACGCATGAAAATACATTCATCACGTAAGCCCAGCCCCACAGTGTCAAAATGTATAAATGATTCATGCCAGGTGAATGGGCAGAGTTTTTGTGTGTGTGTGTTTAAATAACTTCAAAATGAGTAAGACAAGTTTCTAAACAATCAGATAAGATAGTCGCCTCGCAGCTGGACTGAGAGTGAAGGGAAGAGAACACCAAAGGAGCTCCAGCAATTAAAGAAAAGGCCGACTGCACTGCAAAATATTTTGGTCATAAATATTGATATTGAGTTATTGAGTGCAATACTAAAATAAAAAAAACAAATGTGAATATATTAAAAACTGTTTGTAAAGACAACTCTAAGCACCAGTTTGATATCAAGTTAAATTAACTGTTACTAAGATGCTAATTTGATTTTCACATGTGCAGGCCAATAACAAAAACCAGACTGGAGTTTTCGATTCAAACCCCTCTTCTTTGTCTTCTCCCAGCTACTTCAGGCGCACATGTGCACCCTCTAGAGGATAAACATGAGATTTAAAAATAACATTTGGGATTTTTTCTTTTTTTATTGGAATTTCGACTTTTAGAACATATCTGACTTTAGTGTCACACGTACACGTATAAAACATCAAATTCAATCTTTTTCCGTGGTAGTGGAGTTGCGATGAACTATCATTTAGGACAACACCTGTTATCTAAAAGGAAAAATCAGTCATTGTCGATTTACCTGAATTTTTGTGACAGTAGTGAAACAAACATTTTGAGATTAATCAATGGTCAGTAGAGATGGTATATTAGTGAATGAGGCTTCTTTCAAACTATTTTGTAGTTCCTCTGATTATAATTTGTGGCTGGTAGATACTCTCAGTGTCATCCTGGGTGACACCACTTCCACCAGAAAAGAAACGCTGTACATCATTGGATGAAAGTCATCACTCAGAGTCACCATGTCAGTAATGATTAGGATATTTGCAGCCCTTTGAGGTATAATTAGAATGAAACCTTGCACCAAAATGAACTCCACGCAACCTCACTTTGACTTTGGCATCATTTTATTATCAATGTTTGGTTGATTTTGACTGAATATTGAACACAAATCTGTGTTTTTCAACTTTTTTTTTTCTGTACCTCCGATTGTTAATCTTGAGTCTTTCAGTCGGAAAAAAAAGTCAGTTTGTTTAGAATTTGCACACAGTCTGCTTCCTGATTTGATATAAATGAGTGTTTAATGAGCTCACCTTGAGGTCATACTCCTGGCGGGTGTCCAGGGTGTCGCTGCGGAGGTCAGACTTGAGCTCTATGTCATCCTTAAAGGGCTGATTGGAAGGAGAGAAGGACACAGAGGGGAGAAACTAAACCGTCAAACAACGAAACAAAACAAAAACAAAAAGGAGGAGAGAAGGTGCCGTAACAAAACAGAAGAGGGAAGGAGGCAACAGAATATGACAAGGAAAGAGAAAATGGAATTAAAAGTGTTAAAAGGAGCAGTTACAGGGGAAAACACAGAGTTTGTTTTCACTCAAAATGTACAGTGTGGTGTGGGGAGAGGTTACTGAGTTAATCTGAGGTTCTTTTTCGACAACTACAGGCTGTGTAAACAGTGTCCGGCTCAAGCACACACATCCCGCTGCTGCTCACCGAGTACATGGCCTTGACCATGCGCGAAGCCGTGGACACGCTGCCGGAGTCCTCCTCTAAGCTGTGGGTCTCCTTGTTTATTGTCTCTACCTTGATGTCGGGCTTACCCAGCGTGACCCCGCGTCGACCTGGAAGCAAAACACGGCAAGGTTGAATACAGCTGGACACACGCATCTTAGCCGGTGTGTTTTCATGAGCTGGAGGAGCAAGTTCAGAGGGTACCTATATTCATATGGTGGGGAGGAAGTTGCAGGTGTTTGATTTGATCTTTAGTGCTGCAAGTTATTTGGTCTAGCGATGAGCATTTAAACCAAAATCATCAACAAAAAAACAACAAAAAAAAAAAAAAAAACATGAAAACTTCTACTGTACATGCTGATCTGGTCTTTATTAGGGATGCGTCTATCCGATACTCAAAATCACTAGTACGGATATCGAAAAAAATCCAATCCCATTAGCCTGTCGTATAATACTTAATAATACCACATAGGCTACAATGTAAGATTAAGATTTAAGATAGGATTGATTTAAGACATTTGAATACCAATCTAGGCCATTTTTTTTTGATTAAGGAATTCAATGCCGTTTTAGACTTTTAAAGGATCTGCAGGAACCCAGTTCTAAAAATGTTGTTGCACTTTAAATTTCATTTAGATGTTTGAATGGTGCTGTGGAGAGGGAAAAAGACGGTACTAGATTTGTTATCGGTATCGGCACATACTCAAGGCTGGTATTGGGATCGGTCTTGAAAAAGTGGTAACGAGCCACCCCGAGTGTTTATACTGTATGTGTTAAGCACACGGAGGGAATGACTCACTGCCTTTGCGCTGCCGGTAGAAGATCAGAACGAGCACCAGAAGAAAGATGAATAGGAGGATGGTGGAGCCCACCGTCCCACCGGCTATTATCCCCACTGGAACTTCCTCTGAAATGAGGGGGTGGGAGAGAAAAAGAGAGAGACACAGAAAGTTTTATATACTGTATAGTAATGATGCGGTAACTCATTTGAAGCTGTATGTGTCTTGCTGTACTACTTTTGTCAGTTTAAACCTCAGCATTTTATAAACTAAAATCAATTGTTTTCCTCCTTTTCCCGATGAAGCCACTACACGCTGCCTTGTCCCTATCTCATGAAATTGAAAAATATTGAATCGATTAAAACACACCAGTCGCCTCCAGCGTGATGATCATGGTGCCCGGGCCGAATGAGTTCCAGGCCGTGCAGTTGTAGGTGGACAGGAAGTCGGACTCCATCACATTGTTGATGGTGAGGGTGGAGAGGACGCCGCCGCCCTCGGCTGATGGTTTGCTCTGCTCCACCGTGTACCTCTCCAGCAGCGTCCCCTTCTCCTTCTCCCACACGTTCTCCTTCCACGCCCACACCTGCAGCACACACACACACACACACACACACACACACACACACACACACACACACACACAGACACAGGAAGCCATATTAGATTAAATCACAATTAGTGTAGTGTGCTTTGGAGGGATTACTTCTACTCGGGTAAATTGTTTGATATAAAATTCTATTCATTCAGATAATAGATATTTTTCTGCATCCAGACACTTGCAATGGAACACTTTACACTAGTTAAACCAATAAACTTCAAACAGAGCTTTAATTACACTTTTTTTAACTGCTGTACAATTATACAGTAAATTATCAAATTACCCACAGTCAAGTTACATGCATGCAGTAATGCACTCAAGCGTACACACAGATTAGACACACACATTATTCTGCCATATTAAATGGTTCTACATTTAACCAGAATGTTATTCCTGTCAGGGCACCAGAAACACAAATCATATGACATATGTTGCTACTTAAGGCCAGTCTACTAGGTGGGCATAAGACAGGCTGACTGGTTTAATGAGTTGTTCTTTTGCGTCCAATATGTAAAACATTTAAAGAAAAACCTCAATTTAATTCTATAAAGTTTGAGGTTCCCTATTAGATTCAATTGAAAACCCTTATCCAGTTGCCCAAACACTAAGTAAAAATACTAGTATTCGTGTTGTATTTTTTTTCTTATTTTTTTTCTTTTCTCATAAATTGATCTATATTTGTGTTTTGGTTGTTTTTGTGACTGTGAAAAACAGAAAAATATGAATATCTGTAAAGGAGAGTGATGTTACTTTCTCTTGACATTTTTCAAATAAAGGAGAAAACAAGAAAGATATATGTATATATTTATATATACATATATATATATTGTCTAACTCAAACAGAGTGCATATATAGGAAGGTATGACAGAAATAGACCACATAAATTTACATCCAGTACACCCTCACATGTAAACACATATTTTGCATGACTTGCTAAAAGCAGCAACAGTTTGTATGTTTCTGCAGACTGATGTGGAGGTGGGTGGGGGTGACTGAGCTGGTGAGAATCTCGCACATTGTCCAACTTTAAAGGCACTAAAAGCAACTGTATTATTCAGCACTGAAGTACTGTGCTAAGGCTAGTTAATTATGCATAAAACCACATGTTCCCATAATCTGCCCACTTATTCCAGAGAAGGATAATCTCCTGTCTGTGGCATTTACCGGGACAACTGTTCCTCTTCACTCCTTTATATTTTATAAATCTTTTTTCGTCCCAACCTCCGCCGCTTGCATTAGGAGCACGCACTGAGAGTCAGGATGGATCAGTCACAGAGGAACTACTACGACGGCATCTGTGTGATACAGCCGAGCGGAGAAAGCATCCAGGCTGACTTCTGACGCAGGAGCTAAAAGCGGACGGGCTTTGTGTTAGTGTTGGTTTGTTTATATGACGGGATGGAGGGAAATTCTGTGAAAGTTTAACGGTGAGTCACCACTCAAAAAGAAAAGGGGACAGTGCCTAAAAGCTTTTGCCGTGCAGTTGCGGAGCCATTTAGGAACAGGAAGGTACAGTAACAGTAAAATACCAATAGCTGTCATATTAAAAAGGTACAACGTTGCGCTCTTTCTGATGGAAGCTTTTCCTTTTCTGTCTGAATAATTGATTCTGGACTAAAATTTGGATATTTTCATTGTGGGTTTGGTGTGAGAGATGTTTTTTTGTTCTTCCCACATTTTCTTATGTTTTCACTTACAATCTTATCTGGAGGAGGTGTGCTGGCTATGTAGCATTTCACCTCTCCTCTCTCCCCTTTCACTGCATACTGGACAGGATCACTGGAGATGATGGGGGGACCTGCATTGGTCAAAAATAAGAGGATATGTAAGTGAATGTGAAAGAGAGAAATACGCGAAAATACACTTAAACTACAACAAAACTGCAAAAATCATATTGGTATCATGTTTTTTAAAAGACATTGACCTTACCAAGCCTGTTCAAGAGGAATTGCCTTATTTTAAAATAAATGGCCACCACTTTGGACATACAACATTTCTTTTTTCAATTACTGACAAGCTGACCTTTTAGAAACTACATTATTTTTCATCCACTAGCAGTGAAACATTAAATTGAGTGGATGTTTACCGACCGTTGACTGTGAGCGTGACCTCGGTCTCTCCTACTCCAATCCGTGGGACGATGGCCTTACACACATACTGGCCCGCATCTGCTTGGCTCACCGACTTCAGATACAGCTGGTTGCTGTTACTCAGAACCTGAGGGGGAGTGGGAAAAAAAGGACATAAACATAAACAAGACAAATCTGTTAAAAAAAAAAAAAAAAAATGCAAGGGGATAAACAAAATAAAAGCCCACATGCATATAAGCAGAAGAGAACATGTTGCATATTTGCATGTCTGGCCTTATTTGAGTATATGTGTTCTACTTCTCTGACCCTAACTGGCGAACAGTGCAAACTCGCACATCCACTTTTAACCAATCACAAAGGGTTTGCAGTTGCCTAACAACCACATCCATCGGAAAATTAGCTGTGGGAAAATGATGGCTAAATATGTAACCACCTAGAGAGAGAGAAATACCTGAAGAAGGCTCATTACATAGATGTAGGTGTAAGGCAGCTCATTGTTTGCTCCGGGCAGACTTGTGATGAGGCAGATTTATTTCCTCCATGTTGTAACAGTCTTGTCTTTAGTCCTGATCTGAACTGTGGTCAAAGTCTATTAATATAATTCATTAATATTAAGTATTAATGTTCACATACACAACTATTTGCCATGTCTTTAGCCTCTGGCTGATGTACACAGTAGATGTTAACTTTTAATTCAACTCAAGTTAAATTGAACTTGAAAACAGAATAAGGTGTCCTGTAGAGCGGCAACAATTCATTGACTAATCCACTCGTCAAACGACAGAAAAACAATCGGCAACTATTTTGATAATCGATTAATATTTAAATGAATTGTTCAAGTAAACATTGTGGAATATGTTGTTTTCAGCTTCTGAAATATGGAGATGTCCAGCTGTTCTCTGTTTTATATCATATTAAACTGTAGACATATTAATCTTTGGGTTTGAGACTCATAAAACAAGACATTTAAATACATCGCCTTGAACTTTGAGAAACTAAGATGGACATTTTTCACTATTTTCTGACATTTTATAGCACAATTTATTCATGAGTTAATCTAGAAAATAATCGGCAGATTAATTGATAATGAAAAGAATCAATAGTTGCAGTCCTAGTGTCCTGGTGGCCAAGTGGCTAAAGGAAGAATTTATACATTTATTCATTTACTTGTCTAGAGTTAAAGAGAAGATTGTCTCATGTCTGTACTGTAAATATGAAACCAGAGCCAGCAGACAATTAGCCTAGCTTAGCATTAAGACTGGAAACAGGGGGAAACAGCTAGCATGGCTCTGTCCAATGGTAACAAAATCCACCTACAAACGAAAGTAAATCAAGCCCCGTAAAACCACAACATCGTGAACAAAAGGAATTTCTACACTTACATTTTTGTTTTGATTAAAAATCAAGATATAACATGTTAATAATTAAACATTAAGAGTTACAGGTAAGCAGATTTTGTTATTTGATAATATATATATTACATATATTGCAGTCATTGAATTGATGATATGTAACCCCAGCTTTAAGCGATAGAAGGAATATAAAACAAAAGAAAAAGTGAAATTGAGAGTCATGACAGGGAAGGTGTACAAACAAGACATTGCCCCTGAATGACTGGCTGCTTTGGTAAACACGGGAGAAGAAAGTGTGAACTGTAAAAATAGTGTGAATACAATAACAGAGGAAAGCGTGGGCTCTTAGCTTCTTACCATGTTTGAACCCTTTTTGAACCAGGTGAGTGTGAGCGGAGGGTTTCCAGCCCATTTGCAGTTGAGGGTGACATCAGAGTCCACATCTACTGTTTTTGGCTGCGGCTCTACCAACAGAATTGGCCCGACTGTAGACACAGGAACAGAGAGAGAGAGATGTTCTTTGTTGTGCTTGAGTAATAATGCAGGAGGACTAAAAGGGATAAAATGCTCACAGGAAAAAGAAACACAACAATGGTGTGCGTTATCCCTCTGACTCCAGACTGTAGTGAGTGAAGTGGGCCAGAAAACGACTAGAGAAGGTGAGATGAGTATTGTGTGACTCACAGTGAACGTCCACCAGGATGCTGACGTTGGTCTTTCCCACCGCGTTGAAAACCAGACAGGAGACAGGCTCGGTGAAGAAGGAGTGGTCGGCCTTGGTGGTGAACACACTCTCCCTGGCACCCTGCAGCAACACGCCTCCCTTTGCCCAACTGAGGTTAAAACGTTAAAACGCATGTTATATACAAGGAAGAAATGTACAGACCCTGGAGCAACACATGTGACACAAACCACAAATATTAAAAATGTGTCCCCCCCCCCGATAAATGGACTTCCATTTTTCATGTGGCCACCTTAGGATTTAAGAATACCCAAAATGAAGAAACGCAAACTGTGGGCATTTTTAAACTAAACTTAAACAAAGAAGAAATACAACATTCCTGTCATACAAGGCCTGGTGACAGTGAGAATGTGCTCGTATGCGAATGCAGACCTGTATCCCATAATAGGAGGGTTGGCGTGAGCCTGGCAGGTGAAGGTGACTCTGTCCCCCTCCAGGACAGAGCGAGGCTCAATGGACAAGGTCACTGACGGTGGATCTGGAAGAGATAGAGAGAGACTCACATAACAACAGCCTTATTACATCTAATATATGCTGCAATCTGGAGGACAGTGTGATGTAAAATGGCTGCCATGCATTACTTAGTTAAAGCTATAAAACATTCAGCGGCTAGCAGATGTTTTATGTTTCAAAATATGACGCCATGTTGCTTTTGATTAGTCTGAAACGCTGAAAAATACCCATTTGTGTAGTAATTAGCAGGGTAGTGTATACA
>CALSBV010010486.1:1366357-1381005 GCA_943590825.1 Bovichtus diacanthus
ACCAGACATCTCAGTCACATGCTGAACAGAGTGAAGGAAGCCGGAGGAAGGCTGTTTGATGTCTCACCCCGGAGGTCCTCTCCGATGCCCAGAGCCAGGCCATCTTTGGTCCACTGAACAATGCCTGAGTAGTTGAAGACAACACAGGACAGGATCACCCTCTGGCCCCGCACCACCGACTGGTCTGCCGGCTCCTGAGAGAACCTCGCTGTCCACACTGGAGAGACAGATAGAGAAAAGGAATTAGGAGAAAGAAAGGGATATGTCATTTTCACTTTGTACACACTGCAGGCAAGCTACCGGGAAATCACCACAACCACATAGATCGCATATTAGTGTATCCGTGGTTTTATGGTTAATTGTTTGAAAACTGCATTCCCCCAGCAGAAATGGAATGCCATCTTTGATCACGCGTTGGCTTGCGGCCATTAACTGAGCGCCACCGCCGCCGCCGAGGAAAGAGCGGCATGGGAAGGCGGAGGTGTCAAAGAAGAGGGAATCAGAACAGAGATAAGGAAGAAGAAAGAGAAAGAAAGAAGACGAAGGGGTGTTTAACGCTGACTCAGGAAGAGAAGAGCTATGAGATCAAACAGGCAACCTCAGCCATAGGGTTTCTCACACCCCTTTACTTCTAGCTCCTGACTTTTATTTTTCTTCAAAACTATCTGGCCCTCCCTCTCGTCTCTCTCTGTTTCTCCCTTCTTCATTCCTCCCTATGAGTCATCACCCAGGCTTCCACTCCACAACCAAAACTACAGTGGCTGTCATTGTCTACGAGACTTTCTCCCTCTAGTAGTCCACTACCACAGCAGATAGACCAGCGACGTGCTGGCCCGCCGACTGACCGACCGAACATGACTTTAAAACAAGTAAAAACCCTCTGCTGTCCCACGCTGTATGATGAAAAGTTGTAATTAGCTGTCCCTTAAAGACATGACGCCCGTACAATAGATTAGAAGCAATCACACAGCTCTTGCATTTTCATACTTTCCATTCTGTCTCCCGCGTTCATTTTTCTCCCCTCTCCCACTTGTTATTTCAAAGAATCTCGTACAGTAGATCATTAACCCAATACTGCATAGTACGCCCCCTCCATCCTCCCCCTTCCTCTGCCAGTACCTCTCTGCTTCTATTACCTCTCTATAATGTTGTATGTCCTTTACCCAAATTGCTTTGCTTCACTCTCTGCTTTTCCCCTCCATATGTATGCATCCCCACTCGCCTCATTCACTTTGTACATCTATAATGCTGTCTATGAATGTCCTTTTGCTTGTACTGATTTTCCTCTACCTCTCCTCCTCTACAGTATGTATGCACCTCCTTCTTTCTATATACATATATAATGCTGTATATGTCCTTTTACCCATAATGCTTTCTATTTCTGTGTTCCTTCTCCTCGCTGGTTGGAAGGGGGTTAGAGGCGGACTGTCACAACTCATTTATCACATTAAATACCAGCCCTCCAGCACTTTCTCTCTTCCTCTCTTTCTCATTCCCCGTTCACTCGTCTCTCTTCTCTCACTTTTTTCCCTCACTCCCTTTTCTTCACCTCCTACCATTTACATCTCTCCTTCTCACTTGTCCTCTCCACATTTTTATCACCCCCCCCTTTTCCGTACACTCCCTCTCTCATTCCCTCACACTTCTACCTCTGAGCCCTCCAGCGCTTTTCTGAAGGTTCCCAATCCCATCTCACTCACTATTTTTTAACAACTGCCATATGCCTCTGCACCCCGCCTCCACATCATGACCCTCGGTACATATTTGTCACGTTTCCCCTCTTTTTCTTATACACAGACATCCACTCTCCCCTTATCATGTCAGATTTGGTGTAATTTGCAGAGGTACTTTATGACTGATAATACAAAAGAACCCAGTCAAGCAAAAACATTTTCTTACCAATCAAAACGATGGCTTCTGACAGTGCAGCGCATTAATATGCTGAACATAAAGGAGATGTGTGAGCATACACGGTGAAAAAGGGAATCAGATGCAGAGAGGAGCTTTGCAGCATGCATACCTAGAATAATTTAGCGCTGAACCAAAAATAAAAATAATAATAGCAGCCCTTAATTTGCTCCCTGAGGAACGCCCAAATAAACTGGATTAATGAATTAGGATAAACAAAGCAAACAAGATAGCAACAACGATGGGCGATGAAAGATTAGGATGTAAAATCATCTCATATACTGTAAGTCACAAAGCCTATAACTATAAACATTGTGAAAGGGCACTACAAGAATGCACGTAGCTCACAATTGAAGAAAAGCCTTAATTAAATTGTTTTTCGAATGGGCACTACATGCTGTTTGAAGAAAAATATGAATGTATCGAAGTAAATAAAAAACAACTAACTGTAGTCCATAACTAGTATATAGTAGCAATACAAATTCTTATATAATTGTTTTTGAAAATGATGAGGACATAACGTAGTTTTCTCACTCATCCTCTTACTACGGGTGTTTGGGTCATCATGAGATCGTTTAATGGAAATGTCTGTATATTCTTTTTTTTCTTTTTCTCTGTGCTCTTTTCACTGATTTGAAATCAGATCAGAAATCTTACCTACTAGTCACGTACTTCCGATTTAACAATACCTGATGAACAGATTTATTTGAGTGTTATATTCTCAATAAATGATATTTCAAATTGTTGCTCATTTATACATAAATATTTCATGTTATAAAGAAACACTTAGGATTTCAAAACAAGTTTTAAAGGGCTACAAGGGCCATGTTGAAGTTCTGTCAGGGCTCGACTATTGCTCTGGTTGCTGCTCGCTTGCTCCTATTCAAGATTTAAATCAGTGACCAAATTTTCAGAGCCCAAGGTCACTACTTCAAGTGTCTTATTTTGTTTAACCAACACTCCATAACTCAAATATATTTCATTTGAAATGGCTTGCAATTATGAGTGACCCTCTCACATAAACGTAGTCATGTAATCCATTGTACATATAAAAGAAATATGTATTATAGCTATATCTTTAAGATGTGTATGATGCTCCACTTTCTCCAGACAAATCAAAAGGGATGCTGGAATCTGTTATCTCACATGATTATGTTGTCAAGATTTTCAGGGAAATCTGGTGTCTAAATGTCGGCTATGTTCTGAGCCCATTGTAGCAAGCACATATGGCAGTGATGTAGTGGTAATTAAGGTGAAGAATGTACTGTATAATTAGCAAGATCTTTTGAAAAACTGACACAATAACAAATGGTCATTCTAGACAGTATGGATTTTTTCTTTAACTTCCTGTTTGCCCCGTAATTTGATGAATCTCATTTATACCATTTTGAAAAGCATGAAAAGCCTTTTCTCAGATATAAATGGATGTAAAGCAAGTTTAGCTGGGTTTAAACTACCCTGCAACCTTGACAGTAGCCTGAGGGCAAGCAAATCCTTTCCTCCACCAACTCAGATATGCTAGCTGGAGGTATTCCCTCAACAGCCTTCGTAAACCACAAACATAATCCAAACTGAATACTCCTGAGCGGAGTACACAATCTGCAGAGAAAACACCCATGCAAAGGCTGATGACTGAAAACACTGACTCATTTAAACATGTGCTCATCGCCTTCTGATTTCCATATTACCCAGTTAACACTTGTCAACATGAGTGTATGTGCTTGTGTGTGTGTGTGTTCAAAGAAGGAAATCTGCGCGCACAGTGCAGTCAGAGCAAAGGCAAGACAAGAGAGTGTATGCAAGGGAGCTTGTATTCTTTCATTATGTGGGTTATGCTGCAGTGACAAATTTAGAGTGTGTCCTGATTTCCTTGAGTCACTGATCCCCAAGATACCACCGGGAGACTCCGAACACCCCGTCCACACGAAGACTACGGTCACAAAGCGCTGCGACCATGACCACATGGACCCACACACACACACACACACACACACACACACACACACACATACAAACAAAAACAGGCAGCACAGATGACCTAACCTTCACCACATGGGCTAACCATGTCCTGTCAACACAAAAACAACCACAACCCCAAACATATAATCGACACGTAGAGGCAGTTTCATGAACATGGATTACACCACAGCTCGGACTAAACCACCAAGCTAGCGGAGCATCTTCCTCTCCGTTTGGAATGGGTCTCAGTTTAGTCTAGGATTAAGTACAGGCCTAGTCAAAATTTGGAAAGGGATTAGGATTAAGTTTGGGCCTAGGACAACGGCCCCTGCAGACACTGTGACACCAGCCTCGGCTTGTCAAAGCAGACACAAAGCCAAAGGCGAGCACGCACAGCTTGGCCGGGTGACTCACCAAAAGCATGGCCACACGCCGTCATAGTGTGAACCACCACAGCAATTTAGCCCAAGAGCACCTCTCGCACCATGTGATGGGGTTTTAATAGCAAGGTAATGAACCGTCAATTTGTTGCTGAAAATTACTGAAAGGGTATATGTGCATGCAAAGATGTTTGGAGCTATTTTTAGTAAGTGTGCTGCTCATAATTTGCCACACAACCTGCTGTTAGGTGGTGAATGTCAAAGCTGGCTTTAAAGCATTTAAATACAGGCTTGCCTCGCCTCTCTCTACGGGACAGGAGACGAGGTTGGAAGCGATGCCATGCAGCAGAGTTCTGGGAAAGGTTCACTGATGGCATTCAGTCTCATTAAATCAGATGCTATTAAATAAAATGGCATTTGTATGGATTGTTATGCATTGATGTAATTATCTTTGTGTCTGGCCCCCTCCCTGTACCCCTCTGCACCCCTCCAACAAAGTCCCCCTGCCTTCCTCTCCTTTGCTCCTCTCTAGCCAATCCTGTGCTTCGGCTGGATCACAGACTTGCGTCACCATAGCAACAGCTGACGTGTAAAGTAACTGCCCAAAAAAAGTTTTCTGTCTGTACGAGCGTGTCTGTGAGCGTACGCGTGTTTGTGCATCTGTGTGTCTGATGAAATCCTCCCTCGTGCTCGGTACACCCATTTTCCTGAAAAAAAAACATTTTTCAATGACCTCATCCTCCCTCCACCTATCCAATTAATAGTCAGGCGGCCGCACCGGTCTCTCATTATTTCTCTCTTTCAGCTGCTTTCTCTCTCCCCAATCTCTTCACTGTTAGTCAATCTGCTCCAAATTGATTCTGTTATCTGTCTAATTCCATATCTGCGCTGCGTGTGGCTGATGTGTTGGCGCTATGGAGGGGCTCTGCCTGAAAATGAGATGCAGGAATAGGGGAACAAAGAGACGGCGAGGACCACAGACACAGAGCTGTGAAGTGTAATGGAGGAGGATGACATCATTGTATCAGGACAAAGTTGCAGCCATAAGAGTCATGCGGCACTGACTTCGCCCCCATCGTGTTTTCTGTATATGACTGTACATATACATCGAGGTGTCAGTCCATCCGTCAGTCTGTGCACGGACAGATCTGCGCATCTGTGTTTGCGTGAGAGCCGTTAGACTTTACTACTGGGGGTGATCTCTTAGTAAGTTCCTTTTTTAATTCAGAAAACTTCAAATCCCAAATGTTTGTTTTAGTTCCGAAAAAAAGCTCACAGCCCTCTGCACTGTTATTGTATACATGCAGTGTTATTGGTGATGAACGTGGCATTTTAAAAATGAAATATTAATATGTGATATACGTTATGGTGAATTCTTTTGGCTACGATAATCGTGTAGTGAAAATCGGATATCGTGACAGCCCTACTACATACATTTTTATAAATGTATGCATGGTGTAGGCACTGTACTGTATGTAACTTATGTAGACATGCAAGTAATGATTATTTTCATTATAAACTCATCTCCAGTCTACAAAATGTCAGAAGGAAGTGGACAAACTCCCATCGCAATTTCTTTGAGTCCATGGTGACATCTTCAAATTGTTTTGTCCAACCAACACACCAACTTTGTTTGTTATGATATAAACAGAGAAAAGTAGGAAACCTTTGAGAAGCTGCCCGACAAAGGATTTTAAACAACTATTCATTTTTCAAAATTGTTGTCAATTAATGTTCTGTCAACCAACTAATCAATAAAGCAATCAATCATTTGAGCTCCAAACTCTATGCATGTAGTACATGAGTGTACGCAGCCTCTCCCTCTATTCATCTGGCTGAGGGAACTTGACCACCTGAGCCTGCCTTCTCTCAACAACATGGCTGCCTGGCAGGACGGTCATAATAACCCGTAACCATGGTGATGGCCCTATAAGGAACGAGCGAGAGACAGAGATGGAGAGGAGCGGCGAGTGAAAGGAGACGACCCACAGAGCCCACTGACACCATGTCACTCAAACACAAAGGTGACTCCTGGAGGTGGAGACGGAGCGGAGGGATGATCAGGGCAGAAAGATCCAGAAAGAGAAAGACCCAGACTCCTTCCTTTGTTTGCCGCATTGTCTGCCTGCTCGCTCCCTTCCTATGTCGCCTTACCTTGCCGTCCTCCCCCTTACTAGCAGTCAGCGACCTCTCTCTTTCTTCATCTCTTTTGTGGCCTTGCCCCCTTTTCATTGTCTATTCACTTGCTTTTGTCTGGCAGGCATCTACTTAGAAATGATCCTCCCTCTTCCCTCCACCAACCAACTTATTCTTTTCCTGGGCTACCTTTCCACCTTCAATCATATCTGCTTCTCTTTCCCTCCATCACTCCTCTCCCATCTCTTTCCTTCTCTCCATTCCTATCAAAATGGTTGCTGTGGAAACAGGTTTATTTGGAAATGGCGGGAGGAAAATTACTCCGCCGCTTTGTCTGTCCATTTTGAAACTACCGTGTGTGTGTATGAGAGCGCATATGCTCCTGTCAAGGTGTGCACACTCATTTTCTGTGTTTGTGCAAGCTGTGTGCGCGTGTGTGTGTGTGCGCCACTCTTCCATTCTCTGAGGCTCCTCTCATACACGCTTTTCACATCTGAAGAGCTTTATTTGTACCAAACCTCTGTTACAGCCATTGTTACCATAGCTACAGCCAGTGAGGACCACTGACACAATGACAGACACAGTGGCTATGGCAACCCCAGGATCAGTGGTGGGTAATATGATAATTCATGGACGAGGCATCTGACACATTACGGGCACATGAATATGCTCATGCGCTGGAAAGCCGGCCCGTCGCTGGTAATCCACAAGCCTTTGTGCGGCCAACATGCTGAGCGGCTGACAAAGAATACTCTGCTGTAACCAAGGGTGACCAGAACTAACAATAGCTGTTCTCTGGTTAAGCTTGAACAAGGGGATACATACATATCAAGCTGCTACTCTGCAGCAGTGTGCTGTGTAGCTTGTAGCGCATGGGGTCGCCACAGAATTCAACCGGCACAATCGATATCATAATGAATCAATAATTCAAGGCAGTAGTTCCCCATTGATTTTGGGCAGTGACCCATTCGTAAAGCCACTCTGCCTCCGAATGCCACGTGATCTAGCAAGTAAACATCCCCACCATCAACTGTGACAGCTTTCAGATGGTCTGCCGATCCACCTCAAGTTACCGTAAGGCACGGTAATGGAATCCAGCAGGACTATTTTACAAGCAGCGTGCCATCGATAAATCACCTCCTCCAAGGTCTGCTTTAATTCAATCCAGTGTAATTTAATTTTATTGGTATGTACTGTAGCTTCTTGCAATGTCATCTGTCACAAACCATCCAATAAAAGCCCGGGGCCTTGACCTCCTCGAGCAAAGTAATATTCATACAGAGCCCCTCACCAATATCGCCACCAGTGCATACTGTCGCTTTGAAGAGGAGGCTTCTTTGTTTATAGCAAACACACTTAATGACTAGAAAGCAAAGAGAGTGGGGTGATAATAAATCAGCATTGTAGACTTTTACATTTTAAAACCTTTGGATAGCATTAGAAGAATACAGCTTGTCGAATGAACGAGGAGCATTCTCTCATAAGACGAATGTGGATCAGAAAAGCAATAATTTATACTTTTCCAACTTAAAATACTCTGTCAAGATGAACTTAATATGACTGAATGTACGTTATGGTTACGAATCTTTAACATACAGGGATATATTAGACAATAGTGTGCTTCAAACTTTGTGGCGACACTTTGGGGAAGGCCCTTTCCTATTTCGACATGATAACGCCGTCTGTGCACAAAGCCGGGTCCATTAAGAAAATGGTTTTCCTAATTTGTGCCTGTGTTGGCTTAAGGATAACCTGGAACGCCAACTGGGAGCCAGGTCCTATCCACTGTTGGGCCTCACTAATGCTCTTGTGGCTGAATGGGAGCAAAAATCCCTGCAGCCAGGTTCCAAAATCTTGTGGAAAAGCCTGAAACCAGAAGAGTGGAGTCTGTTACAGCAGCATATTAATGCCCATGGTCCACCTTCATTCAGCCATCTTCGGTCTCGTTCGGCCATCTTCCATCAACTACATCAACTACGCAAGATGTAAATTAGCTGGAGCCCAATGTGGAACTAAAACCATGGGTACACTGAGTTAAGGTAAGCCTCGAGGAATATAGTGTAACAGTGGCGTTCTTTGACAAAATACTGAATCTGCACATAATTGTTTTAATGACTTGATTTCAAGGCCATTGATGATTATTAATACTAAGAGATGGCTCACTCATTATTTGTAGTCGGCAACAATTTAGCCTGCAGGCTGTTATATTACAGGACGAGGGGACAGCGAACGTTGCCATACTGTGGTAAGCGATTCAGTTGGACGGCTGACCCTAATGTTGTTATCGTAAAGGGAAGATGGATGGAGCAAGTCGAATCTCTCCCTCCGTCTCTTTCTCGCTCGGCCCTGTCCCTGTAGAGGAGCAGAAACTGGGAGAGCGGAGAAATGAAGTGACATCATCAGCGTCAGCCACATTCCTGCGGAGGGAGGGGGCGAGGAGGAGGGGGGAAGAAAGACGGAGGAGGAGGAGAATGTCCCAAAACTTTTGAGGTTACAGGACCGACATCCCCCCTCCCCCAGCCCCTTAAACACACGCGCGCACACGCACACGCACACGCACACACACACACAAATGCATCCATTCTCCCTCCCTCTGCTTGCGTGTGCGCATGTTTTCCAGTGCACGGATGTGTGCGTGTTACAGTACATGGGCTCCTCTTCCTCATCATGCGCTCCCTGTTTTAATTCATGTGCTTCTCCTCCTGTCCCCTCCCCCACCGCCTCCCCCCACTCATACCACCCCCTCCCCTCTTCTCTTTCTCTCTCCACCGACCAGAGGAATGCAAGAACCACATCTGGAACTTATTAGAGAGCGAGAGAGAGAAAGGGGTAGATGGAAAGAAGTAATGGTGTGTGTGTAAGGGAGGGGCGGGGGTGCGAGGGGGGCTTGGGGAGTGAGGAGAAGAAAAGGAGTCAGATTGGGGGGGAAAAAGGAGTCCAGGAGGGGACAGAAAGAGAGAAAGAATGAACTTTGGTAAGCAGAAAAAGGCTCATGTTGGGAGAGTAAGCCAAAGAAGAAAGTTAACAGCAACACCGATTAATGCCAATTAACCTCAGCGGGGAACGGGCAGGGGAAGAGCTCGGCTGGCACCTCAGATGTGGGTTCAATCACTCCAGATTCCAGCGCAAATGTAGCCTTTGAACCGGCCTCGACCATATTCTGTCTGAATGGGCAGCTTCACTGTCACCACTGAGGGAGCAGTCAGGCCTGAGTAATAGTGCCTTTCTCTCCGCTGCTGGCCTCCCGACCACTCCTCCTCCTCCTTCGTCCCCGTCCCTCTCTCCCGGCTCGCTTTTCTTTTCTTCCAGCACACCCTCGTCCTTCACTACAATACTGCCCTCCCCCCCTCCAACTCACCACCTTTAAAACAAACAAAAAAAAAAAGTCTAATCACTCTCCAACAGGCTTCACCCACCTGCCCGCAAGACTACCCCTCTTTGTCCCCCTCCTTTTCTCCCACTTCTCCCCCAAACAACTTTTTTCTGTAACCCCCCCCCCCCATCACCCCAAATTGGTCCTCGCTGCAGAATGCAGCCGTGCAGCTTGTGAAAACAAGGCCAATAGATTCAGTCAGATGTGATAAAGTGTTCCTCTCTTGCTCGGGGGACTATGCATAAAGAAACATTTTTAAGGGGATGTGGCTTTTTTCTCCTTGGTCTTTTTATAACGTGGATGCCCCATGGCCTGTCAAACACAATCAGAATATGGGGCCTTTAAATCCTGGAGCTTCACTTGAGAAACATGCAGCTGTTGAGGGCGCTCAAAGGAAATGTGTAGACTTTTTTTGATGGAATTTATCTCTGACCACAAGTTTCATAATGACTTATCTGACTAAATTCTTCTGCACCCTATCAGGTTTTTACTCGGCATGCATGCTGCTGTTTTTTCTCCAAGCGCCACTTCAAAAAGCATTATAGGACACTCGTGTCCAGAGGAATGCCCTTAAGCAAACATATTAACTGAGAGAAGGAATCGCCATGTCACACATGGACAAACGCACGGCGGGACAGAAATGCCAAGAATTTGTTAAATGAGTGGAATCCAACGGGGAACAATAGGCGTGGATGTACATTCTAAATTCACGGGCTCCATTCAGAGATTTAGCTTTACAGCTGGTTCAACGATTTCTTTCAGTGGCTGACGTCAATTAGAGATGCTTTTCGGTAAATGCATCATTCAGATCCCGTAAAATGACCCAAATTCACATATTAACGGCAGGATGCTTCAGAGCCGTATCTCGTTCACTGGGATCAAAATTAAAAACAGACTTCTGCCTAGCTAGGTTTCAGTATAGCGACACAACATGGTGTGTTAGCCTTGAAACCATGGCAGAAAGGTTCATAGAGCTATAAATAGTTCTATAAGGTATAATCCATGAGATCCTCATTGAAGGATCTTGACAAGTTTGTATTTCCGCAGGTAGCATTTTTTTCTTCATCACCAACAGTAGCTAGTACTGCTCTTGTTAAATCACTCATAGCCATTATCTGAGCAGAAACTACTTCTCCCAAGTGCAGTTTTAGTGGTTATTACGGCCCACCATGTTCCCATTCTTTTTCTAACCAACATTAGTGCTTAGATTTCTCCAGATCTGCATGAGTTTAATGAAGCGGAGGTCTGGCTATGTGAGATTAGCTCAAGCTAACTACTCGGTTCTTTTATTTATTTGTGAAACGATAGACCACATCTTGCTGTATGATAGAGGATTTGTTTTCTGAGAAGTATCTAAGGTCACTGTGTATGGAATTAGGAATTTATTTAGATGAAAATGTCACAGAGAAACTGGCAAGAATGCATCAAATGTTGTAAATCAGCAGTTTTAACAAAGTGTTTTAGTATCGTGCTCGATTCTTTATGAGGCTTTCCTAATTCTCCAATGTAATTTGAACTATTACAGCCCACTTTGACTCATTAACAATACACATACTGTAGAGCAGTAGTAGTGTCCCAACTTTCTGGGTGTAAAAGCCCCCCAAATGTGTCTGACTCCTACAATATCTGAATATTTTCTTTGCTGAGCACAACACAGGAATCTGTCTGAGGTCTGTGATTCACAGCTCGGCTGTGTGATTCAGGGCCTGAGCGTGCAGTCCGGGCAGCGGCAGCAGCTCGTGGCCTCCGTCCTCACAAAAGGACAGAGGCTGACAAATGGCACACCTGCACTGGAGCCTTTGTCCGAGTCAGCATTTGAGCCTACCGTCTGGGCTGTAGGTGCAGTGCCGCAAGTCCAACCTCAAGGCTCTCCTCCTCATTAGGAAGTTAAAGGCGTGTGTTTGCAATGATTGATTATGCAGTAACATTAAACAGCTGCATTAATGGTGCCGAGATACACTGAATCTAAATAACTTAGAAACATTCTGATTCGCTAGTAACCATTCAATCATTAGCACTAGCAGACAATTACTTGTGTGTAAACTGCAAGCCATGAAATACTGTGTTTTACCTCTGAAGAGTTTTACTAATGACGGGATTAGAGTCAGGGTGCTCTTAAGAGAAATGCTCCTAAACCGAAGTATTTTCTCTTTTGAGGTGATATTCATTTCCGCTTACTCCTCTTATGTTTTCAAACCCAAATCACCACAGTGCAACATTTGATTCCTTACATTTATTACACCATTTTAAATCTTACTGAAAGAAATGAAGCCCCATTTGCAGCCTCCTAATCTTGTCTTCGGGAAAGCCTTTGAGAGCAAATGTCTTTGTGTTTGAGAGCCCGACATGGAGTAATAATGGATTATACAGTTGTAACAGTGCAACAACAGACAATAGGACACACAGCTTCACACATGTTAATGAGCTGTGTCTGTGTGTGTGTGTGTGTGTGTGTCTGTGTGTGTGTGTGTGTGTGTGTGTGTGTGTGTGTGTGCGTGTGTGTGCGTGTGTGTTTGCACATCTGCAAGTGTTACTGAGCTAGTCATGTGGACTGAATGGTTTATGAGTGGACAAACAGGGCAACAGCATGTGACAGTAGGGGTCTCGATGAAAAGAGCAAGGGGGGGGGGGGCGGGTTTGTGTGTTTGTGTGTTGCGACGATTGCCAGATTGTGTCATATGAGGATTCGGGGAGCGCCTGATTTGTCGAAGAGTAGGATCCTGCACCTATATAGATTGTGGTGTGCTTGAATGAACCCTCAACAATGCACTATGGGTGGATGCTGAGCGGCACCAAGCCTGGCAGACACAGTGACATCATCCCTTTCCATACCATCCCTTCCCCGAACACGCCCCCTACCTATGATGAAGTGGTTGACTGGCCGACCAGCAGCCAGCCACGCACGTTCCCGGTCAGCCAAGGTAGACAATGGGAGAAAAAAAAGGGAGGTTGGCTGCGGCTGCGTGGCCACGACGGCACACAAATAAATCTCGAGCAAACAGGTAGCTTATAGAAATTACAACCATCCTCTCCTCTTCCTCCTCTTCCTCCTCCTCCTTCAGCCTCCTGTCTCCCAGCAACTCGGCTACAGCTGTGATTATCATAAGCCAATGCCTACCTGGCACCCCACAGGTATGGAGGGGGAGCAGATGCATGGGCGCTGCTGCTGCTGCACACGCCTCATTGTGCTGTTGAAATGCACAGAGGAAGGCAACAAAGACGGTGAAAAACGGGCTTTGTGTCAAGCACACAGGTAGGACACAAGGACAAGATCGGCAAAGGGGTGGTGTGTGTGAGACAGGGGGTGAGACAGAGGGGGCTATATAAGCTGTCTTTCACTACAGGATCACTACTGGGGTTGGTAGCAGTGGTCTCATTGACTGACAATCCATTCAGATGCGATAGCAGTGTGGAAGTGCTGCTGGCATGTAGAGCAGCGCTGGTCAATCACTGTCATTCCCGTCACGTCCTCAGCGCCTCACCACGGCCCGTCTGAACAACGGCACCGAGGGTTTGTCATATGCAAAAGGTCATTAAGGCTGGTGGGCGCGCGCATGCACGAGTCATGTTCAAGTTGGACGCACGCGCGTACACTATCGAACGCATGTATTCGCACGCGTACAGAGGCCCGCGACGATGATTATTTAAAAAAAAAAAAAAAAAAAGAAAAAAAAGAAAAAAAAAAAAAGTGTGGCGATCCATTGCTGCGGTGCGGACACGCAGTCACACGCGCGCGCTCACACGTAGCTGCACGCGCACACACACGCCGCCTAAGGTGATCCATTGCTGCGGTTCATATGGGAATGCTATGAAATCATGTTATATGCCTTTTTCTCTCCCCGACACACACACACATATACACACACACTTTTTACGGAATACAACGGAGGGCTCTGTCTGTTTTAAAGCCTCTGTAGTTCAACACAATATTGAGATTATTAAACATTATTCGCCGTGCATTATGCCCCAGGAAGAGAGAAATGCAGTCTTACCAGTTTGAAAACTCAAGACCAAACTCAGGAGCAGCAGCCTCTGCATGGTTCAGCCGACCAATAAATCCGTTATTGGCTCAAACCTCCGTGAGGACAGCATCAAAAAGCGGGAGTTTGCTGACTTTAATAATAATTATACAAAGAACAATAATCCTCCTGCGTCGTCCCTCCTCGTTTGTCCCCTGGCTCGGCGTGGAGTTGCTCAGCTTTTACACCATTTCACTGCTTTTTTCACCTCTCTCCTCTTCTTTGCTCTCCAGCGACAGTCCGTTTTCTACTCTAACTCTACACTGGGGCGGTAAAGCCGGCAGCAATCACTCCGGGAACATCCTGTCCTTTCCTTCAAAATAAAATGCACATCGAGAAAGATGGTTACACATTTGTACCAGATTTTGAGGAATTAAAATCAGTACATATATCAATAACTGTTTTACTCATTTAATTTTAATTGAGTATTGTGTTTCCTAGGTTTATTTTACTGCATAGTCCTGTACGACCTTCCACTGTAACGTGATTCTTCTGAGCGCCACCTTAATATAGAGTTTACATTTTTCCTTGAAAACAAAGAATATTTCCAAAGAAAAGCTTTTTGTCAGGTTTTGTCGTGAATTAAATTATTTTCTCCAGGAATATAAGGATGACATCTGTATAGACGGTGTAGTGTAACCCAGAAACTCATTAGGTACCTGACAAATAAAATCGAAAAAAAGTTAACCCAATGTGACCAGGCTGTACTTCCGGTGTTTTTTTCGCTGTAATCTCTCTGACTTGACGTCATATTCTCATTAACGGGGCATTCCTCTCTCTCTTTCTCTCTCTCTCTCTCTCTCTCTCTCTCTTTCACACACACACACTCTCTCTCTCACACACACACACTCTCTCTCTCTCACACACACACAC
>CALSBV010010486.1:1381015-1392689 GCA_943590825.1 Bovichtus diacanthus
CACACACACACACTCTCTCTCTCTCACACACACACACTCTCTCTCTCACACACACACACACACTCTCTCTCTCTCTCACACACACACTCTCTCTCTCTCTCTCTCTCTCTCTTTCTCTCACGTCAGCGGCACCACAGCACTGCCCCCTTTTTCCTCTCCCTCTGGATCTTCCACAGGCCAACACCGGCAAAAAAAAAAAATACATTATGAAATAATAAAAAATAAATAAATAAACCAGCTTAGAGAGGCATAATCATTTTGACACATTTGCTGTAGTCGGGACTGCTTTGTTTCTGTTGCTCACAATGTGCCATTAGGTAATGAAGAAGCCTAATTCTAGAAACCTTGACTTACCTCTACATCTATAGGCACATACACCTAATTGCATCATATATATTAAATGATGGGAATGTCACACTTAAAATATAAATAAAGTGTATACATCCTAAATCAGAAGATAGCATCCAGGAGCATCCAAGTGTTACTGAACGTAATTGAGCATTGGAGCTCCAAGTAGCACAACATTGTTAACAATATTAGAGGAGATACTGAGCATAAAGTACTGTAGTAATATTCACAGATATTATTACTTCTTAGAATAATATTGACTATGTTGTGGGATAAGGTAGCGATGTCACTATGATATAATAGCCCGAGCACATGATGAATAAACAGACCATGTCCTCATTCCCGTCACATAATGTAGGCTACATATTTTGGTGATGGTTCCCCATGATACTGTAGCTGTCACAGCTCAGTAGGTCTGCACAGTGAGCCGCCCCCCTCAGACCGGGGAAAGTGACTTACACTGAAGCTGGAGCGCCCCCTTGCGTCCGCCACCCAGGACGACCCTGCATGTGCTCCTTCAAGCGCGACTGGAGCAAGGATGCCAAAATATCCGCTTTTCACAGCACGCTGTGAACCATGATAACCTGAGATAAGCCTGCTCACCTTTTTACTTACAAAATATGTGTTTCATATCCACCTTTACAGCTTAACAAAAACCTGCGGGATGGACTGTAAATACATACAAGTAACGTAATATGAATGGTTCAAGAATAATTTGGGTCGTTTGGGGGGGGGGGAAATTATGTGTAGTCTAAATGTTTTATAATTTCATATTTGTGTGTGTGAGTTTCAATTGCATTGCTATTTTTGTTATTGCGTGTATGGCCACATGCTACTGAAAAGTACATTTGTCAGACTGTCAAATTTTAGGATTTTTGTACATATCAATCAATATCATATATAATCAATTACCTATGTTACTCCTCTTATGATGTCACATCTCTTTTTTTTGGGAGAGATTTAACTCAAAAAGCAGAATTAAAAAAGCTACAATATTTCACTAAATAAAACATAAGGATTTCAAGGACGTAGTATAGAACATGAGGCTCATATGAGTGAACCTAATGAAATACTGACTGAATTCGAGATTGTTTTCACTATTAGTGCAAATGTACCAAAAGAGAGTAAATAATGTACAGCATAGAAGAACAGGGATGGAACAGTGTTCCATTCATTCACTATAACACACATAATTGCGCCGACAATAAGGATTGAATATTACAGCATAATAATCTGCAACCAAAACATCATCATCTTTTTCTATCTGATAAAAGTGACCGCAGGTCTGCCGTGTGGCACACAGAGTGACTCATCTCTGCCGGGACTCGAACCCGGAGCCTCTGGATTAGAAGTCCAGCGCGCTATTCCATTGCGCCACAGAGACTGCGCCAGGATAACCCGGGTCTGGCACGGTTTACATACATACATCCTCTCATATCGCTGCTCTCTGCATCCTTGCAGCATCAGGACCAGTCTGAGCCGACATGTTGGCTCTGCCGCGGCTGACCACTAGAGGGTGCTGTTGCTACACCCTGATGTGTGAAGTCCTTCAGAGTTGGTCAGGTTAGCTGGCGTACAACCGGAAGTACATAGCTCCCGTTTACAAAATAAAACTCTAGATAGCGCGTTAATATTTCTTCGTAGCTGAGGCTTTTATTTTGAGACGGCGCCACCAGGAATCTTTTTTTATTCAAGATGTCTTAACGCTCGTCGTTTAAATATCCTCCCCAGAGCTGAAATGGTGACTATCGTAGCTTTGTTTTCCCCGTGTTCAAATACAAATATAATATTTATCAGGCAGTGTGTCGGCGATTTGACGGATTACGAACAAACGCGAAATAGGCCAGTTTCAAGATAGCCATTGCCACAGCCATTTTGGAGACATTCAAAAAGAATAGTGTTTCATATCCCTATTAGAAATAGTCCACTGAATGCATGGAAGGCGTTTTATTTATTTTTACATTAAATAGGCATTTCACGGTAATTTTTGCTCCTAATAGTCTTGGAATGTACGTTTTCCTCTCACATGTAGGCCTAGGACCTACTCTGTGGAGGTCCTTTATATGGAAAAAAGTGCAGAACACTCAGGTTACACCACGATTGCATCAGATAACCAATTATGCAGCACCCTCCCTCCACAAGCCCTCCACCACAGTGTGACCTCATAATTCATGTCTTGTCATCTACTCTGTCTTTGCACACTTTTTAGGCCATGAGCTTGGAATTTGAGCAATTTGAGGAACATTGATGGTGAGACTATAATATTATTGTATCTAGATTACATCCACACAGAAAGGAACTATTTGATAGCGTCCCAGTCCTTTCTTAGAATTAAGACATTTTAAACCAATTTCGAAGCTTCCTTGTGTGGCGCAAGTACTTGTTTTTCAAGATAACTGAAACTTCTCTGTGTAAGAAATGCATCACTCATCAGTCTATACTTTCTTTGATTTTTTTTTTTTTTTTTATGATTCTGTTGATCACACTAATCTTCTGCACAACTGAATTCTCCATTTATAAAGTAGTTCCTGCATAGCCTGCTTCCACTCAGAGTTATGTAACAGTTGATCTGAGAAATTGATACAAAGATAAGAATCTTTACCTTCATGATTTGCAAAAGTGGATATTGCAAAATCTTTCTTCTGCTAAATTCATGTAAAAATTGTGAAATTCTTATCATAGTCCTACAGAAGGCATTGCTAATATCTGCCAAAGCTTGTAAACTCTTATGTCACTCTCATCACTCCCTTGATTAGATTATTGTAACTCTGCATTCAGTAATTGGTCCAAGGGGAATAGGACTAATGTCACAGGGGGAGTAAAATATATATATTTTTCAAATCACAAGGAAGAAGGAAGAATACTGCTCATTACAAAAATAAATAGTCTGGCACATAATCGGCTGCTGGTTACCATATAGATGTTAGAGTGGCATCAACTCTATCATACGGTATATCATCAGCAACACTGAGTGCCTGATATCTAATGTTTAAAAACCGATACATTTTTGAAAATGCCACAATAAAAACTCAAACATCTGCATTTCTTTATGTGCAGAAATGACAATTTCAACCATTTATTGAAAAACTATCAAAGAAAGTAGCATAAAACGAAACGGAAAACCCAGCAGTAGCCCGTCTGTGCACATCATCAAAACATTCCACCAACATTCCAAAAACAGAAAAAAAGCAAAAACTCTTCATATCCTCACACAAGCTGGGACAAGCAAATATTTGGAATTAAATTCTTCGAAAGTGCTAGTTGTTTCAGAACCTCTAGGGATGCATAGATTGTCCCAAAGTAATGCAGTGCAAGAGGTAAAAAATGTAAAGTAATAGATCTTTGGGTTCATTATTTATTTTTTTTTGATCTAGTAATGGTGGAATTATTGTATGAATCCTAACAAGGGCAAATATACATTTCCAAACTAGAAGGGCACTCGCAGGCCGTTTCTATGAGTGAAAAATAATGCTGTGTACAAACAAACGAACCAACAAATCAAACTGAAAACATAAATCCTTGGCGGAGATTAAAACAAATGTAATAAAAAAAACTTTTTTTTTCAAAAGTAACTGCGGGAGTGCGTAAACATATCAGGGATAAGAATTCTAGACCTATACTATTGATGTCAATGTGAATTCAAACCATTCAAACAAGCAAGCTCCTTCAGAGGAGGCAACCGCTAAAACGACTCGCCGGGCACTAAAATGTAATGAGTTTTGGACCAACAGTCCAATTGCGAAAATATATTCAATCAGGGAGCGAAGACATCCGCCGAGGCCATTCCTACGAGTGAAAAATGATGCCCTTATCGGCCCGGTGATCCGGCTCCGCTCCAAAATGGAAGGGGTTATTACTCGCACCATGCTACACCCCCTTCAACCGGGTTTCAAGGAATTCAGTGTCAGTCACTTCTGCATTACTTTGTCTAAATGCCGGCGGGCAAGCCCTGTGAATTGGATTTCAGCAGCATCCGTTTGGGAACAACAAGGCACAGGAATGGGGCAGTTGCCACAGGTCTTTCGTTCAGTGGGAGTTTGAGTCGACATACAGTCAGTTGTTGCTACTGCAGAGATGTGTCAGTAGTCCAGTTTCTTGATTTGGGGCTCTGTCACCAGAGTGATTTTAAAGTTGTCCTGATCCTCCACGGGGACGTACAGGATGTCAAAAATGTTCTGAGAAAAAGAAGAAGAAAGGACATCATCATGTTTATTTGGTACTCTTGTCATTTTTGTCCAGCTCATTGTTTACTCTCACTGCCCTTATTGCTTTTCTTTGTTAAAGGAATAGTAAGACATTTTGGGATTACTTGCTTCGATGAGAAAATTTATGGTATTTCTTGGCCGTATGCAGTGACTTCCTGGAATCTTGTTTTTAATGACTTTCTCATCTCATGTTTGACTTGTACCCAAATCTGTCATACTTTTTTGTTAATAATTCAAGGAGACAGGACACTTAGGGAGTAACCTGAGAATTTGTATTTAAAAAGCAGAGACCGTATTGTTGTTCTCTGAAATATCGCAGAGGAGGTCCCGAGGTTCTGGTACATCGGGGAAAATATACTTCATATTCCTGTACAGAGAGAGTTAAATATCAGAGGCAAGTAATCAACTCTAATGATGCCAAGCAAGAAGATGGAAGACTTCACATACTTCTTGCAATACACAAAAATCAGGAGCGCCAGGCCGGCAAACATCAACGGGATGACGATGGCAGCATAGACCCACGCAACAGGATTCGTCTCCGCAGCTGCACGCAAAAAAACAGCAGCAACATTATGATCGTCTCAGAGTGACTTACACAGCAACATCATATAAATCCAGTGTTTTTGGAAAAGATTTAGAAAGCAGTGGTGGAGGAAGTATTCAGATCCTTACTTAAGTAAAAGTACCGATACAACACTGTAACATTTCAACAAATTGCTTAATCTCACATTTGATATACTGTTGGATAGTTTCTTTTTTTAAATTTTTTTTTACAACGCATCCCATTTTGAAAGTTATTTATACGTTTTGTATGTAAAATCTTAATTTGTAAAGTAACTAGTAACTACAACCATTTGTCAGACAAACGCAGTGCAGTAAAAAAGTCAAACTATTTCCCTCCGAACGTAATTGAGTAAGAAGTGTCAATGAATTGGAAATAGTCAAGTAAAGCGCAGATACCTCAAATTTGCGCTTATGTACAGTACTCAAGTAAAACGTACCTAGCTACATCCCACCACTTAAAAAAAACTACAAAAAAACAATCTCAACTTTAGGGAAACAGAAAACAAATGTGTTTGCCAGTGTCATTCATAAAAACAACCATTAGACAGCAGTAAAAATTTGTCATTTGAAAATCTGTATAGTATAGTAATAGTGGCTTTAAACTGCTGGACTGTTGATTTTGAGATGCAGCTCTTTAACGAGATAAGAAAAAAGAGAAAGAGACGATGACCATACCAAAATACAACTCGTCACTCCAACCTGTCCATCCATGGGTGACATTTGCTGCTATAGCCATACGGTAGGGACAATGAGGGACCAGGGACAACACAGTCGATGTTTTCTCATGGTCAGCGTATTTATACTGTGAGAAAACAAAGGCATGTAACAGCGACTCATCAATTAGTTGACCAATTCTTCCAGCACAATAATGAATCTGACAATATGACTGAATTCAGTGGAATTCATAGTAAACTATAGCCATAATAATATAAATCTTAGAAGCAGGAGCATATGTTACTTTGAATGTAACCACCACTGTTATATATAATGTTGAAATTGCATGAGGAGCAAAAGTGTCGTATTTTTTCATCACGAGGGAAATGCAATTCACAATCAACGGAAGTTGAATCCTCTTTTAAGCGCACCACACATGTACACGGCAGGGCACAAACAGTGACATTTAGACTATGCATTTAACCAATCCAAGTGTTAGGAGCAGAGGGCAGTTTGGGGGTCCAGTGCCTTGCTCAAAGACACTGGTACCTCTCAAAGTAATAGTCCGACTCTCCGGTTACAAAGCCAAGCCTCTACGGACCGAGCTACTGCCCAAGAAGATCCCCACAAAAAGGCGAGAACGAAAAGTAAATCACGTACGATTTCATTTCTTTAAGGTCTTTTCAAATGTTTTAGAAGGAATTCAAAAAGAATCTTGAGGGAGAAACGCCGACTCTAAACATAACTTGTGTTTGTTTACAAGAACATTCCACAAAGTCACTTTAAGTAACTTTGTGAATTTCAAAACACATCAATTCATATAAATGGTTTAGAAGTAAAACATGTCATTGTTGGAACTACAATTAGGTATTTTAGTTGCTTCTAAGATAGATTGAATGTGTAAGATAAATGGACAAAACACTAGATCGTTTACATTTAAAGAAGTTAGAGGCAAACATCTCAATGTTGTACTGTTGTGTCTCTTACCTTTGTTTCTTCACACTCAATGTATTTGATCGTAAACGTCCATTTAAGTTTGATGTCAGGAGGAGTCCAGCTAATAAGGAATTTGTCCCCTTCTTTAATGGCATTCCACTTAAGGACAGGAGGTCTCACTGCATGGAGACAGACATTTCAGGCATATAGTAACTACAATCCAGCCTTAAACAATCATGAAGTACTGTAAAACAACGAAGGTCCGGGGGAAAGTCCCTCTCAGACACGCACATTTTTGTCACATAAAAAGGGCTGCATTGTGTGTTGTCCAAAGTTTTAAGTTTTGGGATTAATTTCACAAGAATATACTGCGCACACGCACACACACACACACACACACAAAATTACTGCATAATACATTCCAAAAGAAGGACAGAGTGCAACTTCTCTTGTAACTCCGAGACTGAATGCAGAAGTGTGACATATTTCAACAGAATGTTTCCTCTATAAGACTTTTGATACTAAATGAGTACTGGTTAGTTCACATGCAGCATACCATCAAGAAAAGTATCTCTCTTGAAGGTGTTCCTGCTAAACGCGTTGTTAACCGTTCCATTAAACATGCTCACGATGAGTGGAAAGCCGTCCACCTCCAGATCACAACTGCTCCGCATGCCGTCAGTGAAATTGTACGATGAGCACTCCTGTAGGTCGGTATACGTCTTGAACTTTTTCTTGGAACTTGGAAAGATAGACACAAAAAGGTAATTTATGCTGCACACCATTCCTGAACCATGAAACAATTAATGAAATTCAGTCCAACACCGAGTTCAATAAAGTCTAACGAAGAGTTTGACATCTTGGAGGAATCGATACCACTCTTTTGTCTGTCTCGTAAATATGAAGCCACATCAGATGGTTAGCTTAGCTTAGCATAAAGAAAACAGCTAGCCTGGCTCTCTGTAGAGGTAACACAATTTGCCTACCAGCACTTCTAAAGCTAACTAATTAACACGGGCCAAAGTCACAGCAGCCAGCCAAGAAATAGCTACAATCCATAAGGTTGAACTATTTCTTTAATTAACAGAGTTTTCCAAACTTTACAGAAGTTGCATTGATTGACATCAATTAGATGAAGGAGAAAATTAACCAAGGGGATTGTAAAACCTGATTCTTATCCTTTCACTATCGAGACAAATTAAGTAAAAAAGCTAAGTACCTTTTCACACGTGAGGCTAAATACTTGCCGATTAGATAAGCAATGACTAAATTCATTAAATAATCTTGACAAGTGAATAAATGAATGTAAACTAATATATTTTGTAGATTATTGATACAGCAGTAGATTGTAATGATTTATTTTTGATCGGGGCAACATGTAAAAAGTATGCCAAAAACAGATTTTCAGAAATTCTTTCTTTCTTTCTTGTGACTGGCTGTACTGGAAAATGAGCAAGTTGAAACCAATTTCCGTAAATACCATTTTCAGAGTGAATGTACAGCACTATTATGTGGAAGTCATCTGAATCACCAGTGTGGGGCGGACCTCATAAGGCTTACTTCATCACACATTCACATTTTTTTAAAACAAGAAATTTTTTTTTAAACAAGATAATGATACAAATGTTAGCATTTGCTGATGAATATCATACCGGTACATTAACCTTAGTTTTGGACTTCGGGTTTACTGTCCACCCTTTATTTTTATTGGCCCTCGAAGAATAAACATCACAGATTAAACAAACAGTGCCTTATCACAAACTGACTAAAAAGCTGAGTCATTAAACATGAGGAATTTAGCCTCAATTAAACAGTAGGTCTTTACTGCTACTTGGGTTCAGCCTGACTCTTATGTGATGAAATTAAAGTGAACTCATGTGTATCAGGAAATATTGCAAAACAACCTCCTCAAATACAATGTGTAACATTGAGTGTGGGTTTGCTATTCACGCTGAGGCAACCTTAGAACTTCTCCCCAATGAGCCTTTGAAAAACAAACCCACACATACTAGAAAAACCTGAGATCCGAAACATTACTGGTCAGGCACCAGGAGCAGCGAGATCCTTTGTTGGAATACTTGTAGCACTCCAAATTGCTCACCAGGTCTGGGGAGGAAATGAGAATCATACACGAATCTTAATAAGCAAACGGATGTTAATGCAGTCAATATATGGTTGGAAAAGCACATGTCCTTTTTCTACTCAAAATCATTCAAACTTTGAGAACAAAAATCAGGTGTTGTTAAAGTTATTGGTGAGCTACCTGTGTAATTTCTTTTTATGACAACCTTCTCACTCCTTGTGTCATTACATTGAATTATAACAGACAATTCCAGAAGTCCTCCTTCCATCTGGATGTCGAACAGCCAGGGACTGGTTGCGTCGTCCTGAATCAAACAAGAACAGAGAAACAGAACAAAACGAAACAATGAGTAAACAACCACAGCATCATCAGTAGTAATGCAACACTGAGACAAGCCAGCACCTTGCTGTATGTGTAGTACAGCAGTGGACAATGCAGTGGTGGAGTCGATTCGGAAAAACACACGAATAACACTTTCCGTGTCTTTATCGCATTATAAAACACACTAATAATGTGTTATAATCTGCTTACATATTGAGCTACGCTACAGTATATAAAGTAGTTGGAATTTGCTCCATCCTGCAATATTTAAATGTTGCTTATACATTAAGGACATGTATAAGAATAATAATAGTATTAATAACAAAGCAATATTATACTATACATAATATTATAATAGTATGAAAGGGGCCATTCTGCATAATGAGTGTTTTACCTTTGCTACTTTAGGTACAGTTTGCCCATAATACTTGTGTAGTTTTACTCAAGTAAAAATGTGAATGTTGGACTTTTACTTGTCAATTTATATATTTTACATAGGAGTTATTAAATAGATGTGGAAATACTACTACCTCCGACGCTGATAATAGCATCTTGCACATTTTTGTGTTTTGCATTGCTTTCTAACACAAGTGTCAAAAAGTCAGAAATATCAAAAAAACAAAAAACAAAGGCTTTAATAATAATATAAACATAATATAACAAAAAGACGTAACATAATAAAGCCAGTACCATCCTATAAACATGGTGCTTTCTATGCAAAAGCTGGAGATGATGTACATTTTTCAGTCAGTCTTCTGCTGATGATGTATAAAAACCCTTCTAAAGTGTAATTGGCTGCGCTTACTGCAGCGCATTGAAGCTATTTGCGCTTCCAGAGCAGCTGTGTTTCCAGGAAATATATTTCAACTGGTTAAATAACTATATTTATAATGTAAAACTATTAAATAATATATAGCTATTTAATAGAATTGCATTTTACCCAAAAGAGAAATATATGCAGACTCACCATGGTCAATTTGCTGTAGTCTTCTGAAGTAGCTACATATCTGCAGTTTTTCACTGGATGCTGTGGTGGTGCCCAGGACAACTGTGGTATAAAATCCATAATCCATTGTAATGAGACATTTTGAGGGGGTGAGATGTGGCCTTAGGTTTAGAAAGAGAAAAGACAAGAGATTTGATCAAATTCCTTCATTGTTCCTTTCATTGAGTCTGCTTATGTGAAATGACTGCCCTTTGACTCAGGGAGAGTCATGTTCATCCAGAGGGACAGCTCTGCCACAATAAAATGTCTGAACTGCCAAAAAACAAGCTTTATGTAGGCCGGCAAAAAAAAAACTTCTGGATGACTTGGACACATTATTATTAACATGTTGAAAAACATTATTCCCATATATACTGAAAAACATGAATAATGATCAGTGGGGGGGGGGGGGGGTTTCCCAGCACTTCAAGTTTCAGAAACAAAAAGGAGGTACAAATGTTGAACTTTGATTTAGGAAACTCTTGACGCAGTAAAAAGCCTTGATTTTGAGTCTGCAATAACATACTTATTTGTAATACTACTTCAGCCAATTGATGTATTTACGTCACATGTGTATTTAGTATTATCTATCATCCAGTGCTTTTATTTGGAAGTTGTTTCCCGCTCTTCCAGTTAGTTTGACTGCCGTATGTCCACTCTGGTTTGTACAACACACATACGCTCCACTCAGAACATTTTTTGTGTGTGTGTGTGTGTGTGTGTGTGTGTGTGTGTGTGTGTGTGTGTGTGTGTGTCCGTCCATCCACTAACATTCGACGTTAGGGTGGAAGCTACTTTGTTGTCTTGTCCAACGGTGACTGCCAGACGTGACGTCAGTACCGGGAAACACCGTTTGTCATGGGAACAATTCCTCAAGGAAGCGGTTGATAACGCAAAGGTCGTAAAATGTAACACAGCAAGTTGTGTGTGAATTATTACCTTGTTGGGCTTCAACCGTCAGAAAGAGGCAGTTTAAAAAGAACAAGTCCAAACTTTGAAACTTCCCGGTCGTCCTTTTTGAGTTTAAATTCATTTTTCGACTCCCTGTGGGAGGAATGAAACGTTTTCCTTTGCTTATTTCCGCTCCTAACGACGGCGGCCCGGTGTCCAGCCTGCAGTCACCGCTTGTTAAAAAGGGAAGATGGTCAAATGTCCGTTTTTTGATTAAACCTTCGTCTACAGCTTCTTTGAAGGAAAGCGTAGAAAGCATTGGAGGCTGGATTTGGGCGGAGTGTGTTTCTTATTTTGGTGTGGGACGGGCACGCGCACAGACCTTCACTGATAATCTGTATAATAAAAATATAATTAACAATCTTTCACAATAATAATACATAAATAATATAAATAGTATTGATATAATTATATATATTATGAGAATAATCAATATATGTAAACTGTTACAATGTGCCTTATTGTGTCCTTATTTAAATGTAATATGTGATATGTAAGATGTTATTGAATTAAGTAACTTAGTGGCCAATCTACTGTGAAATAAGAAGCAATATTTGTAAACTGTGAAGTGGAAGACTACACCTCCTAAAAGGGTGACAGAAGATCTGATTGGAGCAGAGAGATGCT
>CALSBV010010486.1:1392699-1418413 GCA_943590825.1 Bovichtus diacanthus
ACCTCCTAAAAGGGTGACAGAAGATCTGATTGGAGCAGAGAGATGCTGAGAGGCGTGGCCTAAGTGCCAACAAGGGGCCAATAGGACCTGGCCCCAGCCAACCAATGGGAGAAGACTATACCTGAAAGGCGCCGGATATAAAATATGTTGTAAACTAGAGATCGTGGCCGTTCTGTGGATCTGTGAGACAGAGGAACTACTTAAATGTGGTCTGTGGACAGTGACATGGGTCCTCAGCTGAGTACTTTTGTAATGCATACCATATCATCATGGAATAAATACAGTTAATATGAAGAGAAGTTTTCTGAAATTGATTTCTATGCGTCTCTATTTCCAAATAAAAGAACACAACAATATAAAAAAAAAGATGAACTTCCTACTGACAATATAATCTCTCAGGCATATCTGCAAATTGTGACAAATCTGTGACTTCCTATTGAACTATGATTATAAAGGCAATGGCACAAAATCACAACCAAGCAACACAGCTATTTTCACTTTCTTTCTTTATTCTCTGTTTAACTGTGACAATCAGCAAACAAATGGTGTTGGTAAATGTATCAAAGCAACACGAGACCAGACAAAAAAGAAAAGAAAAAAGCTGCCCTCGGCTTTAAGGAAGGAAGAGTGTGTGACTAATAGTGATACAGCATTTTGGATTTGGGTGTGTCTGAGACAGATTACACAGAATCAATCAGACTTCTGGTCAAGTTTAATCTCAGATGCCTACACAATTATCTAGCATTGTTATCTTTACACAAAGGTAACAAGGTTGTGTACAAAGGTTAAAAATGCTTAACACCACAGGTCAGAATTTCAAGAGATTAGCTATTGTAAGAAACATTTAGGCTTCACTAGATGTGCTTTCCACTTAGGTTAATGCTTCCTCCCTTTGTCTAGTTGCCATGACAGCAGTATTACTGGCATTTCCTATAAACAAGACATGCTGTGCCAAGACATTAGCCTATTTTATTTCTTTCCACACTTCCTATTTGTATTCTCTTGTTATCTCTTAGATGTGTACAGCAGATATGCAGGGGCCCACCAGCTCCTCTAACTAAAAGGACAGTTTCCACAATCAGTTCCTCACACTTCTTCGAAACACATGGCAGGCCTTCGTCCTCGTCTTCATCCACGGTGCTCAACCGGAGGATATCAGCACAGGCATGACAAACTTTCTTGTCCTGTCTGTATTTCCGTGTCCATAGCCGGGTGGCTTTTTCTTTTTTTTTTTTTTAGGTAGCGCCAAGAATTCAGTGTGTACATCTGCACTACCTAAGAGAGTAACTGGAATTTTTTTTCAGACTTCTTGAAGTTCTTCTTCCCTGAGCTGCAGTCATACAGGTCTGTCCAGTCAAGATGCAACACGGCTCACTCCTTACGTGCAACAGACTTGAAACTTTATACCACAAGAGGTCAGTGGAACAAAGCTTTTCAGCCTCACGTGAAGGTACTCTGTAAATGTTCCTGATGAATTCTCCCAGAGTGGAAGTCCAGCTGCACTGCGGGCATTGCCGTGAACATGATCACGTCAGACGTTTTGCTGGAAGTCACTGTTTTCGGTTACGAGGGTAACTACGCAAGGTTCAATGGCTTCTGGCACCGGCGAGTACACCTTCCCTATCATCTGAAAAACAGAACAGTGTGAAGTGAGTGTTTGCGGAGCAATAGAGAGCAGGCGTGTACGGCATACACATTTTTAATTTTCCTACAATATACCTTAACGTCTTTGTTTCCGTTCATCATCATTTCTTTGAATATGGCTGAAGGATCTGGTATGATGGGGCAAATGATGGCGCTGTGCCTACAAACAGACACAATGACAGAAATGAACAACCGCCGCACAAAGTTTCCACCACCAAGATATAACACTTCGAAATGGTCAACAGGCAAACATAACCCTGTTTGTTAGAATTTTCAACCAGATATTGAACTTTTTATGTGGGAAAAAACATATCACACGCAAGGTTTTATTCAAAACAGAGTATTTTCATATGTCTTAAAAGATGCCTGCAGGGGATCGTTAAAGGGACAGTTCACCCCAAAAATACAAAAAAAGATACATTTGAAAAACTCAACAGGAATGTCTCTTTCCAGAAATAAGGATCCACTGACTCAAGATCGTGCACAGACCTTGTTGTGAGCAGTTTCATGTGGAAACTATTTTCTTTCCACCGTATCGCAGTGCAGAAGAATGTGCACTAAACTGTGACATTAGCTGGCTCAGGAGAGCTTCTCGTCCATGAGTGGATGCGCACTCCCTTATGCACAGTGATGCGGTAGAAAGAAAATATTCCCGCCATGAAACTGCTCACGACAAGGTCTAATAATTATCTTCAGTAACCAAGTCATGATTTTCTGGAAAGAGACATTGCTGTTGAGTTTTTCAAATATATTTATTTGCCCCTTTGAGCACCATAAACCGAGTCCCATCTAGTTCCATTATAATGAAGAGGAGGCAGCAAAGACACCAAAATCATATAAATTGATAAATAGCACTATGGGGAAGAGGACAAATATGTAGTTTTGATTTGGGGTCAAACTGTCACTTTAATCTAAGAACCCTAAATGACTTGGTGCACATTGAGCATTCCTTTCCTATGATACTTTTCTACGCATTAATTGTAGCTCCACCTCCACTACGTACTATTTGCGTCTGAGCGTGAGTGGGGTTTATTAACCATTTTCTACCCACACACTGCAGTGACAAGGCTCCTAGAAAGAATGAGTCACATGCATAACCTCTGCTTCTTGATTTGTGAGGAAATGCTCCCACTCAGCCTTTATACGAGGTGTCGCAATAATCCCAGAGGCACATTTTTTTGCCGTTGCAGATCTCAAATACTGTGCAACATCCACCCTTGAATTAAATTGCAAAATGTAAGTATAAAGCACTTTGAGCTACCCCCCATATGTCATTTTCTGTTTCCAAAACGTACCTCCTGAAACAGTAGCAGGACAGAATGATGCAGACAGACAGAATGATGGGGATGACGATGGCAACCACAGTCAGCGTCCTGTCGGAAGGCTTGTTAGTACCTGTGGTGAAAAAGACACGCATTTCCTTTAGATTTCAGCACATTTTTCTTGTGTGGTAATTGATAGAAAAGTGTTGCAGCATTGCAGAAGTGGAGAAACTTCCAAGTCCCAATACATTAGTTGCAGTCAAAGTCAACGTTTTCTCATAAAAAGCATCAGTTAACCATTTTTAAGTGCAGGAAACCCACCAAACACGACTCCTTTACAATAGGAAAAGCAGACATGGCGAATAACCAAACAATAACACAATATTGAAGTGCTGTCGAACATGATGGGGGACAACTGATGGAATACTGGCTATTAACTGATGAGTTAAAACATCAGGTACATGAAGGTTTGCACTTTCTCCTTTCAGTCATGTTGATACCTGACACACACTAACCAGCAAGACACAGTTTTTGAATCAGGATCTATTTCGTTATTTTTCCCGACAAGGAAACGCCAACACGCACGTGACATTTTTAAGACAAATGTATGACTTTTTTTTTTAATAATGTGAGAAAGTACCGGTGAAGAATATAATGTAGAGCATTGGAGTTTGCAAATCACACAACAAATATACCCCACCTTGATATTTAGTATAGTATAGTATAATATTATAGTAAATGGGATGACAGTTACCATAAAGTACAACGTCGCCAAAGTCGCTGAATACTTTCTTGCAATTGTTACCAGTCCTGACTCTGGATTGGAACTCATAAAGGCAGCGTTTGTCATAGGCCACCTCCATGGTTTCTCTTTTTAAAGTAGTGAAGTTCCGGCATACCTAAAAAAAATGTAAAAAGTAAGCACTTTGTTGGGTACAGAGAAACTATGGGACTTTTTTAGGATAAATCGTTACATTTGGCTACTTACTTTGGGCGCATCGCATTGCTTGGAGCAGACCTCGTATATCCAGAAACAACTTTCGAACTTTGGATGTTCCCAGTTCAGTTTGAGTGTATCTCCTTCTTCCGTGATGTTCAGCCTTGGTGAAGATATCACTGAGGATAAAAAAAAGGAAGAAAAAAAATAAATGTTTCACTTGCTCTTGGCAGGAAAATACTAAAAACAAGTAATCAATCCCTCATTATAAAAGTATATTAACAGCTAATGTTTCGGGTTTTTTTTTTTTTTTTTTCACAATGTGTAATGACATTTATAATAAACTATAAGAGGCAACACCAACCAAGTGCAGGTTTAAAGGTGCTCCATCCAGCTTCAGTGTCCACAAGCATGCATATCTCATTTTTGAGAGCATCGGCGTTTAGGTGACAACCATTTCTTATCCCACTGCTGTAAGACTTTTCACACTCTTTTAAACCTTTTATATGCTCCTCAGAACGTCCACAAATCCTGTAATGACAAAATGGGCAGGTGATTAGAGAAATAGGGAGTAGGGAAGGCTCCAGCTGAAACACGTGTCTGCAATTCCTTCAGCTGCCACTGGATATACATGAAGCTCACAAATGATCAGCTAACCATTACGTAACATCTGCATGGACTGCTGAATGTAAATAGATAAATGATATCAACCTGAATAAAGAAGGAAAATCGTAGGGGTTTCGGCTTGCACTGATGCTGACCAGACGAGCTGTTCCTGGCTCTAAATCCTTGTTTTCTTTTCCTGACTTTGTGTGTTTAGTCTTGGAGGCTGAATAGCTAAATGCTTTACAATATGGGACCTCTATTGTAAAAAGACACATTCCCATGTCTTTTTTAATTTGTTTATTTTATTATAAAGCAGGTCTGGAATGGTATGGAAACGCTCAATCCACGGAGAAATGAACACAGCCAGTATTCAGAAATCGTGGTTTTAAATGAGCTGCCAGCATTCTGCAAGATTGTGAAAAACATACAGTCATTTCCTCCTTAAAGATACAGTCACTATAACAGGGCACTAACCATCTTACAGGAACAAACATGTATAAACAGGAAGAGTTTTTTGTTTACTGTAATACTCACCGATAGGACAGCTTGACAGAATGATTTCCTGGGATCCAGGAACAGTTCATTCCTTTGGGGTAGATGAAACATTTGAAGTCCCTCACTTTAGCTGTGATGCACACAAAAACAAAGAGGTCACATACATGCATTCAAGTGACTTTGAAGCATCATATTGAACAGGGCAATCCAAGCACAAAATGCATTTCTGTCATTTCGGCATTGTGCCTCTTACCTCTGGGCTTAGGGGTACGGATGGTGATGCTCACAGGTGTGCTCCGATTGGAACTTTCACAGGATTTACTGCCGACGGTCCAAACGCGGTACGTCCAATGATCAGAACCCATCTCTTCGGTGAGACAGCTGTCGGTGAAATTTCTCCACTCCGTCCTCACCACAGACTGGAGGAAAAACAACACGGGCTTTTAAGAGCGTTAATGTTAACACATACTGAAAAACTTTGCATCCATCTGCAGTTTGCCGCCAATAAATAAACAACGATGATTAAGAGGTTGTTTTTTTTTTACATTTTTTTTTTTTAAATCAAAGTTAAATTACAGTAGTGGAGTAATGCATTCTCAAGAAGGGATCTGACAACTCAGGCGTGACTGTGCTTTCCTAATTTACACACATTGCAACACATTTCATGTGGAAGTTCTTTTTTTTTTTTTTTAAAGTGTTCCATCTCAGTGAATGAATGAATAACCAAATTAGTCAACGACATGATTTGATAAATCACCAAATAAAGTAATAAATGGCAACAACGTGCGTGTAAAGGGATCTGTAGCTAAGCTTTTTTTAGCGAAGTGGAGTTCATTCTCCACTGATGCTGCTGCACCTGCAGAACACTCATGTTTCTCACATTATCTGCGTCATTCTTCAGGCAGTACGTGTATGGGAGCTCACCCTCCGTCAGACAGATGGGTTTCTGCCAGGACACGTTCACAATAAACGGGTCAAGCCACTTATAGGACAGTCCTGTCGGTGAAGGGGGGCAATCTGTAAAGCGAGAAATAAAAAATAATAATAAAATGAGGCTAATCTCACCTGAAGATCAATGACATTGTTATAATCTAATATAAAAACATATAAAAAATAATCCTAACAGGCTTTTTTTTAAAATTTATTTCATATGGATATAGAGACAGAGTAGGAATTTGTTGGAGTTTAGAACGTTAATGTCATGAGATGACAAATATGATTGCGCCTGTGTTTTTATGACAACGAAAGTTATGAAAGGTATTTTCAGCTGAAGGGGGATCACATGTGATGAAAGTGTTTTCTAATAATAATAAATTGAATTTCTATAGTTTGTGTTTCTGTGTCGATTGAAATGGCAGGTTGCACTTTCTGGAATTTTCTCAAAGATTTTACGGCAGAATGATTGACTTTTACAAACCTTTCTCGGCATGTTTTGGCACCATATTATCCTTCTCGCATTTTCAACATATTCCATTACACGTCTTTTAATACATCAGGTTTGGTTTGTTTCATTTCATCACAGAGCCTGTTTAAAATACAGCCTCAACCCAAACAATATATATATTTTTCATCCGAACTGTATTGTGTTTGAAATAGTGTTGTGTGGTCGCAGGCTAAAACTCTCCTTTTCTGAATGACAAAGTGTCTCCGATCCGTGATTCTCGCGTATATCAAAGTAACATCCTCATTTGTAAAAAAAACAAAAAACCAAAAAAACCCCGCAAATAACACTGAATAGAACAAAACATGGGAGAAAATCCAATTCATAAGACTCTTCATAAATCACGCAGTTGTTTCGTGTCCTGCCTTAAATGCGCAGTTAACGACGCATCCGTCGTTTTTAATTACAGCATTTAAACCTGCGATATTCTGTCAAAAAAGGTTGAACGTGCGTCTTTAAAGCGTAATAATTTAACTTTGGTATTACAGACCAGCTGGGTTGACCAAACCCCTTATCAAGCTCATAAATCTAATTATAAAGAGAATAACAGGTACTGGATGAGTACTTACCTGCTTTACAGTGGTACACCATTACCAACGCACTGCATGTTAAAAAGGAAATAAAGTCCCGAGTAAAAGTCATGTTGCAGATGTTAATCCGTCTGGAAGCGAGTCTTGCTCCTCTTGTAGGCGAACCCGGAGTAAAAAAAATAAAAATGACAAATACTATTGAAGCTGTAGTTAGTGCATACAGTTGGAAAACACAGGCGTTATCATGTCCATGATCAAAAAAAAAGAAGGAGAGCAAACACAAGGGAAAGTAAACAGAGTGATCGCTTAGGTCCGGGTTATTAGCGCGCTTGAGCGGGAACAGCGGGGTGGAGCAGGAGTGAGTGGGAGGGAAGACGTGTTCAACAGTGTGAGTTAAAGGGTTCAAAGATCACGCGCGAGCGAGATCTGTACAGTGAGTGCGATATATTCTCAAACCGCAATGTGTGTCCATCCATTTCTCCAGGAAGTAGTCAGGCTCGAAATGAGTCTGTGAATCAATTACAGGGTATAACGGCATGGTAATGGATTTTTGACAAAGAGCACAGAGTGGACACACTGATGCTACAGGCCAGGGAGAAGCAGAGTGTTGCCTGAAACCCCGTTACACGGAGGAATGAGAAGCTTGATCCACTTACAAGCAGATATACGTTGAGAACCAAGGCTGTTTTTCATGGTTTGGTTTAGTCCCCTTAATTGACTCTTTAACATTTTAAATGATTTGTAACTATTTTTTTTTTTTTAAATACAGTTGTCATGAAGTTGGGGGGTCAAAAGGATTGGTCACAATCAATGAATCAGAGGACAATAGAATGGTTCAAGTTCTAAAAACTCTGGATCCTACATTTCCCATAATGGGCCCCAGTGTTTCTAATACATACCTATTACCTTTTCCAATCTTTGCAATCACTCAAAGCACTTTACAACACATCAGCATTCACCCATTCACACACACTCACAGTCGGGGGCAATCTGGGGTTCAGTATGTTGCTTTGATCGGTCGCCACGGCCCTCGTCAGTGATCAGTTTAAACATTTAGAATATTTTCACATTTTTACCTTGCTGTCAGACAGCACTTTGCGACAGGGAACGGAAGCAGGTTTATCCATCTATGCGCTCACCAAAGCCAACACAAACAAAGTAAGTTGGTGTATTCACCGACTATGGAAAACCTCCTATAACCCAACTTCAAAACATCAAACCATGGTTTTAAAGTAGCTGTTCTGAAGCTTTTTTTTTTTTTTTTTTTTTTTTAAATCATATCGCATATCTTTCTCTGCAGATGGAGATGTCCAGATCTCATGGCAAAGCGTCTCTGTTGGCGTTGGATTTAAAGTTGAGATTGAGTTCCATGACAAACGTTGCAACATCTGCAGAAGATCTTGTAAAAGGTGGAGAACAATAATGGACTGAATGGACGTTTGTGGTGACACCGTTATGTCCTCTACTGTTGAAAAGAACTGTCAAACTCGACAGTTTCTCCAGGTTTTATTGGAAAACGGCTTTACAAAGTAAGTTAAACAAGCAGCTGCACTGCAGTATACTGTACAATGCAATACAAATGAAAAACAAATCTCTGCTAGGACAGAATCGGACCGAACAAGAGTCCAAGGAGTTACAAATATAAATACATACAGTACATACAAACATACAGGGATACAGAATTCACTTTACAGCATGGCAACAAATATGTACATTTGCTTAAATATTATTCATCTATCTGCTAATTACAGTGTAGCACTTGTGAAATACTGTAAATAACCAGCACGTGATGAAGGGTCTTATTACTTGAGATAAAGGAGTCTTTTCAGAAGGCAAAGCACAAAGGCACTGGATATTAACCCAGATGTGAGTAAGTCTTCACTTATTTACTGAAGTAACTATTATCACACTGCTGATCAGTGTGTCCTGTTTCTGACTTCAAAAGGCTCCAGGCCCGAACATGGGCCCATGGAGAATACTGTTTCAATGATTGTTCTGAAGCTCTGATAGAATTTGTAATCATAATCTTTCCTTTTCTGCAATGACATTAGTCATGATCTCTAATAAAAATCTACAACCAAGATTTCTCTACATTCGCAATGTAACTGAGCTACTTTTAAAGTAGGCGAACCCTTCTGAAGAGCAGCTTTATCACACAGCTTCACAACCCTGAGGTATGTCTTTTTCTTTAACTTTGGAACACACAGAGAAGGCATTTGTCTTTAACAAACAGGACAGTAACGTTTGCCTGGCGCTCACTATAAGATCACTTATCTGTTTATCACAATCTGGTAACCTGGCTGGCTGCTTGCCGATAACATCTTGGCTTGACTGAGTATCTCAATGCTTTTACAACAGAAATGGTTGTTCACCTCGTCGGTTCTACGCGAAAGCCTTGTCAAACAAAACACTGGTACAATAGAAATATGTTATCGTCTTCTAAAAGTCGACTCAAGTGGTAAAAATTAATTCTGGAAGGAGTTTGGTGTCCTGCATAGATCAGAAGGGCAACATTGCAGAGAGAGGACTTAAAAAATTAAAAATTAAAAATTTGCTTTAGTACAGTATCTCCCTTCTGCAAATGCAGAAGAAAAAAAAAAGTGCAACCTAGCAACACCTAAACCTGACATTCGGTGTTGCGGCAATACATTCTCCGAAATACACCAACCGTGGTTTGAATATAACATCCCACTGTTGTGCTGCGATGTTTCGCCCCAACATGTGCTGCATGCACAGTGGAGGGGCTGACGATAGCCAAATGGCATCTTGCCAGAACAAGTGTAGCTGGGCAGACGTGAAACTGAGAGCCACCCCTCATTCAGTTCAGGTCCTTAAGGAAGGTGAGAGGATATACATAAGGGCAGGCGGTGGTGGCAGGCGGAGGGAGGCCCACCGGAGGGAGGTCAGCCCAGGTTGGTGGACATCCCGCTGATGGCACGAAACACATGGAGGGAGTTTTGTAACAGCGAGCGCATCATATCCTCCTGGTAGATCTGGGGTTCAAGCAAAACACACAAAGTTCACACATAAAGGCAGAGGGCAGACACACACACACACACACACACACACACACACACTCACTCAAATCAGCTATATGTCTGCCCACACACATTGACACTGTGAGATGTGGTACAACATATACTGAAGCTAAATGTACAGTTATGAGAGAAATGTGTTGTTACATAAGACAAGGCTATTAACGTATAGATTCTTTTGATAAATGACTTCAATGCAGTTGATTTTTTTTAAATAATTTTTTGTTGTTGTCTGTTTTATGTCATTTGTTATGTTGTGACGGTGAAGAATAATAAAAACTTTGCTCAGAAAAACAAATGACCTTGCAACAAACACAAAGATGAAAAAGAGAAAGTGTCAACACCGCCGGCCCCATTGTCCTTTGCAACACACGCTCTCTTTTCAAAACTCTTCAGTATTTCTCTGATGTCTGATATGTGTGCACAAATTCTCTCTTTGCATGTTGTTTCACTTTATACCTTTGATCATTATTCTGTTTGAATTGTTTCAGCAACTCTGAATTATTTCAGATGTCTAGTACCAGCCTTCCAATGTGGCCAGTTGTGTTTGTACTAGCAGGAAATAAACATTTTTATTAATTCTGGCCAAACAGCTGTTGCTGCGGCAGAAACTAAAAGTGCATATGCAGCACAAAAGAAAGTACTTCCAGACACTTTGTCTAGAGAAGTAAAAGGTCAACAGGGTGATACAGGCTGAATCACACATTATTTTATTTAATTACTTTAGTCATTTTGTCGCACGTCTATGATTTTGTCAAAAGGAGACACTCGCACGTCCAACTACCTCAGACGGAGGTGTGTTAGAATGTGTCACAGTCTTGAGGAAAAAGAAGACCCTGCGCACCGCTCCTGCTCCGAGTCACAATTTATTGATTACAACATTAATCTTAAACGATAATGCTCTACAGTTGCGGGACAATTATTCTACATCGGGGAGTGTCTCTCAATACTTGAGAGCAGCACAACGTGTCACACTTCTGTGAGTGCCTTCACACAAAGTGGGTGTGACCTGCCTGGTGGCGTCACAATGGAGAGGATGGTTCAGTGACATGTTGCTGACAAACAATGAAAACGTTGTTATGAGTTAGAAGATCATCTGTTCCAACTTGTTGTGTCATCTTGTGTTGCTGGTCTGGGCTCTCAGCAGGTTATATTTAGGTATATTAAGTCTGCGCCTGCGTCGCCGGAAATGTGTCATTTCACAAAACGCATTTTTAAACAAGTTTTCGGCATGCCTACAAAATCTACCCACATTGTTTTTGGTTGCAAGTCCGTTACTCTGCCAATTAAAAAAAATAATAAAAAATTGAAATTAGACGTCAAACGCACTCACGACTGTCTGGAAAGAGGTCACGTGAGAAGAGATGCGTAAACACGGACGTAGGATCCACATTTTTGCCATCCGGAAATTAATTATGAGATAGCACAGACTAAAACCAACTACTGATTATAAGCGTCATAAAATGATCACTCCACTTATTCTCACTTGCTGATTACGTTTTTTGTTTTTTTATTGTTTTCGTATCCGGATGAATGTATTTCGATTACCTTTGCATTTAGCCGTGAAATGTCTGGAAGAAATGAACTGAGAAGGTGTGAATTCGGAATGAATGAGTTCAAAAAGAAAGAAAAAACGGAGCTTTAACACACTTCATGAACACGTTACCTGGTTTTCCTTAAAGCTAAAGGCCAGCACGTTGGAGAGAAAAAGGCGGTTAGTTCTGTACAGTCAGAGCAACTGAAGTAAAAAGTAAAACGCCAGCAGGCGACAACAACAACACTGCTGGGAAAAGAACCATATTGATGATGAAAGTATTTCCTTTCTGTGAAATGATTGCATCTTAAGGAATAACACATGGACAAGTTTCCAGCTGACAGCAAACAGCTCTTTGTTCATTATTTGGGGAAAACATCTGGAGAGCAGTTTTAACCAGTGAAGCATGTGAAGGCATGTGATCGGATCAAATGGTCGTATATGTTTGAGACACTGAAACGATTTGGGTTCGGGCTGAACTTTACACAGTGGGTCACACTCAATTTATTCCAATCTTCTATTCTCGCAGATACACCCCGACCTTCTGATCTTTGGCCGCATTAATGCCCTATAAATGGTTGCATTTCAAATCTTTCTATCTATTTACAATTGTCCTCCTCTAAACATTTAATCTCCCATCTTCGTCACTGCTTTTATGGTTGCAGTAAATGCTCATCTCAGGGAGGCCTTGGAATTGGGCGTACCAGTGTCAGAAGAACTGGATCCTAGATAGATAGAAGATACTGAACCCCAAATTGCTCCCAATGGCATGGCCAACATTGTGTGAGTGTGTGTGTGAATGGTTATCACTGATGAGCATGTGGCACCTTGTACAGTGTGAATGTGTGTGAATGCTGATGTTGTAAAGGGCCTTGAGAGATTGCAAAGATTGGAAAAGTGCTATATAAATGCAGTCCATTCCATTTACCATAATAAACATTCAGCCAGACTGTAATTTGGTAATATTTGTTTGCTCTGACAGAACATGAGCCCTTCCCTCCCTCCCTCTCTAGGCAGCAGCTAAAACATTAATATTACTAGACTGGAAGTTTCCATCGTCCCCATGTTTCAGGTTGTGGCTCAATGAAATGCGTTCTATTGCTAATTCCTGAAGGTGTGGAAGCCGTTCTTTGACATTGCTTGATGATACCTAACTGTATTACATATGAGGTCCGTTATATGTTGATTATTGTTGGCAGTCCCACCACCCACATTTTTTTTCTTTTTTTTTTTTAAAATCCTTTACCCGGAAAGGGCAGTCTCCTTTTTTATCCTTCTTTTTTTTTTTTTTTTAATTACTGTCGACTGGCAGCTTTGGACTGTTCTTAGGAGTTTTATGTCTATTGTGTGTGTTTGTTTTATTGTAAAAAAATAAAATAAAATAAAAAGTTAAAAAAAAAAAGACATTTGAAAAATCTCTTTCCAGATAATCCACCGTTTGGAAACAGTTTTCATGGGGACCATTTCTTTGGTAGCATGAAGCTCCAATGAAAACTATTTTAAAAGGGGATCCAAGGATTATCCAGAGGAACAGTGACATTCATGTTGCCTGTTGAATTTTCTAAATGTCATTTTGTAATGCTGTGAGCACCAGAAACACGCAGACACAGATCTCTCAAAACCTGGACACATAAAACCATAAAAGATCATAACACTATCTGCAGGGAAAGATAGCACTGGATGTGAGTGATAAAAATAAATGTTTATTACATTTGGTGAACTTCCATAGTGTTGTGATGTTACAGCTGAGCCCTTCTGTCTTGATTCTGTCTATAGACCAGAATTTTCTAACTATAGATTGAAACTATTATTAACACACAGTAACACTACAACGTATGATTTCCACTCACATCCAGCATGCTCCAACATCCTCCGATGAATAAAATGCTTACATTTTTTGTATTATTTCTTTTTTGACCAACCTTTCCGACCAACAGCACATCAAATCAGAACTAGGCATGTGTGTAATCACTCAATCAAAATAGTTCACTGCGATCTAGTGTTGTGGCTACGCCCAGAAGAAGAGAACGTTTACCTGCTCGTGGATGATGTCAGATAGCTCCTTTACCATGTCTTTAAAGTTTGCCTTCAGGCCCTCGTGGTACTCAAACTGGTCCTCTTTGATAATCCGCTCATTTATGTCTAGAGCCATACTGCAAGCCTGGACAAAACGCCTGCAAAAAAAAAAAAAAGCAATGACAAACCTAAAATGGCTACTCATGAATAGTTTTATAATATCACTTAAAAGTGATAAAGAATTGTTGAAATGACAAAGTAGGAACAACAAGAAAATGACAACCGAATAAAAAAAAAAAAAGAGAATCAACAAGCAGCTTAGTAATTTATTTGTGAGAAAAAAAGGCTACCTGAAAATGTCCTTCAGATCTTTTACTTTCTTGTTGCCAGACTGGTTGGATTTACTGTCATCCAAAAATGCTCTGGCGTAGGCCATGGGACCTGCATTCACCTGCAGCAACACAAGTCTGAAAGTGTTAAGCATTCCTACGCTCTCACAGCACTCAAATACCAACACCAGTCAGCTTTTGCGCAATAACAGCTGTGACTCCTGAGGGACTGAAAGCCTTTACCTGAACAGACACGCAGCCCTGCAGTTTGAGCTGCAGTTGGATCATGTCCACCTCCTGGCTTGAGCACAGTTTGATCAACTCTGCGGTGCGTGCCTTCATCTCATCTATGGCCACTTCCACCGGCTTAAGCTCCACCTGCTTCTCCCCCACCACCTCCACGCGCTTCTTCACATACGGAAAGGTGTTGGCAGCTGGACATAAGAGAGTAGGCAAAACTTGGGTCATGCATTCAAAATAAACCAAGTGCAAAAAGCAAGCACGGGTGACATGTGTCTCTTATAAAAGGTCATCTTGAGGTGACGCCCTCAAATGCGATGACAAATATATAAAAGGGTTTTGGCAACACTATATTAATATATAATATTATGTTTTGGTGCCACAGGACTAGAAAATATTCTAGTTTTTGTACAAAACGTTAAACTTCAAATGGGTGAGACGAAAAGCTGAGTTTTTTTTGTTTTGTCGCTATGAAAACAAAGATTAACGCATTATTAATGCGGTGCCGTTTCTGATATAGGGATACTGTGTGCCTTTTTTCATGGTGCATTTTAAAAGATGACACAGAAAAGCAGAAGTGGGTTTTATGTACTTGTGAGCACACTCCTCCTCTTGCACTGCTCCTCCACCCCGCCGTGTTTTTTGCCCGACAGCGTGTACGGTGTCTCGAACACGAAGCGGTTGATGTTGTGGCACTTGTCAAAGTCGGTCTTCTTCTCCGGTGCCTCCTTCTCCTCAAAGTAGGCCTTTACAAATGTCACCTGGACGTAGGCGAACTTGGTGTCCAGGTCTTTGGGGTTTACCTGTGGGAAAGCGAACGCCTTTAATAAAAAATAATAATAAAATAATTGCAAAGCACTACATGCGAGTCGAGTAAGATAATTGAGGCTTGAATCGGGGGAGCCATGAGTTGTTGAAAGTGAATTGCCTAATATCCCTATGGTGACAAAACATTCCTCTTGTTCAAACACTTGACTGCTATGAAACACACAGATGCCACAGAGACATTTTCATCCTGTCAAGCGAGACTTCGCAATGACTCCATGGAGAGGGAAACTGAACACTTCGCACATTATGTTGGACAAATGACTTATTTTCATTTCTGACTGCATTTCAACCAATCATTCACATCAAAACCAAAAGTCTCACACCTCTCCCTTCCTCCATTTATCTACTGCACCTTGTTTGAGTCCTGAATTATCTTGACGTTTTCCGGCCCAAACTTTTCCCCGTAGAGTGTCAGCAGCCGCTGAGAGATTTCGGACAGGCCAGTGAGTTTGGGCTCTTTGTAAATGTACTCCTTCCCATCCTCCTCCTCGAAGAAGCCCTGCACAAAACACAAATGTTACTCCGAAAATATAATAACGAGAGACGGTCCACCCGAAGTGTGCTGGGAGAAACACGCATTAAAACAACCCATTTAGTTCAGTAATGATTCTTAAAAAGCTGCTTTTTTATACTGTGTTTTGAATATAAGTATATAGTTATAAAAATGGCAGAATGTTTAATATCGCAGAGCATTACAAAGATGGCGTGATGTTGTTTTTTCCCTCTGCACAAGTAAGGTGCAACACAATCCCTACATGTTTATCTGGCACAACACATTTGCATGACACAACATTTCCTGAAAGTGTCTGCTTGCTTCTAATGTCACTGCAAATTTAATAAATCAAAGCAAATAGCTGCAGTCTTTAATCTGCTTGTTGCTGTGTCATCAACAAAGCTGTAAAAGTAACCTTTGCATGGTAATTAAAGTTACTGTGTTGCGCTCGGTTGCATTTACGCAATGGCAGTTTTCACTCACTACTCGTTTTGCTTCCAGATTTTCAACGTTTGGAGCATTTCCATCATATATCCAAAAGTGAAACGATGGATTGAGACACTTTAGGAGAGCCATTCTTTCTGTGTCATGATTGCTTGGCATTCAATGTAAAATTCAATACCCAAGCTGTGGCGGATGGCATCACATTACATTTGGCGTGCACTTAAAATAATGTGCAACATCCTGCTTTGTATTTGCACACTAGCATTACTGGAAGTCATTGCATCGGTCTGCCGAAACAAAACAATACAGAGCCACATAATGTCCAATTGTTTTTCTAATTGTAAAACTTTAGAACCGTTTTAACAGAAACACTAATAATACATTTGGCTTTAAATTGTTTTTTGCGACTTGTCTCAGTAAATAGTAAAGTGACGTGTTGGTATTTTGTTAGAAATTAGGTGTTGGACATTGCTCTCAGCAAGTCTAGAGGCGCGAGATTGTTTTCCGCACACCATCAATCAGATGATCATTTGTGTGGTTTTGTCAACAAGCTGTAGTGTAAATGCTCAGCAAACAAATAAAGAAAAGAAAAGAATATGAATATTAATTGTAAAAGGAATGTCAGGTAGAGTATTGAACTAAAAGAAATGGAAATTCTCGCCATAGTTGGTCATCCAGAGCCGCTTTATACCGTTTTCTAACTACATCTCTACAGGAGGGCAAATGTGTGTGATAAACCTACATTAGTGCAGAGCGATTGACCATTAAAGTCCACTGTGGTCACCTTGATTAAATCATGCAAACTAAACACAGATACTTGTGAACACATCCAACAAAACCTGCAAAACCTGTCACTCTGTGTGTGACATCCTGGGAAAGGACATACACACTTCACAGTCATTAATGCTAAGTTCCCATTTTTCTTCCAACATACTTTAAAAGGTTCAATGTGTAATTCCGAGCTACCTGCTCCAAAGAAATAGGGCGCAGTATTTCACCTCTAAACAGGGTCCATACAATTTCTAATGTTTATATTTTAGTTGTAGTTTGGGCATATTTATTGTATTCTAATTTATTCTTTATATTGTTTATTGCATTTACTCAGTAACTAGAAAACGACCCGCATATTTGTGTCCTCTTCCCGGTGGCGGCGCAGCCAGGAGAGCAGCCCGCCGGGGAGGAGAGAGGTCAGCTACACCCCTGCGAAGCAGCCTCCTAGCAGCTGTGAGGACGAGGCGAGGGGTCGGGTCGTTTTCTCGTTTCTCGTTGAATCCAATAAACAAACATAGGCAGGCACATAGACTCTTCGGTGAGGCAGCTGTGCTTCTTCTCCCTCTGTACTGAGTGCAGCCTGGCGCTACACTGTCTCACTATCGCCTCTAGAGGAACAAGTGGTATTACAGACTGGACGGAGCGGCACTAGTCAGTTAGACTGCTAATTTCAGTAGATATCTCTGCAACACAATACACAGATGTCTTTGACACAACGTCAACACTGTGTTGATTTATTTCACTGTAAGAATTATTTATCGCCACACCTATTCAATACACAACATTACATTCCAATTCTTCAGAGTACAGCACAGTGTAACTTCAAGCTCACTTGTGTGTTCTTGTTATTGAAGCTGCTTGTGGAGCTTACCTGTCCGTAAAAAGCCACTCTGAAGTATGTTCCAAGCAGCCTGCGGCCTGATTGTATCACCTCCATTATCTTGTTGTAGGCTCTGTGCAGAGTGTCGTACAATCGGCTTAGTTTCTGGGGAAAAATAAGAAGGATGGTCTGTCTCCTGAATGTCTATTGGAGAACTCAGCAGTGTGTGTAGGAACAAAAACAAGTCAGTTATATAATATCCCAACAAACATATGTACAAAAGTAATGTTTCTGTGTTTACACTAAATAATTATAAGGCCTATTTCTTATGGGGAAAGAGGCGATGTGTGTGTTAAGGCCTGAGCATGCAAACAAGGTGGTAAACACAAAAGAAGGAGTATGGCTTGAGGGTGTCAGCAGTTTGTGTTTTTAAAATGATAATTTCCAGCACCAGGAGGTGGCTCAATAGGACCATATAGGGTCCGGGGTTCTCAGTCGCAGGGGTTTGCATGTTCTCTACGTGGGTTTCCTCCAACACTCCAAAAACATGAAGGTTATGCCGTAGATGTATATGTGAACATGTCTATAAGGCCTATGATAGAGCAGCAGCCTCACTTCTTGTCCGACGTGCAGGGAGGCTCAAGGCCCCAGTGAGCCTGACCTTTCCCCGCCCTGATGTTATCAAGAACAACAAGGAAGTGCTATTAAAAGCACTTGAGAACAACCATGTTGCATAACCAGAAAGTCAGAAAGTGACATTAGTAGGTATGCATGTTTTGTAAGCAAAGTGGCTGATCTTTGTTCGGCTGGCAAACAATCCGAAATGAGATGAAGAGACGCTAATAATCCTGTGAGTGCGAGGCAACAAGTCTAAGAAGCCAGGGAGTTAAATGATGAGGGGAACATTAATATGGGTAAACTTTAACAAATATTTATATCAAGAAAATCTTTCTACAAACCTTAGCCCTTACATAGGTGCGATTACTTGACCTTCATAAGCATGAGGACATGAGGATGAATCACTTTGCAAAGAGAGGCAAGAAAAAGTGGCTGCGTGTTTACATCATGATATCTGTTTGAATGCGGTACCTCATACTCGTGACGCTTCTCATAGGTGGGGATAATGAGTTTAGCAATGTGAGTGATGAGCTCATAGCGTTCGGCTTTCCACAGTGCCTCCACACAGACCTCGAGGTGTTCGACCAAGACTTCCTAAAAAGGGGTAGAAAAAGGAATAACAGATCTCTTTTTATCCACATTTACAGTATCAGGTCAACAAATAAGATTCTACGTTTGAATTTCAACCCGGGTATCATTTACAATTTCCAAAACAGGTGCTGATACCCCAGTTACAGTACCAATGGCAAAACTATACTATTTTTGATACCTTAGAAATAGAAACAAGAGAAAAGTTCTTTAACGTTAAATCTTGTCTAAAGTATTGAGTTTAGACACCTAGTTAAACTGCACCTTACCTCATCTTGTTGAATATTGCACCTTACCCCATCTCAGCTCACCTTATTTTTATAATGTTCTACATAAATATATTTATAGAAAACATTTAGCACTATTTGTATATTTTTGTACATTTTAGAAGCTTTTACTGTCTCCTACTGTGTATTGAAACTGTTGCACAACAATTTCCCTCGGGATAAATAAAGTTCTATCTTATCTTATCTTAGTTAGGATGGAAATGTAGAATTCAATGAAAATCAAGCCAGTTGTTGTTTGTGAGGTAAAGTCAGGGTATCTGGATTGACTAAAAATATAAGTTCTATGTACTAAGTCACTTCACAAGATGCAAGAAACTCCATGCAGACGGCCAGACCTCGGTGTAGTAGACGTCTTGCATTCCGGTGTCTTCCCTCATGGCAGCTTCCTCTTCGATGTTGAAGGTAATCTTTTTAAAAGCTGCAAGGCCGGTGGGAAACAACTCTAACAAATAAACAGCAAAGACAAGGTATAAAAAAAAAGCTGGTTTTACATACATGGCAAAAAGAAAATGTTCTACCAAATACTGTATTTTATGTATGTTAGGTCTGAGGTTGCTGATGCTGAGTCTTACTATTTGCATATTTATACTGTGACCTGAAAATATTGTGATGTCAAACAACTGCTTTGTCCGTTGACTTTCCACAAAGATAAACATCATTTGTTTTGATGAGTATTCAACGGCCGGTTTCGCATTAGATAAAAAATGTAAGCGTAGTAGTATCAGTCTATGGAGTGCTGTCGGGTAAGACAAATATTTGTCTTAGGTCCTTCCTCAGCAAACTATCATTTAGTGTGATGGTTCAACCAACAGGCCTTTTGCGTGGTGTTCAACTACAGTACATGTGAAAGCCACAAATGGAGCATGTTGCTTGTGCGTGTGTAGATGTGCGGAGGGGTTTACTTTTCCTGTGCAGGTATTCTGCAACCAGTGCAGCCACGTGAACGTAACACATGGCCGCCTGTGGAGACAACAACAAACACCAGTGGGTTTAGTGAACATTTCTGTGGCAGAGACACAAGACCAAGAGTGCAAACATGGCAGTTCTCTCTGAAAATGAAAAGGAGCACAGGCAGTGAGACAGAAGTAAAACTGCAGTACGCACAAGATTTACAGTGCTCACCTGTAAAGTTAACACAATCGTGATCTGACTCACATCTAGCAGCCACGCCTGCCATTTAAACTGGCAGTTTATCACCTCTGACGCAACAACATGAGAGAGCTGAGAGCTGAGAGCTGAGAGCTGAGAGCTGCCAGGTCAAAAGTTAATCTGTTCTTATTCATGCAGTCATTCCAACGTTTCCCTCTCTCTCTCTTCTCCTCTCTTCATCTTCATATTCCTCAGTCTTATATTCTGGTTCGTATGTAGCTCACTTCCCTCTTCATACTCAGTTTCGATTTATACTCAGTTTGGTTTGGTAATTTTGGTAATTATTGTAATTTCTGTAATTTTTATTCTTTAAATTATTTTGCTAAATACCACACCTTACCTCACCTTGGTGAATATTGCACCGTACCCCATCGCAGCTCATCTTATGTTTACATCTTTTTTAGATATATATATATATATTGTAAAAAAATCATTGCACTATTTGTACATTTTAAAATTGTTACACTGTCTCCTTCTTTGTATTGCAACTGTTGCACAATAATTTCCCTCGGGATAAATAAAGTTATATCTTATCTTATCTTATCCTATACTACAGCATATTAAACAGCGTCTTTACTCATAATGAGTGATAGTGAGATTATATTTTTGTGTATAAGCATTGTTAAAGAAGAGCGTACAATAAATAAAGCTAAATAAAAAGTCAAATAAAACAAACAAAAACAGAATGAAAAAAAAATTCTGTTAAAAAATAAAACAATACAAATGAAAACAAATCATAAAATAAAATAAAACAGGATGTAAAACACAACCATTTTGAAAACTGAATAAAATTAAAGACTAAATATATATATTTTTATATATATATATATATATATATATTATATGTATTATATATATAATACAATACAAAAACAACAAGCACAATACAACTGAATATAAAATAAAACAAAAATAAGCAATGAAGAAAAAGAAAAAGATTTGCTGGCTTTGCAGCGCTGTCATCTTTTAGTGTATGAGGAAATTCCTCTTAGCCTTGTTTGTAATAAAAAACAGTGTAATAAATAGATGCACTTGAACTCAAGCTAACATATCAACTGGACCACCCAGGTTCAACCTCTGTGTCATCCCTGACCGCTGACCTTCCTCTGGAGAGGAACAGATCTCACAGAATCTTCCTTCAATTACCATCACATAGTTATTACAACACAATTAAAATAAAGAAGTATGGAGCGCCTTGAATAAATAACCATGAATAAACCTTTTGTTGCCGCTTCATCCAAAAAAAAAAAAAAAAAAAAAGGCAAACCTTGACCTGACCTCTCTGTTTAACGTTTGATATTGTAAAAACATTGTATTGTTATCGTACTCTATTTTGGTGTTTAGTTGTTACGGTGTTTTATTCAGCCTCGGTCCTAGGGCAGTAGTACAACTATATAAACCGTGTACATCAGAGTGTACTGTAGATCAGAGATTCTGCAAGGTGTTTGCTTTGATGTAAAATGTCACTGATCACTCTTTTTGCGTTGTAAGTGACAAATTAGGTAAAATCGTATGCAAAGATGTCTAAAAGTGATCTTGCCTATCCTGTTGGTTTGCATCATTTTCATCGAGTTAGTCATCACACAGGTAACAATAATAAGACATAAACAGCAAGCGATCGACGGATGAACATATGACACAAAGTGAAACGGAGATTATTCAAACCTATACCTCGGAGAGATCTCCATTCTTGAGGTGTGCTCGGGCCATGCTGTCCAGCCAGGTTCGTCTTAGTTCGGGGGTGCTGGCGTAAGACCGGGCCAGGCTGTACTGGAGGTCCAGCAGCATCTCCGGGTCTTTCTCATGCTCCCTCATCTGAGCCGTGGCCATCAGCACGGTGCGGATCCGCTTGGTCAGACCCTTCACTTCAGAGGGGAATGCCGTGGACTGTATCATGCAGAGAGGAATTAACACACACACACGGATGGATGTATGAGAAAAATACAAGCAGGTGTCTTAACAAATCCAGGCCAACATGTTGTTTTCAGGCTAAAATCGTCATAATTGAATTCTTTCGGTGCAGTTTGAGTATTGATTTTGCTTGTCTCAGGGCGACGTTATCTTCAATAGCAGTGCACTCTTATTTTGAAATAAGGACGACATGAAGAGAGAATGGAAACCTGAGTCAGCAGCATGCATACTATCATTGTGCTGATCAATTGATCGTAGTTACATGAGCTAGCCGTTTAAGGAAGCCTCCCAGCATGCACAGGGGCAACAGACTCATATGCACACGTCTCATTAAAATGTGTTGTTAGTGGTGTTATTGTGGTTTACATTGGGATCCACAATGTTTCCACGGTTTCGCTAATTAGCTGAGACATTTGATACATTATGCTACAGCAGTATGCATGAATATGTTTAAAAACCCAAATCAGTCAATCAGTAGTTAAACTCAGTTAATTTACAGAACCTCTACAGGGCTCCTTGTAACATAATCTGTCATCCATTGTCTTCACCTCGTACAGTACATAGTTACAGTCTAAACAAACCACATCAGTCGTATTGCAACGCTACAGTGTTTTACAAAAGGAATCCAGTGGCTGGTCTACAGAGAGAATAAACACAGACACAGAGAGTTGGATCACAGATGGGATTTATGCATTTTTTGGGTTGGATCCTCTTTTGGCTTTGATAGCGCGGCACAGGCTTATATGGAAATAGTTCATGTTCAGAAATGTATGGAATTTAGAATCATCCATTCTATGTTCTTGATTTTAATCTTTTTTTGATGCTTTCTCAGTTAATTATATTGGATTCAGAGCTGTGATTGGCAAGACGTTTTGGTTTTCCTACATTAGTCTTGTTTGAATTCTACTGTACCTTCATGGCCTTATCACTGTTTGCAAAGTTGTTGATGATGGAGAGAGACTCCTGGAAGCGCGTGCTGCCGGTCAGCGCCACGTCGGAGATCAGCTGGCTTACAGCAATGATGATCTGGACAAAAAATAAAAAGGGAGGACAGTGAGGGGGTGGACAGAGGGGAAAGAGGCGTAAAGGGAAAATAGAGTGGATGAGGAGAAGATGAAAATGAAAGTGGTAAGTAACTGTGTATGTATTGACAGAATCCAGTGAGAGCTCATGGACAGTTGGACGGCCTTCTGCTACTGTGTTAGCGGAGAAGCCGGAAAAACTCGGCAGGCTGTCTGTGTTTAAACACCATCTTAACATTCTGCACCTGCATTACGAAAGCATCTGAAGTACCCTGAGGAGTGTGTGTGGACAGAAGGCCAAAGGTCAAGGGTGAATATAAGTATTGAGATTATGAAAGACCTTGTTACAGACCACCAAATGTTGACAGTTTGGCTATTGTTCACTGAGTATTTAACATGTATGAACCGAGGCCAGATCTTTAGAGGGATGACGTGTTTCCTCTGTGTCTTTCCTCACTTCCCTTTTACCTGCAGATGCGTGCGCAGGAAGGTCTTCCTCTTGGTGTACTCATAGTTGTTTCTCATCAGCAGGTAGAGCAGGGCTGACACCTCAGCCCTCAAAGATCCCAGCTTGGAGACGCAGCACTTGAGCACCTCGCAGCACAGAGCCTCGCACAGCGTCACGCGGCCCTTAAACAGCACCGACGGGAACTGACAGGACAAACATGTTAGTGTATTAAAGTGCAGGCATTAGACGAATACTGTAAGTATGTAGGGAAGACAGCACGTAAGTTGAAGTTAGACATTAGACAGGAACAGGAGCTGTGCGACGCCAAAACACACTCTGAAGATGGAAAGAATGAGTGTGTGAAAGAGTGTGTGTATGCACTTTTACAAACATGGATCCTTTGCACACTGAAGTTTTTGATGGTCCAATTCACTTTAGATGCTTTGCTTTGTTTTGAAAGATGTTTTTCTTCTTCAGTTTTAACAATCTAGACACAAAACCAACAAAAGTTGATTTCTGCCCTATATGTTTACAACTGGAATAAAAAATAACCTCGAACATGAATATCAGAGTTTCCTTTTCTTAAAGATGTACTTTTCTTCACAAAACTTTTTTTTTAATGATTTTGTCATCTGGCTTTAAGACACTGTTAAAATCAGGAGTTTAACACGCATACAAACATGCAAATGCAAATGAATTACAGCAGCATATTGAGGATCTTTAGAACAGATATGGATATTGTGAGTTCTAATGTTTACAGTCTAAAGGTTTGTTTTCGCTTCTGCTTTTCCTGGTGTAGCTCTCATCAGACCACCCTGTATAACTTAAGGTTGAATTAATTAAAACATCTTTGTTTGGGACTATTTTCAGTGGTGTGTATGTGTAATGGACTTTTAAAAAATTATTTTTTTAAACAGGCTCCAGTGTGTGTTTGTGCTAATTAAGGAACATGTGATCCAACGCAGTAGTGTGGCTCATTGATGTGTTTTGTGGTTCTGTGGCACAGAGTAATGAGATATATCGGCCAGGCTTTGACCACACAAAGTCATCGTAGGATGAATTCATTGTTGTGTTTTTTTTTGTTTTTTTATGGGATTTAGTGACAATAAAAAAGGTAGAATATTCCAAGCCATCTCCCTACTTTTAAAGAACTAGTACACCTGGGAATGAAAGTGCAGATTTTTTTTACTATAGTATATATAGTATATCATTTCTTCCTTTTTTCTCTCTCTGGTATTTTAAAGAGCGGGATTGTTTTTTTCCATTTAGCAACTATCATGCCTTTACAGACGCTTAGGGTCTGTGACTCCACAGGAAACTGTAAGAGAAAAAGAAAACATGTCTTTCTCTGGTTCATCCCACAAGCAGCCGTGCCGCCCAACTCCCCCCCTGGGAAACTATGTGGCATGTCTCCTTAGGAGTCTGAGATCGAGCCACATTACAACTTGCTTCTACTCCCTGAATGAAATGTGTGAGTAACAAATCTAAAAATACACATGATTACGACTAACAACGCGACATGTGAATGTGGGAACAAGGCAGCAGCAACACCAACAAACACAGGAAACTAGAAATATTTATTCCATGCATCCGTTTAGTTTTTTTGTTAATGATAAATGACATTTCAACAACACAGCATGTCCTTGTTTGGCATGGTATTAAAAGTACGAATAGAGAGAATGATCACTTGTGTTTGTTCATTGTAAATTTCCCCGCTGTGGGACGAATAATAAAGGTTTTCTGATTACAAGTAATGGAAAGTGTTGTCTGCAGTGTCCACACAACATAAAGCACACACAGTATCTTTTCTTCAACAGTCACTATCTTAGTGATACCGATTTCAATAGCGCGACTGTTTAAGTGTGTCGACATACCTTGTTGATGAAAGCCCTGAGCGCTGCAAACACGTGCCTGAGGGCCGCTTCTGATTGGCCGACTTTAAGGAAGGTCAGGTAAACGTCAAACACCTTTTTCATCAGGGGGTTGTGACCGTCGCTGTCCAGCAGCTGGGTCTAACGCACACACACAGACATTGACTTACATTACTCCAGAAAAAGAGTTAGTGTGTCTGTCTGTGTGTGTATGTGTGTGCACTGACCTTGAAACACTGAGTGAAAAGAGCGAGAACATCCAGGACACTCAGGCAGACCTCGGTGGAAATGTTGCCCTCCAGCAGAGCCTGATGGTGGATCTCTGCTTCTGATGGCCCTGTCCCTAGAACACACACACACACACACACACACACACACACACACACACACACACA